>CM010618.1:11791841-12156249 GCA_003430845.1 Xanthoceras sorbifolium
TTATATAATAAAAAAAATTGAATACTCAAATTAATTTTTTGTCATTTATAATATAAGATTATTTTAATTATATTTTTTTTCTAACTAATTTTTTTGTCCAACTAATTAAATTTGTATCTAATTTTTTACCCGCATATTTTTCGAGCGACTGTTTTTTTTACCAACTTATTTTTCTACCATTAAATTTTTATCAATTTTAAACCACATATTTTTTCTAGTCAATAATCACATCATCTAAAAATATAAAAAGTTTTTTTCAAATAAAGATATTTCATTAAATACATAATTTACATAAAACATAAATAAAAGCTGAATAATAATAATTTACTAAACTCTTAAACATTTTCACTATCTACTAATTTGGTGAGTTACTATATTGCTCCTACAAATATTCAATTAATGCATTACGAAGTACAATAAATAGTGTCTTTGTCTCTAATTTCGCTATGTTTTTTACTGATTATTATTTTTTTCAAATAGTAATTGATAAAATAAGTTTTTTATACATTAAAAATTTAAGTGAAATTAAAAGGTATAAATTAGCTAATTATATAATTAATAAGTTAATTAAATAACTTAATAATATATATCAATATTGCACTCATTTTAAAGCTCTCGACAAAATAATCCCAACGGTATAATTTTTAAAATAAATTAATTTGTATATTTGTTTATTTATCAAAGTGGATAAATAAATTAAATTGGTTAAAGGATATAAAAGGAATAAAATTTGTTAGAGTTATAATATAAAGGGTAAAAATAGAATTAAAAATGTTAAATAGTAATTTGGTGCAATGAATAGTGTTGCACCATATTTGGTGCAACACTATTCATGTGCACCAAATTTTGACATTGGAGAATGGAGTATGGTGCATGGTTGGAAGCCTTTTATGCACCATTTTGGTGCAAATGCACCAAAATGGTGCTAGGTTGGAGAAGCTCTCAAGAAATCAAATGGTTGATGCGCTCATTGTTAATCGAGCTAATCATGACCCTGTTGTTGCCGCCTCGAAACCATGCGAACCAATGCCAATAATGAAACGCCACGCGGCAGCGATAAATGCAATGACTGTCACTTGGGACAATTCATTTGAATTTTAAATAAGTTGGCTTTAAACGACAGCGCATTGTGGACAGATCTTTCAGGTTGTGATAGGAGTTAAATTCCTCTCAAGATTTTGTTTCAGAAATTTAGGGAACTTGTTGCGGGTGATTTTGGAATAAAGTTTGCCACGTCATAGTGATAAATAAAAACCCCTAAGTATAAGATGGGACCAACGACATAATAGGCCCAATAAAGGGGCCACGAAGCAGAGAAAGTTCTCGGCTACAATATTTTATGACCTATTAAAGATTTATCCGAGATATCTCTCAGATGCAACAACGGATTGGGATAAGGACTATCAAATGACAATAAATGCTTCTGCAGGCATTTATTACCCGTCAAATTAGTATTATAACGCTCAAGGTTTATTGTGACGCCCAAGGTTATTCCCGGTACAACGTCACTCAACTCCCGGTATAACGTTACTTACAAGGAACTGTCCGCTTTGGGTCACCCGAGGTCGCTCCGGTACAGTGCCTTTACGGTTTTACTTCGCCTCCCTCAATCAGAATTCGAACTTGGTACTTGTCCTTAAGTACCAAGCCTTATCAAATTGAGTACCAATTGAGCTGAGTACCAATTGAGCTAAGTACCAAGCCTTATCAAGTTGAGTACCAACTGAGTCCACACTGAAAGTATTGAAATCCGACCAGACCTGACATACGAGGAGGAACCAGTGCAAATTCTTAATAGGGAGATTAAAAAACTACGAAACAAAAGAGTTCCACTGGTGAAAGTCTTCTGGAGGAATCATAATGTAGAAGAAGCTACCTGGGAAAGCGAGAAAACAATGAGACAACAATATCCTCAACTGTTCGACTGAGGTAAATTTCGAGGATGAAATTTCTTAAGAGGGGAAGAATTGTAACATCCCTAATTTGAAATAAATATGAAAAGTATGGTTGAATTAATTTTGAGTATGTGAATATGGTATTTATGATTTGAGGGGTGAAAAATGTAATTAAATGTACGTATATTTTTAAGGTTTCCAGGTGGACCAGGTGAAACGGTCTAGAAAGAATGCATGAAAGAAAAGGAAAATGTTAGCAGTGAGTACCGCGATCAGTCACCGCGACCAGGGATCGCGATGAGCAGCTCGCGGTGAAAATGATAATTTGAGGCAGTGAGCAATGCAACCAGACACCACGATAGTTGATCGCGATGAAAGCGGTGAAAACATTCCAGTGAGCAACACGATCAGGTGGCGTGACCACAAGTCGCGAGGAGTGGTCGCGATGATTGAAATTTTATAAAAAAAAATATAAGGTGGTGGAAGCTTCACGAAGAAGCAAGCAGAAAATAGAGAGAGACCGGGAGAAGAGAAAGAAAAAGAAAAAAAAAGAAAAAGAAGAAGAAAAGGAAGAAGAAAGAAAAAAAGAAGAAGAAAGGAAGAAGAAGGAAGAAGAGAAGAGGAAGAAGAAGAAAGGAGAAAGAAAAGGAAAAGAGGAGGGAGAAAGTGAAAGAAAAAGGAGAAGAAAAAGGGAAAACCCAGAAGAGAAAAGTCGTAAAAAGGGTATCCAGGTTGGTGTACACTCCTTTTCGAAAAACTCTGCGATTTTATTTTTGTATTTTGATTCGAAACTGAGATTCTTGAATATTTTGATGAATATATGTTTATATAGTTCTTTATTTGAATGTTTTGAGTTAGTTCGCTTTTCGATTTATAATGATTATATTAGAATAAATTGTTTGAGAATCTTGTTTGAATTACAAATATCATTTAGAAATTATATTGTTGAGCTTAATTCAGATTTGAGAGTTACAGTTGTTGATTTCGAAAGAAATGAAATATTTCGATATGAATTTTATGATTCGTGAATATGAATAGAAACAGCCCAAGGATACTTGGACATAGTAAACGGATATAGGAGGTTGGTATACCAGCTGGGTTATTTCAGCAGTACTGCACCGTTATTATTAGTAACTGTCGGACTCCGCGGGACAAACCTGGCATAGACCAGTTTAGGCGAATCCCGGAGGTGGACATCACACCGATATTGATAGTATGTACCTCCCTAAGGATGGTTTAAGCCCCCAGTGCCGATCCTAGGATAGGTAGTTATTTCAGCCCATATTCCAGTATAGGAAATTATGTTGAATATACCAGAGGGCCAGAATTGAAAGGAATTAAAGAAAATATTTGTAAATGAGTTTTAAAATTTGATTTTGTATGATTTATTTTATGAATTGAGTTAAATAATGATATGTTTTTTTTTTTATATTATAGAATGATGACATTTTATTTTATGATTTCGATAAATAAGTTTAGTGTACACCCACTAAACTATATGCTTAGCGCGTTGATTTCATCACGCGTAGGTAACAGAGATACCGAGGGAGAAAGAGACTAGAGAGGAGGTAGTTGCAGATTGAAGATTCAGAGTCACCATACTTTTTGGGTAGCTATATATACATGTATTTTGGTTATATATATATATATATATATCATTTAGTTATGTATGCATACACAGGAGATTGTAAATTTGTTATAAGATATGTTTTGTAAATATTAATTATGAATTGTTTTATTTGAAAATGTTTGGAAAGTCGCACTATATGACAGAGTGCGCATGTAACATCCCGGATTTCGGGTGATGAATTTTTGATATATGTGAAAATAAATTTTTACTATTTGAGGGGGTGTAAATATAATTAAATGTATGTTTATTTTATGATTTCCAGCGGACCGGATTGAATAGTGAAAAATGAGAAAAAATGAAAAATTGGAAAACTGGACCAGAGAGCATCGCGACCTGGTCACCGCGATCACAGGTCGCGATGGCTCGCTCGCGGTGAAAAACGCAAAAATCTGGCAGTGAGTACCGCGACTAGTCACCGCGACCACAGGTCGCGATGGCTTGCTCGCGATGAAAATGGCAAAACCTGGCAGTGAGCAACGCGACCAGCCACCGCGACCACAGGTCGCGATGGACTGCTCGCGATGAAAGTGTCAAAAACGGGCAGAGAGCAGCGCGACCACTCGCGCGACCAAGGCGCGCTCGCGAGGAAGGCGGTGCGCGCATTCCAGTGAGCATCGCGACCTGGTGCCGCGACCACAGGTCGCGACGGCGGTCGCGGTAGCGAAAAAAATATAAAAAAAAGAAGTGGCTTCTCGAGGAAGCCAAAAATCATCACAGAACAGAGAGAGAGAGAGAGAAAAGAGCGAGAAAAAGAAAGAAGAAGAAGAAGAAGAAAGAAAGAGAAGAGAAAGGAAAGGAAAGGAAAACAAAATCGTCGAACCGCGATTCTCGAACGAAAAAACGGTACCGAGGTTGGTGTACGTTGTTTTTCGAAATCGTTACGAAAAGCATTTCGTTATCGTTTACGTTTTTGTTTTCGTTACGTTTCTCGTTTTCGTTTAGATTTCGATTTCGTTAATTGTTTCCGATTTCGATTTCGTTAATTGTTTTCGATTTTGATTTTGTTAAATGTTTTCGATTTCGATTTTCGATGTGTAAAAATTGATGATTGATATACTTATGGATGATTATGGAAAGATTTTATACGAGATCGTATTTGTTTGTGTTTTGAATATTTCCGATTTCGTTTTAAACAGTTGATTTAGACTTGTATGTGAATATTGTTCATATTTCTTGAAGTTTATTATGTGATTTATATGATTATTGAATGATTATCGATTATTGAGTAATTATTGCGAAATTGATTGTGAATTCGGTTTATCGAAACGGCCCTAGGATACGTAGACATAGAAGTGGATATAGGAGGTTGGTATACCAGCTGAGTTTTATTGAGCAGTACTGCGCCGATATTGATTGATTGATATTGATGATATTGATGTACCTCCTCTTGGATTCGTCCAGAGGCTGGGAGATACGTACCTCCTCAGGATTCGTCCTGGGGGTTGGGAGTTAATGTACCTTCCCAAGGATTCGTTCCTGGGATAGGGAGCTATGTACCTCTCTAGGTTCCGTACCTACGGTCCTAGAGTTGGGAGACACGTACCTCCTCAGAATTCGTTCTGGGGGTTGGGAGCTTGACCCATATTCCAGTCCGTATATGTTTAGTATTCTAGCGGGCCAGAATTGATTGGAATTGAAAAGTGTATTGAATGCTTTTATTGATCGAAATTATATATTGACCTCATTATTGAAGTTCAAGTGCTTGAAATTATTATATACTTTGATTCTGAAAGTTAATTGTTTTGAACATGATTTGAATTGACATATATATATATTGTGATTTGTTTATTATTAAAAGTTATTAAAAGGTATATATGTTTCCATATTGAGATTTTAGTACACCCACTAAGCTTTATGCTTAGCGCGTTAGTTTTGTGTCTAACGCGTAGGTACCAGGAATCCGGACGAAAGTAAAGACTGAAGAACTGGAAGAATTGCAGACCGAGTCACAGGATTGTACAGTTGGGTAGCGATCTTTTTGTTATGTATATATATTCTGAAAGCATGCATATACAGGGAATTTGTAAATATGTTTTGTAAAATGTTTTGTAATTAATTAGTTTATGATTTATGTCTTTTATTATTATAAAAAAAAAATGTTTGTAACTATTAAAGTCTGTTTTGTTTTATTTTATAAATTGTGATTAATAAGTCGCACTAAACGGCAGAGTGCGCAATTGTTTGAAATTGTTATTGAAGTGTTATTGAAATTGGTATTGAATTGATTGTGTAAAAACAGGTTTTGGAAAGTCCGAAAAATAAACGGCACTCTGCCGAATTTTCGTAAAAAGTTTAATTATTGTTATGGGCTCACAATGATTTTGAAATGAAAAATTGAAGTTTAGCAAAGTTTTGAAAGTCAGAGTAGCGCGCCCCGGGTCGGTCCGGCCGGGTCGGGTCGGGGGGTGCTACAGCGCACATGTTTGAGAATTTGATTTTGAAGTGTTGAAATTATGTTGTTTGAATTATTGTTGAAAAATAGGATTTTTGAAAAATCAGAAAAACAGAGGAAACTCTACAAAATTTTTTCAAAACAAGTTTTTGGATGGGCTCACTTTAAAAAGAAATTTTAAGATATAATTCATTTGGTTTTCAATGATTTTCCAATTATAAAGTGAGTAAAGAAAAGTTTTGAAAATCCGGTAACGCTCCTTGGTTCGATCCATGCGGGTCGGGTCAGGAGGTGTTACAAGTATTGATGATACTAATTACGGCATTACCCCGGCAAAGACTATGCGCATTCAATGCACCTGACATCATTAAATGAACACGCAATTAAGACTGAACATATTAATTCCCTATCACATAAAAAATTGACTTGATCGTCAGAGTTTAATTACCAACGTAAATCAGACACTTCTCATCGATTTTTCTTTGATTTCGGCTATTATTCTCAAGCTATCCTAACCTTTGATTTCCTGCTATCGTCGAGAACCCTAAGGGCTCGTTTGGTACATGGAACTGGACTAGACTAAATTTTAGTCCCATGTTTGGTGCTTCTCTGAACTAAAAAAAGTGGGATTAATTGTCCCGGGTCTACAAAAAAAATTACCCAAATCTTCACTATCTTGACCCGTGAAAAAGTTAGGTCTAATATAGTCTCATTCATATTAAACCTCATCTTGGACCATAGTCTCCCCAAAAAGGTATTTTTTTTCCTTCCTTTTATTCTTTTTTTGGTTTTCAATCTCTACATTTAGTTACTTTTTTTTTTCTCCTTCTTGTTTCTTATACTGCTTCTAAAAATGGATTGTTTTTTTCTTTATTTTTTTCACTAGCATAAGAAAGTATACATATCAACTTTTTTGGCTTTACACATTTTTTTTTTTTTTTGGATGTCTCTTGTAAAACATATATTAGACCTAAGTTTTTTTTTTTCGCATTACTTTGTTTCTAATCTTATATATTTTGTTCTGTTTTGTTTTTGGTTTTATATATGGTGTGTTATGTTCTAATTTTATGTGATTTATTGTTGGAACAAGAGATAAATAGTTTGGCTTATTGAATGTTGATTATATCAGAAAATTTGTTTAAAAAATATGATACTTTGACCATTAATTCAGTAGCCAAAAGCTCCAGCATCATTATTTGAACAGATACTTTTAGGTGACAAAACTAACTTCACCATTAAAAAAATAGTTTTTTCAAAAAATAAATAAATAAATAGTCTGAAACAGCACCAAACATGAGTTTGGCCTATTTTAATAGTCCAACTCTTAGTCCGATGCATACCAAACATAGGTCAGGACTTAGTCCCAGTCCAGTCCAATCTAATCCTAAGATTTAGTCCAGTCCAAACTAATTCTATCTACCAAACGAGCCCTAAAATAAAAATTACTCCCAAACTACTCAATAATTATAGTTTCTGACCACATAAGTATCTTATTTAGCACGGTTGACTACCTAACATAATTTTCACTCTTAATAAATATATATAATAATTATCAATTACGGAATTCCGTTCGTAACAAATATGCAGCATTTTCGGTTTGTAAATATAATCAAGTCAATATGTGTCTCGATAGTCGATTTGAATCAAACTTTGACTTATAAGCGTCTGATTTTTGGTAAAAATGTGTATCACCGTCTGATCAATCTTGAATCGGTAATATTTTAAGGTCGGTGACTTGGTTCAGCTGAGGTACTAATAATAATATAAATGGATCCATCAATCAATTTCCCTAAAATTTTGAAATCAAAAAACCCTAACCCAACAAATCTCTCTGAAAATCCATCAATCCTTCTTGAATTGACGATTTTTTCAAGATAAAATGCTCTCCAGAACCCAATTCTTCGTCAATTCGCCGACAAATTCGCAGAAAGCCGTAGTTGTCGACCCCACACAATCGCAAACCCTAACCCTAACTCTTCGCGACCTCAAAAGCTCTCTCCTTTCGAGAGACCAACCTCTCTCGTCGTTTTACTTTACTCTAAATGGGAAAATCCTGAACGATGCGACCCCACTATTCGGAAATCCCCGAATTGCCCCTCTCTCCACTCTCTATTTGCGTCAGCGAGTTCTGGGTGGCGGTGGAGATGGCGGCGCCACCGGAGCCGAGTCTAGAGATTGTTATCTCAAAATGTACGCTGAGAAGAAGCCGGACAAGATCGACCCAAATGAAGTAAGGCTTTCAAAATGGTTGAATTGCGCTTTGTCGAACGAGCCGTTGAGAGAGCCCTGCGTGATTGATAAATTGGGTAATATTTTCAACAAAGAAGCGCTTGTTCACGCGTTGTTGAGCAAAAGTTTGCCGAACGGGTTTGGTTACATAAGGGGTTTGAAGGATTTGGTGAATGTGAAGCTTTCGAAGATACCTGGAGAGGAGGATTGTGGTAATGTGAGGTTTCAGTGCCCGATAACGGGCCATGAATTCAATGGGAAGTACAAGTTTTTTGCGTTGAGGACCTGCGGGCATGTTTTGAGTGCAAAAGCATTGAAGGAGGTTAAGTCGTCCTCGTGCTTGGTTTGTCATGAAGAGTTTAGTGAGTTGGATAGGATTGTGATCAATGGGAGCGAAGAGGAAGTGGCAGTGCTGAGAGAGAGGCTGGAGGGAGAGAAGGCGAAAGTTAAGGATAAGAAGGCGAAAAGAGTGAAGAATGGTGAAGTGGTTGGTATTGGTAAGGAGGAGGGTTTGGATTCGGAGAAGGTTAGCGGGACGAAGCGCGGGGTGGTTGAAACCAATGGTGTGGAGAAGAAGGTTTTGGGTAAAGTGGAGGGTAATGGAAAGGTGGAGATGGTGAAGGGTGTGAGTGCTAATGGTGCGGTGAAGAGGTTTAAGGCGGGGGATATGGCACCACCTAATGCTAATAAGTCAGTATATGCATCGATATTTACTTCATCGAGGAAGTCAGATTTTAAGGAGACCTATTCGTGCAGGTCGCTCCCACTCGGTAGGAATTGATTGTTGAAGCTTCAAGATGGCAGAAGGCATCTTTTGTAAGTTGTGATGGTTTGCTATTTTTGCCAATGTTTTATTGTAATTTTCAGTTCATAACAAATAGAGAATATTGGTGTGTCAAGGTTTGGGATTCGCTTATTGTCAAACATTATATTAACTTGAATAAGATGAATCATATAATCCTGTGTTTGTTTTGATAGGCATTTTGTGATTATATGTTTTGGAATTGGATGGTAAAGACTTGGCTTCGGTTTTTGAGTAATGTTTATGTGGGGTAATCGACTGTGTTTTGTGTTTGGTTATTTTGTTAGATAGTTTTACTATTTTTTTTTTTTAAAATCTGACCCCGAATGGGTTCGAAACCTACAAAGGATCAAGCAACTATATACGCAATCAAAGGATGACTTGTTTAATTTGTTTAGCCCCGTTGATACAAATCTAGTATTCATTATTATAATTTTCAAAGTTTTCTGAAACTAGCCTTTGGTCATTCAGTGGTGGGCTGGAGGCTCAATATCAATGATAATGGGGTCAGAGATATATAGAGATTGACATGTTTAACATTGCTCTAGCCTTCAACTTCTCCTTCCTGTAATCCTGTTTTATGTGATTGTGCATGTGTGTACATTGTACCTGTAAAGCTCTAGATGGTGTCTCTTTTGGCCTTACATGGCCAGACATGTTGCTCTCCACTCTCTTCTCTTATCTCTAGGCCTCCTCCTACCCAAATTATATGCACTTAACTCTCTTTGTCCTTTCCCTTTCCCTTTAATTTTATTATGTCAATTACAGGATCACATTTGAGTAGCTTGCATGAGTAGCAGAATGATATGTTTATTTATACCTGTTATATGTAATATATCATGATTGCCAAATTCAATTATAAAAGGTGGGTTTTTTTCTTTTAAATTTAAATTATCGATTAGTTCTAAATTACGCGAGGGATTCTTTGCAAAAACAGTATTCTCGCAAATGTTTTTAGCATTTACGATCCTGAGATAGTAAAAACAAATTTATTTTTATTCAAATTCCTTGCTTAAGATTGGGCAAATGTTAAGTAAATAAGATCATTTATGTGTTTTTGGTCATCTTTACAATCTTGATTGTCGATAAAACTAACTATAATTATAAAACAAAATTGAGGCGAAATATAAGTTCATTTATCACTTTTTTAAAGCTCAGCATGTGTTTAACAAATGACTAAATGAAAGTAATAAAAGAAGAGAATGTTGAATTAATTAAGAATAGGACAAAGAAAATAAAAATAACTAACCAGCCAATATTTTGTCAAATGTTAATAAAATTGTATGTATCTATCAGCTTATAAGCAGATACGAGGAAATACTTGTCGAAGTTACGGAAGCTCTCTGTAAGATGGAAGCAATGACAAGAGATTCATCATCTTCCTCTGAAATCTTCTTATCATCCGCAGTGGTGGCGGAGGAGGAGCTGAAAAGGAGTAGTAAAAATTAGTTGATGCTTTTTTTTTCTAAACCATAAAAAGAGATGGAAGAAAGGTAATATATAGTAATGGCAGCTGCTGCTTCGTGCAAGTGTCAAATGTGACAAAACTCCTCCCCATGGCCTTATTCGAACTCCGAGATATGGATTACATTGTCTTGAACTTCTCTTAGGGTTTCGACACAGCAATGGAGGGAGGTTTCCCGTCGTGTTATGGCTGTTCTAGATGAAGATGTGTATTCGGCTAGGACAGCCAGTGATTGGCGTTGAAGTTCAATGCAGCTTTCGCCACATAGATTTACTGGAAACCGCCAAGCACTTCACCCTAGGGAAAACAAAACCAGTCTTTGGGGGACGTCCATTAACAAGGGAATTCTCATAGATTTCCTTGCAATCTTGTACAACCTATGTTGACAAGGATAAAATACCATTGCTAAGTCGATTTTGTAGCGAACATCAGCATTACATTGTGAAAATAAATGAAACAAAATGACAATAAAAAATAAAGAAAATTGAAGAAATTAGAAGCCAAGCACTAAACTTCTGTATTATGAAAACTTCCTATTAATTGTTTTGTTTTGATCTTAAAAATCTGAGACCATCACATATAGTAGAGATGATGGATTACACTATGCTGTGCGATAACATTTTATTGAAATTAAGAATGCACCATATTCAAATTATAAATCACATTATTAAAAAAATTGTTCAGGATATCTAAAAAATATTGTCATTATCTTGAACGTTCAAATAAGCGTAAAAAAGGCATTTGTGAGTTATCCAGTTTCCGTGAGATGATATGAAACTTTTAGATTTTCTTAGGGTCTCAAAACATACACTTTTAGTAACCTGTGGAAACGGAAATTTAGAGTGATGCACATACCTCCTTTGCATCTTTCCGTGGTATACCCTCTCGCAGTCCAACAAGCTTCTCAACAACCTCAGGCTGCAATTGGAGAAAACCGGATAATCTTTAACTAGAATGTACAAGGCAGAAACCTTCAGAAGATTCGAGAGACATACAGACAATATACGAATGTTTCACTGAAGTGACAACCTAGCATTATTAGCCTACCACCAAATAGAGAAGTGGTAAAACATGTATTCATACCAGCATTAAAAGGAAATGAGAAAACTTATAGATCAACAGATTAACTCCTTAGCAACAAATTGCTTATGATGTTTACCGGGCAGTCAGGTTGATGTTCAAGAATATTTGTATATATGAGCGTAAAAGTATCCACACTTTCTGCTGAAGCGAGATCTCTTAAATCACTCAAAATCCTGATTCTGTTTTCAACTTTCTGCAACAAGAACCGGAGAAAAATCAATTAAGGATGGACCATAAGAATCCAATGTTAAAATATGTATAATCTCTATTTTCAATCAATAGTGTCAATGAGAATCACTTGCAAATGTTAAATCAAGGTCAAAACTTACATTAGCAGTTATATACTCTCTAAAGAAATCCAGAATAACCTCTTCGTCTAGCCTCATTCGTTCAATGGTGTCTTCCTTGATATAGTTTTTCTACTCTCACAAGCACAGTATGAACAAGTAAGCCATAGAAATTAAAGACATCATACTGAAACGATAAAGCATCGTCATCATTTTAGTTTCAGATGGCAAAAGGATAAAACCTGTGTCAGAAGTTGATCAACGTAAACGACCACTGTTTCCTCCACACATGCTTCAACAAATCTCCTGAATGATCTCTCGTCAATGTACCTTAGTTACAGAAAATTAAAAGCAATAGAAAATATAAGACAATTGTTACACCTTAAATTATATATCTGAATAATGAAGCCATAATATCATCAGAGCACAAAGTTCTTCTGCACTTGGAAGAACCCAGAGACCCAAAAGTCGTGATAGTTAAATCAATATCATGACAGACAAATCAATGAAATAAATAAATAAACAAGAATGAACACAAGTATATGCAAGATTCACATGGCTTGGAAAAATTCTACCTATGTCCACAGAAAAACCAAATTTTTTAATCAATAACAGAAACATTGTATTAAGGAGATCCGCAAAGACAAACCTAATTTTTCTGCAGGAGAATTAACTGGTACAAGGGGGAAAACCCCCCCTCATATTATTGATATCTAAAAACAGGCAATCCCTCTAATCGATGTCAAAACTAACCAAATAAGTATTACAAAATTAACAAGGGAAAAAAATCATAAATAACAATAACAGTTAATTTTATATGAATAGCTGAAATTAAAAGTTACTTTTGGCCTACTTCTTGTATCTTGTACAGTCCTCACTATGATAGAAAGCTCAAAGCTAAAATCTGTGAATACCTACCCTCACTAAACCACAAAGAAGAACTCTCTCACATTTGAATGTCCTTACGGCTAGAATAAAATACCTAACATATCCCACCAAACATGATATCAGCACACAATCAGCTAAAAAAAAAAAAAAAAAGGCAGAAACAATACTTCATGCTTGCACTCCCTTCATATGAACAAACCAAAGAAAAGAGAAAAGATAAAAGGTTTAACCACCATAAAAATATTAGTTTGTCATTTGTCTTCTGTGTGGATGCAATGAAAGCCTGAAATACTGGGAACTAAAGTTAACCAAGTTTGAAATAAAGATAACTTACATCTTTACATCTGTAAAATAATCACCAAATGTTGCAACTAGGTATTCAGTAACCTGACCCTCAGACCATTCTGAAACATAGAAAAAGTAAGAAAATAAATAAATTAAAGCAAAACAAAGACACCAACTCAAAGGAACTTTTTTTTTTTTATTAAATATAGGTAAGATTATTGAAGGTTCTCCAGAAATACAATGTAATTTCAAAACGTACATTAGAATATTCTATACTATAAAAATTTAATTTTACATTATACACCAAAATGCTTTGCACTAATGTAATGTAATTTTGGTATATACAATAGAATATTGTATAATTGTTATTATATGAGTGTGTGTGTATTATATTTTAGGGTAGTTTAGCCTTTTCTTATTCTTTTATTTTGTTTTAGGGTTTCGTACATTATTTTACTGATGAAGCAACCTCCCATATGGTTTACCGAACTACTCATGAAATAGAGAGATGTTTTTATCTTTTGTACAAATATTTTGTTATTCTTTGATTCATATAATATATTAGATCTGACTATATTTTCAGGGCATCAGAGCCAATTTTGTCAAGAAGTCCTAGGTTTGAGTCCCCCGCATGCACATCTGTTATTTGTTTATGTATTAATTCAACATTTGGTATTGGTATTTGTATTTGGACTTCGTCAATGTGATAAATCCGTCGGTTTTACATGTGAGAGGGTATCAGAGTGCTTACCTAAGAACTTAAACTTTTGGGTCTAGTGGTTATTTAACATAGTATCAAAATATTTTACCAAGTGGGAAACAAGGGAAAGGTTGGGGGGGAAATATGGATGTCCAACAAAAAAAGAAAGCTTAAGCTACCAAGTAGCTCCATCACATCATTAATTGGGGTTGGATAGTTTCCCAACTGTCAGGAGGTTACAGAAAGGTAACACGGAATCTTATAATAGGCCGTAAAAAGAAAATTTTATTACTATGAAGTTGAAGTACTTGAGTATTTCATGAATCCTTATATTTATACAGTAAATGAACAAAATACTAGTTCTTTTTTTCAGATAACATTTGTTGTGCATCTACTATTCTGTGCTTTTTTGCTAAAAGATAGTAATCCCCATGATGTGTAGCAATGAGCATCTTCTACTCAGAGGGATAAAGCTTTACTCTGCATTAACCAAGTGCTGCCTATTAACTTGTCCCAGGGTGGGTGAGGGATTGAAATAATTTCTCACAATCAAATTGCATATATAGCAGCTCACTGTCAAACCTTCAATACTATGACAACTTACATTATTGGTATTTCCAGCAACATAAGTATGACCTTGAGCTTAAAAAAAAAATGCCCTCTCGTATTGCGGATAAAAATATGAACCTATAAATATCAACAGCAGCTTCTGGTTCTATTTGCTTTAGAACCTTTTGTACTACAATCTATTCTTTCCAAGTAACTCTCAATTTTTATTAGGATTTATTCAAAAACAAGTTCTTTTTCTTAATCTCAGAAAAGATAAGAAGTGAAAGAATAAAAAGAAAAACACTTTTTTTTCACTTTTTCTTTTATGTTTATGAAAACACAAAAAGCAAAAGATGACCAGAATTTTTCTAGATAAAAGATCAATATTCTTAAAAAGAAATTACCATATGTTGGAAAACAGATCCCATTGATAAATTACTAGTCTATTATCATTTTAAGGAAATACAATTATTAAAAATATAGAAAAAAGCTCCTGGCTAATTCATAATGGTATGCCAAAAGTATGTGAAACCATTATACTTAAGGTCATGAACCCACCTTACTAGGTGCTCTTTTCTTCTATGTAACTTGTGAACACAATTTGAAACAAGAAGGGCAGAGACAATAAACTAATAGTAGGGACCCACTCATCTAGATTCTCCTACTTTAAAAAGGACATAAAAATTAGCATACATTTGTTGCCAGCTTCAAATCACACAATGTTTGACATGGCAAGGAAACTGGGCACAGATCATCATAGTTGCAAAACTTGGAAATGTCAGCCAAGAAAAGCATGTACATTAAATGTTTATCAACAGTTTGATTTAAGCAACTGGCAGCAATCAGGAAAAAGAGCATTATAAAAAATAAATGACATTAGCAAAATGGATGGAATTAATTTCACTATAAGAACCTTTAGTAATTAAGAAAGTTATTTTACCGTTACGATAAAGCTTGACAAGTAACTCCTGCACCCCAGGATCTTCAAAGATAACAGTAACAGTTAGAAGCACCGCTTCCTACAATAGATGAGTGGGTTCATATATGAGCTCTATAAACCCTATTAAAACAGACAAAGTTCCTCCACAGAATCATTTTTGCTAAAATACGAAGATCACTAGGTACAATTTTGCATGATATCACAAGAAACATATTGGAAAAACCATAGCTTAAATAATATATAAAGTTTAAGTTTTAGATACCTTTGCAACATCTAGGAAACCTTTGCAAGCATCTTCAAAATTAACCTACAGAAGTGACAGAGGGAAACAGACTTCAATACAGGTAAAATTATTAGGGCTCATATTTTAGAGTTTAATATATAAGCTTCAAGCTTTCATAAAATAATTGTGAAGCTGATGAGGCCTGCTTGCGTTAGGTGATGTAGTGGAAAAGTATTGGAATTATCTTCACCCATATTAGCAGACATTAGTCACCCGTGCATCAACATAGTTGGGATCCCACTCATACAGAGAAATCTTATCCTTCAGAAATAATGGAAAAGGCTTTGGTATTAAGTAATAACATAATTTCAAATTCTTCTGTTACTTGCAAAGAAAAGAGATTCCTATTGTCCTTTTTATTTCTTCAGTTTTCCCGACCTTAACTTTTTACCACCTCAGCCAAGGGCAGGGGTATGATAGGGAAAGTTGTCTTGGTTAAACTTAAACCTATCAACCACTGAGGACATGTTATCTGACAGGAGTTATGTGGCAAGGATCGTCCACTAGAGACAGATTCCCACACTAATTAACACACATAAATTTGCACTGACTGTAGAAATGTTACTTTCTCCTTTGCAATTTGCCAATAAAATGCAAATCAGTTTGCAACTATGTCAATATCAGCAAAAACATTACATAAATAATCAACAACATGTGCCAAAAATTATTGAAATGCTGATGAATCCGAGGTTGGCAATGATGTTCTGGAATTCATAATTTTTTGAAAAGCCTACCCTGGCAGACCCAAAAACTCCAACCAGGACACAAAATTTCAGCAAAAAACAAACGTTTTTATTTATTTTTAATAAGTGTTACAGCTGTATTATTAGGTGTATTATGTTACAGCTGTATTATTAGGTGTATTACAGCTGTAATACACCCATCTTATTAGGTGTATTACAGCTGTACCTTAGCTTAATTCTAGGACTTATTGCTAGTTTTGTAATTATATATATATGTGTATCATTCTTGCTAATAATAAATATGAAATACAATTCTTTCCATCACAAATAACATGGTATCAGAGCAATTAGGAGTGCAAAATTAGGGCTTTTTGTTTTGGGTCTCTTGCATAAACACAAATTAGGGTTTAGTGTATTTTAGGGTTTCATTTTCGTAACCCTATTTGGAGTGGTTTTCTGTTCTCACCTACTGCCCAGAAAGGCAGCCCAGCTGCCGACAGGCGTTCTCCCATTTTCCGGTGCCCAGAAGCAGCGCGTGAGCCCACGCACCACCGACTCTGTGCTGCAACTCCTCTGGCAGTTTTCCACTGCTTTTCCGGTGGTGCTGCGTTCTGCCAGTGTCAATACGGCTTCAGTGCTTCATCGATTTGTGTTCGTCAAGGTTTTCTTGATTTTGTCTCTGTATTTGCTGCCTTGTCTCTGTATTTGCTGCCTTGCCTTTGTGTTTGTTGCGTTGCTTTGTGTTCGCTGCCGTATATCTCTATTTAGGAGTTATGGCTGAGAAGAAATCTGTTGTTGTGTCGGATATGGTACCTGTGATGTCTAAAATCACGGACCATAAGCTAAATGGCTTGAATTATTTGGATTGGAGCAAGACTGTTCGACTTTATCTAAGAAGTATTGACAAAGATACTCATTTGACCGACGATCCTCCTAAAGATGAGTCAAGGCAGACGTGGCTTAGAGAGGATGCTCGCTTATTCCTGCAGATTCGGAATTCTATTGATAGCGAGGTAATTGGCTTGATCAATCACTGTGAATTTGTTAAAGAATTGATGGATTATTTGGATTTCTTGTATTCTGGTAAAGGGAATCTTTCTCGCATGTATGAGGTGTGCAAAGCATTTTACCGTGCAGAAAAACAAGATCAGTCCCTTACGAATTATTTTATGGCATTTAAGAAGACTTATGAGGAGCTTAATATGTTACTGCCTTTTAGCCCTGATGTGAAGATTCAGCAACGTCAACGAGAGCAAATGGCTATCATGAGTTTCCTTGCTGGTCTGTCCTCTGATTTTGAGACTGCCAAATCACAGGTTCTTTCTGGTTCTGAGATTTCTTCATTAAATGAAGTATTTAGCCGAGTACTCCGTACAGAAGGTACTCCACCTGTTTTACTCAGTGGTGCTTTGGTAAGTCGAAGTCATAATTATGAGCCTGGGAGATCAACCAGTCAGAGTGGAAACAAAGGAGGAGGCTCACAAGGGTTTGAAACTCGGCAACAGGATTCTGGAGGAATTGTGTGCCATTACTGTCATAAGCCAGGACATATGAAGCGTGATTGTAGAAAGCTTCAATACAAGAATCAGAAAGCTCACTCGGCCCACGTTGCATCCACTAATGATCATTCTGAAAAATCAGTTCTTATCTCTGCAGATGAATTTGCCAAGTTCTCACAGTATCAAGAATCACTAAAGTATTCATCTCCTTCTGTCACTGCTATTGCTGATTCAGGTAAACCAAATGCGTGCTTTCTTTCCTCGTCCTCCAAATGGGTCATTGATTCTGGTGCCACAGATCATATGACAGGTAATTCTGGTCTCTTTTCTACTTTTCAGTCACACACTTCCACTTCTACCGTTACTTTAGCCGATGGGTCACCATCTTGTGTTCGTGGGTCTGGCACAATTACTCCTACCCCTTCACTTCCTCTATCGTCTGTCTTACATCTACCTAATTTATCCTTTAATTTGGTCTCTGTAAGCCAGCTTACTCGCAATCTTAACTGTTGCATCTTATTTTTTCCTGATCATTGCTTATTTCAGGATCTTATGACGAAGCAGATTATTGGTAGAGGTCATGAATCTGGAGGTCTCTACATTCTCGACACATCAATACCGAAATCTGTTGCTTGCTCTGGTGTAACATCTCCCTTCGAGGCACATTGTAGGTTGGGTCATCCATCTCTTCCTTTGCTCAAGAAACTTTGTCCACAGTTTAGTAAGGTGTCTTCATTAGATTGTGAGTCGTGTCAGTTTGCAAAACATCATCGTCTAAGTTCGAGTCCAAGAGTCAATAAACGTGCTAGTGTTCCTTTCGCATTAGTTCATTCCGATGTTTGGGGTCCTTGTCCTATTTTGTCTAAACCTGGATTTAAATATTTTGTTACTTTTGTGGATGATTACTCTCGTGTAACTTGGTTATATTTAATGAAGAATCGTTCTGAGTTATTTTCCCTTTTTTGTGCTTTTTGTGCTGAGATTAAAACTCAATTTAATGTTTCAATCCGTACTTTGCGAAGTGATAATGCCAAAGAATATACGTCAACTTTATTTCAATCTTATATGGTTCAGAATGGCATACTTCATGAAACTTCTTGTGTTGACACTCCATCTCAAAATGGAGTGGCAGAACGTAAGAACAGGCATCTTCTTGAAACTGCACGAGCCCTATTATTTCAAATGAATGTTCCTAAACCTTTTTGGGCTGATGCAGTTTCTACAGCATGTTTTCTAATTAATCGCATGCCATCATCTGTTCTCCATGGTGAGATTCCTTACAAAATTCTTTTTCCTAATAAGTCTCTATTTCCTGTTGACCCTAGGATATTTGGTAGCACTTGTTTTGTTCGGGATGTTCGTCCGCATGTCACTAAGTTAGATCCCAAGTCTTTGAAGTGTATTTTCCTTGGTTATTCTCGTCTTCAGAAAGGTTATAGATGCTATTGTCCTAGTCTTAATAAATATCTCGTCTCAGTTGATGTTACCTTCATGGAAGCCACACCCTATTTTTCGTCTTCTCCTCCCGCCCGTCAGGGGGAGGATGATGATTTGTTAGTCTATTCTATCACATCCTCCGAACCTATCTCTGAAGCAGCACCTGTCAAGCCTCCTATTATTCAAATCTACTCCAGGCGTACACCTCCTGATTCATGTCCTGCACCTACTCCTTTGTCATCAGATCCAGTTCCGAGTGATGATCTTCCAATTGCGTTACGCAAAGGTAAACGCCAATGTACTTATCCTATTTCTTCTTTTGTTTCTTATCACTGCTTGTCATCTTCCTCCTGTTCTTTTATTGCATCTCTTGATTCTATCTCTATTCCTAAAACTGTTCATGAGGCCATATCTCATCCTGGTTGGCATCATGCTATGATCGAGGAAATGAATGCTTTAGATGACAATGGTACTTGGAACCTGGTCGATTTACCTTCAGGAAAACGGGCTATAGGATGTAAATGGGTGTTCACAGTTAAGGTAAATCCGGATGGGTCAGTTGCTCGATTGAAAGCCCGTCTTGTCGCTAAGGGATATGCTCAAACCTATGGAGTGGACTATTCTGACACTTTTTCTCCTGTTGCTAAATTGACATCTGTTCGGTTATTTATTTCTATGGCAGCTACTTATCATTGGCCTTTGTATCAACTTGATATCAAGAATGCTTTTCTTCATGGTGATCTTCAGGAAGAGGTGTATATGGAGCAACCTCCTGGTTTTGTTGCTCAGGGGGAGTCTGGGCGAGTTTGTCATCTTCAAAAATCTCTGTATGGTTTGAAACAGAGTCCTCGTGCTTGGTTTGGAAAATTTAGTCAGGCAGTTGAAAAGTTTGGTATGATGAAAAGCAAGTCTGACCATTCTGTGTTCTACAAACAATCGAAAGCTGGTATCATTCTTTTAGTTGTGTATGTGGATGACATTGTCATTACTGGAAGTGATGCTACGGGAATCTCATCTCTTAAGTCTTTCCTTCATACTCAGTTTCACACAAAAGACTTAGGGATGCTAAAATATTTCTTGGGTGTTGAAGTCACAAGGAGTAAAAACGGTATCTTTTTATCTCAGAGAAAATATGTTCTTGACTTATTAACTGAGACAGGAAAATTGGGGGCAAGGCCTTGTAGTGCTCCAATGACTCCAAACATGCACCTTACAGGAGATGGAGAAATAATTGAAGATCCTGAGAAATATAGAAGATTGGTTGGAAAGCTGAATTATCTTACAGTGACTCGTCCAGATATTGCATATTCTGTCAGTGTTGTTAGTCAGTTCATGTCATCTCCAACAGTTCATCATTGGGCAGCGTTAGAACAAATTTTGTGTTACTTGAAAGGAGCACCCGGACTTGGTATCTTGTATGCAAATCATGGACACACTCATATTGAATGTTTCTCAGATGCAGATTGGGCAGGTTCTAAAGTAGATAGAAGATCCACATCAGGTTATTGTGTTTTCGTTGGAGGAAATTTGGTCTCATGGAAGAGTAAGAAGCAGAACGTTGTGTCACGATCCAGTGCAGAGTCAGAATATAGGGCTATGGCACAGTCTGTGTGTGAAATAATGTGGATATATCAGCTCTTGACTGAAATAGGTCTTAAAACCTCGGTACCAGCAAAATTGTGGTGTGATAATCAAGCTGCCCTTCATATTGCATCTAATCCTGTGTTTCATGAGCGAACTAAGCACATTGAAATTGATTGTCATTTTGTTCGCGAGAAAATTCAGCAAGGTCTGATTTCTACAGGGTATGTGAAGACTGGAGAACAATTAGGGGATATCTTCACGAAAGCTCTAAATGGGGTTCGGGTTGATTATCTTTGTAACAAGCTGGGCATGATTAATATCTATGCTCCATTGAGGGGGAGTGTTCAGCTGTATTTAGTGAAACAGCTGTATCTGATTACGTGTAAGACACATTTTTAGGTGTATTACGCTGACCTTGCTAATTCTAGCTAATTGCATAGTTGTAATATATTATATGTTATCATCGTGCTAATAATCAATAAATACTCCATCACATAACATAAGAACTAGACGCAAATGAATTGGCATCCTCATTTCAAGTAACATTAAAGTAATAGAAACGATGTGAATAAAAAAAAGACACCCCTCTCACACAATAACAAATTCTAAATGGAAAACAAGCAGTTCACTCACAATGAATGCTTGATAATATAATTGGAGGAAACTAAAAGCCTTTAATCAGCATCACAATTTGGAAAATAAAAAAAATAGTGAAAAGGGTGAAAAATATAGAAATTGGATTGTATCAGCATTACCTGTTCAGCGTAGTTTTGAGGAAGAGATTCTATGGTGCTGTTGCTCAGCTCCATTGCAAGGTCGTAGCAACGTAAATTGTTGTTTATCTGTATACCACATTAATATGCCCGAACGAAACAGCCCCACCAAGAATATGTTTAATAAAATTTTCACACAAACAATGGATATTACAAACTACATATTTAAATTTCACAAACCATTGCACATAAAGGTTCCAGACCAATTTCAGAAGCAGGTTCTGCGAGTCTTCCTCTTTCAGCTGCTTGAAAATCAATCAATACCTAAAGAAACAAAGCAAGTTTGAAAGGAAAAGGAAACAAGTCAAAAGCCATTTTGCAAAAGACTCTCAAATGTGGACTCCAAAATATAGATATAATAGTAGGAAACATAACAATAACTGAGTGAAGGCACTACGAAGGAATGGTCTACACTCACAATACTATCATCAAATTAAAGAAGTAAATATTTTTCTATCAAATGAACTGATTGTATGAATGCAAATACCCAGCAGTACCTTATAATAATTTAAGTAAATATTTCTATAAATATTTAGATGAACTTTGCCTGAATAACAGCCAGAGCAATTCTGTATAGCATGAGATCAGTGCTATTTTCCCTAACAATTTGCACTTGTTCCCCGAGGATCCTGAACAAATCAACTGCAGCTGGAGTATATAGCTTTCCATCTTCTGCTTTCTTTGGTGGCTGAACTTTATCAGCCCCCAGGATATTTAAGTACCATTTCTACAAAAAAGAATGAAAAAAGCAGGTATTAAACGAAAAGGAGAAGTTATATAAGCTATACAAATTTACCAAATACCTGCAAAATTGATTTGAGGGGGAAGTGCTACAGTTACTTACCCTTGTTGTAGCTTGCATTCTCTCAACATATGAATTCATAAGGGGATCCATAGAACCGCTCTCAGAACAAACTTGAGCCAGAGTCTCATCGACCCCAAGCCCAATTAGATTATCTTGGTATTCAACAACCCAACCCGTTACCTAGTTGGAGCAAAACAATTGTGACCAGCTGAATTATATTTTTACAGAAAAGGAAGAAAATGTGAAAAAAAATTTAAAAACAATGAAGTAAGACAATAATGTTGTAAGCTGAAAACTCAATAAACCACAATATACAAGGCAACTCCTAAGTCAAAAGGAAAGGTCCTGGGTGATGTGCTACAACTATGTTCTATCAAACTTTCAGCTACAATTGCTTTCCACATAAACTGACAGTTGTAACAACAAACATTACTAGGAAAGATACAGAAGATACAGATTAAACTCATAAATACAATAGGACCAGCCATGGAAGGGCTGATATTTAGAAGCTTTGTTGCAACATTAGAAGAATTTATATGTTGTCTGATATAGCCAAGTAAAAGTGATTGCAAAATTTCTCCTTTTTAGCTTTAAAATGTGTTTCAACAAGCGACGAATGGTGCCAACATTGGTGTTCTTTCAACCTAGATACATTAAATACCTAAATGGCAATATAATGAAGGTAGTATTAAGATACATTACCACCAAACAGAATGGAAAATAAGCGAAGTCACTATTATGTAGGCAAATTAAGCATGGCAAGTTCTTATCAATTACCAAAATGAACTTAAGAAATGAGATGACATGTTTGAAATTGAAACAAATAAGAATCCAAGCTAAAATACCTTTAGAATCTCTATATTTGTCAGTTCATTTGCCCTGTCACTTAGCAGTCTAAGCATTTGAACAAACCTCTCAGTATATAGGTTTACCATTAGCTGGAAAATTTCGTATCTGTCAACATGGAGGATTGAATCAGAACTAATAAAACATTCTCCTGGAAAGTTAACCCTAATGCCACTCACGTCCAACAAGGGTACGCGTGTTCATTCAATAACTCAGGCATTAGAACCAACGCTCAGTCAAATGCAAACAAGCAAAAACACATCCAAAACTACAATATGACGCAACAGAAACAAAACTTTTACACATATAAGAGCTGAAAGTTAACTATTAATCCAGGTAAAGTGATAAACAAGAAGATTTAACACTGGGCAAACCTCGGAGGAAAACATGGGGCCACATAGTCATATATATCTCCAAGCTCTTCTCCCATCTATATGTCAAAAAGAAAATAAGGGTATTATGAAGACACACAATAATATTGAAAAAGATGGAAATTTAGTTACTATCATTACCATGCCAAAAACAGTCTCAAAATACTAATGTAGATAAACAATATGCTAACCATCATATATGATTTGCATGGAAGAAACTACAAAAATTCAACGACTAACATTACTTGCTGCTTTAATTCAGAGAAAGAAACAGAACAATAGAGAGAGAGAGAAGATACATACTTAAGTTTTAATTTATTACTTGTAAAGACACAAAAGCAGCTAGTAGTAAAATTACTTTAAATTATATTAGCAACTACAGTTGCAACACATACAAGCTTTGAGAAAATTAGATTCATCATAAAAATTAAATACAATAGTTTTAGCTTGTAAGTAAAACCACACAGTAGTATTACAAACACATCTCCTCACATGCAAGACTAATAGGCTTGTTACATGGACCAAGCCATTTAAATGTTGAAAACTGCAGATAGCAAAATACAAATTCAATACGGGGATAGTCCAACCTAGGACCTTTTGGCAAAACAGGCTCAAATTCTATATTAAGTAACAGCTCGACTCAAGAGAGCTTAAGTTTGTAGGTAAAGGCCCAAACAATAGTATTAAGCTCTAATATCCATAATGCCAATACTTGAAAGACATGTCTAATGAAATTCAGATTCATCTGACACTTACAGTATAAATAAAAGAAACATAAAGATAAATAAGTTGCATGCACAAGCATATCTGAAATTAAAGCAATTTATAACATGAACACAACTGTATTGGCACTTCTACATAATTGGATAAAGCAAAAGAATACTTAGTCAACTCTAGTGTAGAAACAGTGGTTGGCAGCTTCATTGCCAGCCAATGTGCACTCAAAAGGAATAATGGTTATAAAATCAACTGATGCCTAAATTTTCACTTAACAAAAACAAGCTGAGGGCAGAAACACAATGAACTAAGGCCCTATTTAGCAAGGTTTTTACTTTAAGCTTCTGGTTTCTTGGAAGCTCTTCCTGCAAAAGTCATATATTTTGGCTTTGTCTGGAAGAACTTTTAAAGCTTAAAAGCTAATCTATGGGAACATCCAAACACTCCCAAAAGGGCTTTCGGCTCAGAAAGTCAAAAACATGCTTCCAAAAGCACTGCCAAACAGACCCTAAGTGTGCACACATCTGTGGTGTGAGTATGTGTCCTAGTGCATATGTTAACAACTAAAATTTAAAAAATACAATCAATAAGAACAAATAAATTAATGCCAGCAACAAATTGGAGTTTTCTTCTTTTATAGGACACAGAAAAGCAGTAGCCAAAAAGAATTCCACCTGTGCACTACAGACGCATTACCTACTAGCAGTTCAAGGTCTCCTATCAGATTATAATGAAAAAAAAAAAATCCCTGATTTCACATGTTCACCTATTAGCTAAAATGTTGTGATTACTCCAAGCCAGTCAAAACATTTCTCTCCAATACTTACCAACACAAATATGCAGATTTTCACCAAAGGAAATTTGCAAACCCAGAATTCACAGAAAAAAGAGTAGAAAATATAGATAATAATTACTTTCTAAGCCCATCTATTTACTAATAATTATCAGTTTCAAAATGTTATTGCATTTTGTCACGTGATATCATCAATTTCTTTTTTTGCACATTGTAGACTGTTGAAAACTTTTGTTATCCAAGTTAAATGCTGCATGTTATATTAATATACTGCCAACTCCTGACAGTGATAATTTGTTAGAATGTTTGCTAGTCTTTTATGAGACAATTGCCACTTTTCCAGAGTATCAATACACAAGAAAAAGGTAGAATGAGACTTCCATTTTTTCTACATGGCAAAGGAAAAGAAAATCGTCAAATAGAAAACAATTCTAAGCATTTGATAAAAGAAAATTTGAAATGACAATGAAAATGGAAAGGCAGGGGGAGGGGGATATCGAACAGGAATTTACAAAATTTTAGAGATGGGTGATGCATACCGCCCGAGCTTCCTCCAAAGCAGCTTTATGGTCTTGAAAAACAAGCTGGTGCACAGATTACTGTTATGGCTATATACATTAAACAATAACTAGTAGATATTTTCCTTAACTATGATGCATCTGATTAATAGCAAGAAAACCACCTCTGTTAGAAGATTATTGAACCGTTCTTCAACTGTCTTCCGTATTTGCTCGTAGCATTTATCCTTATAGCCTTTTCCTTGAACCTTCAACTTCTGCTGTGTTAGGTTTCTCGAAGAAGCTGACTTTCTGCAGGCCAAGAGGCAGCAACATATATATCTTCATAAGACGAAAGGTGCAATTCATCTTGAATGTACATCCAAGATAAATAGTTTAAGAACCCAAACAACAATGCATAATGAGGAGAAGGCAACAGATGCTGTACAACTATAAATAAAACCGAATATCACTTGAAAACAGTTACTTGGCAGTTCTACGAGGATTTGCAATTGCTGCTATGGCATCTTCACCCTCAGCTTCAGCAGCCTCTTCAGCAAGTTGCTGATCAAGAATTTCTTGCATTTCAACTACCCTAACAGGTAATCAAGAAATGAAGTCAAAAACAAAAGAATGGTCATATAAAGTTATATGAGCAGAGGACTAAACAGAACCAACGTATTAACGCATACAAGACAAATTATAGCAATATATGGCTCCGATGAATGAAGCACAAAATATAAGGACTTTTCACTATCATTTTACAAAATTAACTTTGGAAAACAAACTTGTAAAATGAAAAAGAAAAGTACATAAATTTGATATTGTCAAGCGCCAAAAATAAAATCAGGTAGTGTAATTCAAAAATAGTCTTTTAGAATAAAAACAATGAAGATGGGTTTGGTTATAGCATTTTGGAGAAGTAGAAGATCTTTGTGTCCTTTCTTTCCTAAACCTATTTCCATTGATATTTAAAGTATTATATTAGTTTTTCAGAATGACTTTTGCGTTTTTCAAATACACAACTAAATATGATTTCCATCTGTTTTGGATTTGTAAAATGGAAAACTGATTTCAAAGAACAATGACGAACAATCCTATGTATTTGCAATCTCCCAAGGGGTCTAAAATGTAGCATAACATCCCCGCCATTTGGAAATGTTTGAAAACAAGAATATGTAAGTCCACAAATTGTTAATGATGACGATGTCAATGATAATAATAATAAATGTATTGGGTCAAATTATTCGTTTATAGATATTTCTTAAATTAATTGAAGGTAAGAAACAATTATCAAATCAGCTTTTGAAAGCTTGCCCTCCTACTTTTGAAAATCTACTATGGCAAGTGATTGATTTTGCCTAAACTGATTTCGATATAATTTACTCATCACTTACATTGAGCTTTAATTGTTTAAAATAACCACTAAAGCTCCTAAAAAAATCCCAAACAGGCATTTAGTGGTATTTTGTTTGTCGATTATATTTTTGTTTTTGTCTTTACACCATTTCTCTTCGATCGTAAACACAATGTTAGCATTCCTCAATTTTAGAATTTTATTGATTAGATGCAATCAGTTTTTTCATTTTCCCTTAACCACATGTTTGTGGCAAAAGTTCATAATTATCCACCATATATATATTATGACAACTAGCTTTATTAAATTGGAAAAGTTAAAAAGTAAACCGGTGACTAAAAAAATATTTGACACATGTAGAACAGATGATAGCTTAAATAATTTGTCAGCAACATACCTCAAACCACGAACCAAAGTTTGTGGGCTGCAAAAACAAAAAGCATTATGCAAAATAAGCATCAAAATAATTACAGCACAAATAAAACACATATATTCAAATTCATTGAATAAATAATAACTACGAATAGCATTATGAATAATGTAGCTTGCAGCCAATGCATTGGAATAAATAAAAATTCCATATGAAGCTCCATAATTATACATGCCACAGACAACATACTGGAACTTCCAAACCAAAGAAATGCAACATGAGAAGGGGCTTTTTACGTTACGCTTCAATAGCAATAGAATGAATTCAGTAAGGGTAGAATACGCCCCATGGTTGATCGAAGGTCCTATGCCACTGAAACTCAAATCTATCTTACTGAGATTGTGTTTGTTCAACTGCAAAATCAGTAACTATTTTTTTATATTTCCAATGCCAAGAACATAAATAATTGATTTTTCAGGAATCAAGTAAACTAGTTCCAGAAAAAAGCTGTTGTATTTAAGTACTATTTCATAATTACCGCAACTTTGACACAAAAAAATAAAAAAACCCCCAATGGAACCAAATTTACCCTTTCCTCATTTACATGTCTTCCAGTTGGTAGAAACTAGAAATATATTTCCAATAGAGGACATTTTCAAGGAAAATTGTCTATCCTGCTTGATTTTTAGTGCTTTATGTGTAACAAAAATTATCGATGGTAATCAACAAATAGCCAATGATAATTGTCCATAGAGAGAGGTTAGCATCAATAATCAACGATGGCAGTGGCACAGCTCAGTTTAAACTTTAGATCTTTGGGTGACTTAGCAAACTTTTCCATGAACTTGATTCCACAATGTTGCACCAAACACCAAAATATTTACAGTATATTATGTTCTGTGAAACAAAAAGCAATATTCTATGCCAATTTACTATTATTTTTCATCCAGCACTAAACACTACTCATAATTTCAATAAATAATTCAAATTTAAGAATATAACATATGCAAAATATTATAATGAATCAATGATATAGTACAAAAATTGCCACCAATAATAATAAATAAATTGAATAAACATGTAAAATCTATTGTCTTCACATTATTTAAGCATGAATACTCAACTTTTATAAGTTAATTGATATGTTCTTCATAGGTATTCCAGGACATATGCATTTTCGACCTTACAAAATAAACATAACAGTTTCGACACCACACATATACCAATGTATTGAGGACCTAGGTCTAAATCCCGAAACTGAAACCCTAACCCTAGAAATTGAATTCCAAGATTAGAGAGTTTTGATTTGATTAATCGAAAGTTCGACTAATTAAATCTCTAGAATTAGCCCTTTTTGGAGAACTAACCCTAATCTAAGCAATTTCCAAGGTTTTGGTCTTAGAAAAAACCGAAATAAATCTAGAACAGGTTCTAGCCCTTGCCCTGGTCCAAGCTTCCTAAATCTTAGAAAAGCCGAAACCCGAAAATAGAGAAAATATCTCAATTTTATTGATAATATGAAAAAAAATACTTCCATGAATACAAACCTAATGTTAGCAATCTGTTGAGGACTTAGGTCTAGATTCCAACAACAAACCCTAACTTGCACAGCAAGCAACACACACACGAGATAGATTTTGAGTTAGGTCACCTTATTTAGAGTTCACCAACTCTCTAGAACGCAAGTTATTAGCCTTTACCCTAGCCCAAGCGATTCCCGAGTACGAATCCTAAGAAAAGCCGAATTTGTTGTCTCTGATAAAAGCCAAAAGACAGAGAAAAATTTGATAATTGATTGATAATCTGAATAATACTTGAATGAATATAAACCTAAAGTCTAATGAGCTATTTATAGCTAATAGAGTCCTAACACTAAAAGAACTAGGAAGTAGAATTTAAACAATAAAACAAAAGCAACAAGATAGGGTCCTACTACTATTTGAACTAGGAAATAAATAATTGAAGTCCTAATACAATTCTAATACTAAACTACCCTTGAAATAAAACTAAAAGCCTAAAAATTCAAAATAAAACAAAATAAACTAACTTGATAAATTGTGACAGTGAGTGTGGCAACCCGGGTTGCAGAACTCACTGTCTGTGAAAACCCTTTTTTTCCTTTCAACAAAAATATAGTTCTCATCATTCCCCCTTCCTTCAAGAATGCCCTTACCCTCAAGGGCAACATTTGAAAACCTATGCACCAACACTTGCCAAACTTACTCTCTTATATTCCTTTTTCGCCAACTCCTATACCGCAAAATCCCAAAAATCCAAAGACAGTGCCTAGCCCTGGTAAGAGCAACATTAATCCTCTGTGGCTTGGATAGAAAACAAATTGATCCACCAATGTTGGACCTTACAATTGATTTAATGATAATGTCCTCCTCACCACCTTGAAATCCATATACTGACTTTACCTTTACAGTAAAACCATCAATGTTTTCATGTATATGTCCAAGTATACCTTCAATTGCAACTACTTCGGCAACAGTAAGCTCCTTGTTTTCTTGAACCCCGACCTGGTCTTCGGCTTTCTCGTCCGTCTCATACCTTGGCTCAACAGGTGGTGACCTTATCCCATGAGTTCGTCTTGTCTCCTGAACGACTTTTCCATCGATCGACTGTCCCTCAACGTGCGGTTGCTGAATATTATTGTGTGTTAACCACTCTAACCTCTCCATAATACGTTCCAACGCTTCGAAGATTCTCGTTTGCTCGGCTTCCAAGGCTTGTTATCCTGCTTCCAAGGCATCTAGGCGTGCCTCGTTGTTCAGAATAATCGTCGGGGTCAGATTGTTGTCACTGGTTGACATCTCAATTAACACTCAATGAAAACAACAAATTGTTGATGACCTAGGTCTAAATCCAACAATAAATCCTAACTTACACAGCAAGCAACACACACACATGAAATAGATTTTAATTTAGATCACCTTATTTAGGATTCACCAACTCTCTAGAACGCAAGTTATTAGCATTTGCCCTAACCCCAGCGATTCCCGAGTGTGAATCCCAAGAAAAGCCGAATTTGTTGTCTCTGATAAAAGCCAAAAGACAGAAAAAAAATTGATAATTGATTGATAATCTGAATAATACTTGAATGAATACAAACCTAAAGTCTAATGAGTTATTTATAGCTAATAGAGTCCTAATACTAAAAGAACTAGGAAGTAAAATTTAAACAATAAAACAAAAGCAACAAGATAGAGTCCTACTACTAGTTGAACTAGGAAATAAATAATTAAAATCCTAATATAATTCTAATACTAAACTACCCTTGAAATAAAACTAAAAACCTAAAAACCCAAAATAAAACAAAATAAACTAACTTGATAAATTGTGGCAGTGTGGCGGCCCCTATGTCGCGACAGTGTGACAAAAATATGGTTCTCATCACAATCTATTTATACTAACTAGAGTCCTAATACTAAAAGAAATAAAATAACCTAATAGAGTGCAAATAGGAATTAAATAACTAAAATCCTAATACAATGTTAATAGGAAATAAAATAGAAACCTAAAAAACGAAACATAAAACAAAACAATTGTCGCAAAACAAAAAAGGCCAAGCTGTCGCAAACCAATGAGTGTCGCGACAGTGAGTCGCGATAAAGGGTTGCAGTACTTACTGTTTTTAACTTGAATTTTTTTGAGTTTCCTTTCTTCTATTATTGTTCTAATCATTTCCCCTTTCTTACAGAATGCCTTTGCCCTCAAGGGCAACATCTGAAAACTTCTTTACCTTGCCATGGTAAGTTTCATCTTCTTCTTCGTCTTCAGATGCTGACTCTCCGGAATCTACAATCATGAACAACTTATCATTCTTGCATTGGTGACCCATAGCCCATTTTTCACCACACTTGATGCATAGACCCTTCTTGATATGTTCTCGCACCTCCTCTCGCGATAGCTTCTTCAATTATTTTGTCTTACCCTTCTATTCACTCCCCACTTCGGTTTTCTCCTCCCCGGGAGTCCCGGTTTGCATAGGGTTTGAGTATTTGGTTCCCTTGTTCTCCTCGAATGCTTTCTTCTCCTTGTAGCTTCCTTCAAATATCTCTGTCATCTGCATCGCCTTGCGCAAATTCTGCAGCTGTCTTAGCTTCACTTTCCTAGCCAACCTCGATTTCAGTCCCTCAGTAAATGACCTGATTAGTGTAGCTTCCGACCACCCATTTACCATAGTCTGCAATTGTCGAAACTCTTCAATGTAGCACTGGACCCTGCTCTCTTGGCGAAGCTTCGCAAGTTGCCCATGGTGATCTATCACTGGTGATGGCCCCCATTAAGCTAGGAATTCGTGCTCAAACACAGTCCGCCCCAATCGTCGTCGATCATGTTCGTACTGCTCTTCAATCCACCTTTACCAACTATTTGCCTTACCGTCCAAGTACATGCAGGCTATCGATACTTGGTCCTCTCTTGTCACCTTGTAGACTTGAAAATAATGGCCGGCCTTGTCCAATCATTCATACGGATCACCCCCACAAAAGTGCGGAAAATCTACCTTTGATTTTCTAGGACCCTGATTCCCTTTTTCGACCGAATTCATAGGCTGTTTCATTGATATGTCGATTTTTGGGTCTCTCGAAGTGAGGCTCTCCCCTGTAATTCCTCTGATCTCCTCTTCGAAATTCATCTTCACTACTTGACCTAAACCCATCGGACCCACGCCTATGTCTCCTTTGATCCGGTGATTGGTTAAGATATCTTTCAAACCACCGTTCAGCTGCAAATTCTCCCCTCTCTACTCTTCCACCATGCCTAAACTAACCTGGAGCCCTTACCTGTCTCTCGACTCTTTCGTCTGACTCATATCTGGTTCAACAGATGGTGGCCTTACCCCATGAGTTCGTCCTGTCTCCAGAACGACTTTACCTTTAACCCTCGTCTCTTGAACAACTTAAACTAACCGGTTGCCGCCCATCCCTTGCTAACAGACGTTCCAATGTTTTTAAATCCTAGCCTGTCCAGCGTGCAACTCTCGTTGTCCTGCTTCCAAGGCTCGTTGTGGGTTGGAACAGTCGTCGGAGTCTGATTATTGTCGCTAATTTACATCATAAGTATCTCTCAACGAAAGCACTAAATTATTAAGGACCTAAGTCTAAATCCCCAAATCCCTAAACTGAAACCCTAACCCTAGAAATTGAATTTTAAGATTAGAGAGTTTTAATTTGATTAATCGAAGGTTCGACTAATCAAATCTCTAGAATTAGCCATTTTTTGAGAACTAACCCTAACCCAAGCAATTCCCAAGGTTTTGGTCTTAGAAAAAGCCGAAATAAATCTAGAACGCGAGTTATTAGCCCTTGCCCTAGTCCAAACTTCTTAAAATCTTTGAAAAGTCGAAAGTAGAGAAAATATCTCAATTTTATTGATAATCTGAAAAAAAAATACTTCCATAAATACAAACCTAATATTAGCAGTCTATTTATACTAACTAGAGTCCTAATACTAAAAGAAATAAAAGAGTCCTAATAGGAATGAAATAACTAAAATCCTAATATAATGCTAATAGAAAATAAAATAAAAACCTAAAAAAACGAAACATAAAACAAAACAATTGTCACAAAACAAAAAAAGCCAAGCTATCGCAAACCAGTGAGTGTCGCGACCCTTATGTCGCGACAAAGGGTCGCGGTACTCACTGTTTTTAACTCGAATTTATTTGAGTTCCCTTCCTTCTAGTATGGTTCTCATCACAATGCCAATTGATGTCTACTTCTTTGCTTCTCTTTTTTTCTTTAGTGTCGAAACATGTAGTAAGCAATAGCTTTGCTGTATATAGTAGCATAATCAGTGGATATAATACAATGCTGAGCTTTTTCTCTCTGTATCAAAACCATGTATTATGCAATACCTTTGTGGTATACAACTGCTTAATCAGTGGATATAATTCAAAGCTGGGCCTACTCTCAATGCATCAGCATGTTGTATCATCCTCAACTGTGACATAAGCAAGTTTTCCTATGCGTCAATTAAATGTTACCTTAAACACCCATGGACGAAGGCACCTCCAAAAAATGGATGAAATTAATTTTATAAAATTCAACAAACTAAACAAGAAATATTTAATTAAATTTGAGGCATCCAAGCAGTTTTAAGCAGGAAAATTGAAAAAAAGCATTAATTGAGGACCTTGATGCAGTATGGTTGGAAAGAAGGAAGAGATTATTCATATGCACAAAGGAACCACCCAAATTTCAGTTGTTATCAATATCATATGAAAATACAGTCTTCTTGAATTGTGCCCTGTGGACACATGACAAAAGAAAAGAACTTCCTAAAAATATGAAAACTAATATTTTATTCGTTCAAAACAGTAATACACAATTATTCATGTCTGGAAGGAATAGATAATAGGTTTTTATTAATTTTTTTTATCTTTAAGATGCCTTAATAAGGGCACAAGTTGACAACTTAACATCACTCATGAAGATATACCTTTCTTTGGAAAGTTTATAGAAGTTTCCAATATGGCCCCATAATGTCTTCTCAAATGTCTCCCAAGTTCGATCAACATCTTCAAAGTATTCTCTGGTTAAAAACCAACATAAAAGGATCCAATAAAATCAAGTCATCCAGCATCAAAATTTAAAAACATCCATCTCGGCTGGATATTCGCAATAATCATCATAGGTTGACAATAGAAAATCTACCAGTGACGTGTTTTACAGATTTACTTTGATACCAATATTTTTGTTTATAACTTTAATCTTTAATCTACCATTTAGATAATATGAACAAGAATTACGGCAAGATAGAAGATCAAAACAGAGATAAATCTTAATCTAAGTCTTCTGTGAAAATTGAGAGTTCATGAAACATTCTGTTGAGATTATCAGAAAAAAGGCAAAAAAAAAAAAAATGGAGTAAAATGCTCTAGAGATTAAAAGGAATTCATAAGTTTGTTTTCCAAATAAAGTTAATCCTTTTAAGCTTTCAGTGAATACATTTACATTTACGCGTCCATGTCCATCAAATGTTTTGAACTTACTATGGACTAAGCTATGTATTTGAGAAAAGGATTGTACCTTAATCGGCCAACCTCTTCTTTGTGAGATCCTGCTGCTGCTAGTGCAAACCTCCTTTTACCATCAAGTGCTGTTAATCTCTGACAATAAAGACAACAGTACAAATATGCAAAGTATGATATGTGAGATTTTTTCAACTTGAAACAACAAAGATAAATGGATATTAGCTTTACCTCATAAGTGTTAACAAGTTCTTTATCATCACTCAAAGAATCCCGAGCCTCAGCTGCTTCTTCAGAAATGGACATCATACCCTCCACATCCTATAAAAAAAAAATTACACAAGTTAGATCGATGTTCATCACAAAGCAAAGATGGTGATCAACATATAAGACGCTCCAAAACTTCACGTTCCATATTCATTGCTTTAATAAAAATAGTTCAGTTAGGAACATCAAAATTCAACAAAATGGCCTTCTGATACAACAAATTTGAAATACACACTCACTTCATTTCAGCCAAGTTAATTGGCCACACTTACACTTCCACTAGGCAGCATTTCGAACTTACAAAGAGTTGACCATAACATCTAGAACGTACAAACCGCATTAATAAAGAGTACACAAGATTAATCGTAACAGTAACCACGATTACCAAGCCCATGGAACTCACCTTAAGAGTTGTACCTAAATTATTCCTCGCATTGCTAAGCACCTTTATCTGGTCATGGTTTTCAATCAAATTTTGGCATTCTCGACAATACCTGATATGCCCAACACACCCACATTAGCCACAAAACCAAAAAAAAAAATCAAAATTTTACTCATAACCCCAACTGCCGAAACATACTTTTCAATAGCAATAAAGTTCTCACGAAGCTCATTGATCGTCTTCTGCGATAACGCAAGCGACTCCAACCCCTTCTGCGACTGCTCAATCTGTAGTCCATCCAGCAAAAACAAGAATTCAATATCATCTATAGTGTTTTCCAAAACCTATTATTAAAAGTAAAAATGATATTTTTTAAAACAATGCGCAATTCTAGAACAACGTAAATGCTTTTAGAAATTTTTTTTTAAAAAAAAAACTATTTCAAAGGAAAAGTCAGTGACTTGTTATGCGAACACATTCTAAGAATTTAAAAACAATATGTTTTCCATTAAACAAACAAGTTTCCAAAAAAAAAAAAAAATTCGTTTGTTTTCCAAAACAAAGAAAGAATAATAATAAATTTGTTTACTAAAAACGCATCAAAAACAGCTAGCTAACTAAAAAATTTCGCCAAAACCGTACCTGCTCAGCCACCATTGTACTGAGTTGCGCATCATTTGCCTAAGAATCCCAACGTCAATCGATCTCATTCAACACTAAAAATTTCAAGAAAAAAAAAAAAGCGCGTGTCCACCTGTTGGCGCGCAATGTAGTCGGCTTTGAAGGAGGAAATGGAAAGCAGAATCTCGGGAACAGAGAGTTGCTTCGCGACCTCTCGCACCGCTGCTTCTTTGGCTTCCACTCCCAGATCTTCGCTCATCATTTTTTTTTTTCCTTTTGGTTGATCGATTGATTGATTGAATCTGTAACCAAAGCACAAATTAACACTCACTGATTTTTTTTTCCTTTCTGATTTTAATTTGAATGATTTGGAGTGATTTAAAAATGCGCAAGACTAGTTCCTGAAAGAGTGTCAGATACACCACGTCAGCGTGATGAACTGGTGGATCAGGACTCAGGTTGCAGCAGCAGGAGAAATGGAGAAATGTTTCAGTACCTCTAGTGCACTCGATCCTCAAATCATGTGTTGTAGTACGTATTTTACGTTGGTCATTCATGTCACATAATATCATTTAGGGCTAATTACAATAACATCCCTGTGGTTTGACATAATAACACAGATATTCTAAGTATATCATTTTTTACAATCAATTACCCTGACATTTTACAAATATTACACAACCATTTCCTACCGTTAGCATCAGTCCGTTAAGGTCTAACGGTCAACAGTCAAACAAGTAAAATGTCTAAAATGCCCTTACATTTTATTTTTAAAAATTAAAAAAATATTTTTTTATTATATTTATATTAATAATTAAAAACTTTATTAAACAAATATAAAAAATTTATTAAACAAATCAGATTAGTATGTCTGGTTTCTTTGAGAGAGAAAGACAGAAGAAATTGTAGAGAGAGAAAAGAAATTATAAAGAGAGAAACATGATATCAGTAGAAGATAAAGAAGAAGAAGAAGAAGATCGGTCGAAGAAGAAGATCGATGGAAGAAGACCGGCCAAAGAAGATAAAGAAGAAGAAAAAGAAAAAGAAAAAGAAGGCCAAAAGAAGAAGATGAAGAAGAAGACATAATGTTTTAAAAAAAAAACCTTCAAAACATTTTTTTTTCCAGTCTCACAATTTTTTTTTTCAAAGGATGAAATGGTGTTTGCAGCCTTAGTAGTTTGTTATAAATAAAAATTATCTAGAAAATTTAGATAACCTTTTCTGCTTTTTGTAGAGATATTGTAGCTGACATTTTCTACCCTTTTGCATTTTGGATATGCCCTGTCTTTTGGGTTTTGTGTATTGTTTTGCTGCTGGCTTTGGTCTTTAACCCATCACCATTTTCTTTTTATTTATTAAGCTAAATTTGATCCTCTTCTTCTTTTCTTTTAATAAAAATGGCACATTCCATTTTTATTCATTTCAAATTTTTATTATTTGATTCATATAGGAGAAGGAGATGATAAATGTTTTAGATGCTTATGTGAAACTTAAGAATATGTGTGCCCGCATGGTGTTTGATGGAATGCCTCTTTGAGATGTGCCTTTGAGTTTTTTAGTTTTGTTCTAAGAAATTAAATTACACATACCCTCCGAGAATATACAAACCAAATTGGTTAGTGCAATTTTTTTTAAAAGAAATTTACCACAAGAATTGATTAAAGGGAACTATCAGTTCTTTTAATTATCTACTAATACCTTACAACTGGATAACAAATATACTTTTTTAGTGGTGGATAATGATGAATTTGAATGTTCGAACTCAATTTTTTTAGTTTTGTTGTGTTTGGGAACTATTTTTCAAGCTTGGTAGATGGATTAAGTTAATTTGTATTGTTTGTGGTGGTGAATTATGGATAAAGAAGAGGGTTACAATTGAGAGAAATAGTATTTGAAAATTTGAAAGATGATGAAATTTGGAAGATTATGCAATTCAGAAATGGAATTCTCAAAGATGGGGTTCAATAGTTGAGTTGAGTTGTGGGGCTTTGTGGGGGTTGATGAACAGTGAATTGGAAGCAAAAGAGAGAGTTGTTTTCTTGGTGAAAGAGAGGAATCTTTTTTTTTAATTATTAATTTATTATTATTTTAACTGTACAAGCATTTATTGTTTCTGAAAAGATCTTGCAACTTTACCATTTTAACCTTAAAGTTGGTTTGACACAGTAACGTTAACGGTCTGACATTAACGGTCGGGGATGTTTGTGTAACAATATTAAATCGTTAGGGTAATTGACTGTAAAAAATGTCATACTTGAAATATTTATATTATTATGTCAAACCACAGGGGTGACATTGTAATTAGCCCTATCATTTAATTAAGTAGAGGTAAACAGTGAATGTGATGCGTAGCCATTAGGGAATTTGTGTGAAAGTGTAAGATGCTTGCGGTACACCACGACAAGTGTTGGATGCGTATGATACACCACGTCAGAATGTGGAGGTCGTGCCACGTGGTATCGGATAAAAAGGGAGAAGAGTTAAAAAATAATTCGGAGTAGAGTATTCAACAAAAAATTTACCCAATTATGCTTTCGTTGAGAGTCGAACTCAAGACCTCCCGCTTACTAAACGGGTGCTCTAACCAACTGAGCTACGAAAGCCGGTGATGACAATTAAACATCTTTTTTAAATTTCAAACAAGAAGTAATCCCAACAAACACCCGAAGTAATTGAATAAATTGGGTTGGAAAGTAATACCACTCCTAAAACCATCTTCAATCATACTCTATTTTTTTTCATCAAAATGAAGGTCCAAAATAGAATATTTCAAGAATATTGCATCTTCATAAATTCACAATTCTAACCATACTCTATTTTACAATCTCCAAATAATAAAATATTATTATTTTTTTACTTTATAAATTATTTTTTCTAAATTTCTCTTAATTATTTTAAATAATAATTTACTCACATAATATACTTACACTTAACTATTTTACATTTAACAATTTTAATTTAAATTTTTTAATAATTAATTCTTTCATTTACCTAATTTTCTCCACCTAACTTTTCACATCTAATTTTCCACATCTAACATATATTTTTTATGTACTTGTTTTGTGGTTGTTAGTTGTAATATTTCTATTTGTAGATGTTAATGTAATTTTTTTTATTTTACTAAATTATTTTCAATTAATTATTATATTAAATAGTAATAGACATGGCCACGGTTCGGTTCGAACCGGGCGGTTCGAACCGAACCGGCGGTTTTGAACCGGAACCTTAGGTTCCGGTTCAAAACCGGTTCCGGAACCGGGATCCGAAACCGTCAAAACCGGTCCCGGTTTCCCCAAAAAAATAACTGGAACCACCGGTTTGGAACCGGCGGTTCACGGAACCGCCCGATTCGGGCTGTTCCGGTTCGGTTACGGTTTTTTTTTTTTTTTTTTTAAAAAAAAAAAAAAAACAAATTTAAAAAAATTTGGCCGTTGGCCACAGTGTGTGACTGTGGCCAACGGCCATCTGCTGCCACCTGGCAGCTGGCAGCAGCTGCCAGCTGCCAGGTGGCAGCAATGTAGCCCTTTACTAGGGAGCCGTTGTTCAACGGCTCCCTAGTAAAATTACCAAAACAACCCCTAGAAAATTACAAGTTAACCCCTAAAATTTTAAAAATATTAATTTTTCCCCAATCTAAAAAACTATATAAACCCCATCAATTCTCCAATTCAATTACACAAATTTTCTCATTCTCTCAATATTTCTCTCATCTCTAATTCTCTCAATATTTCTCTAATTCTCTCATTCTCTCAATCTTGCTATTATTTTTCACTACTTCAATTGTTTTCATTATTTGTTTAACACACATTATTTTATAAATTTATAATGGCATCACCATCAAGGCCATCTATTTCCGGAGGTCGGAAATCTATTTCCGGAGGTCGAAGATCTATTTCCGGAGGCCGAAGGTTCGTTTCCAACAGAAACGCTGAGCAAAATGAGGAGGTACCGGATTTAAATGTTCAAGAAGTGCAAAGTCGCCCTTTCCCAGAATTCAACAACGATCGCAATTTTGCTGAATACCTGCAAGAAAGAGAAAGAGAATTTGAGGAGGTAATTTTTGGTAAAGAAACTTCTATTAATTTTAATCCTGATCATTCTCATCCCTCTTCTGGCGGTGGTCCCTCCTCTGCTCCAAACCTCCCAAATCCAATTCCAAGTGAAACCGTACAATTGCCGCAGGGGCAGCCAGATTTGTCAAAGTACAAATCTGAACTTTTTAAAGTTCATATGAAGAGGGTGGAGAGGGATGGTTTAGTTATAGTGGTTTGCAATTATTGTTCCAAAGATTTTAAATGGAACAAATCCGGAGGGTACGGGACGTATTGGAAGCATATCAACAGCAAACATCCAGCCGAAGCTCACCATCAGCGAGGACAACACCAAATTGGAAGGTACACATCCCCTAACCATCCTTTATTTAAATATACTGATCAAAATAATAGGGACCAATTAGCAAGAATGGTAGCGACTGAACATCTCCCCTTTAGTTTTGGGGAAAAAATTGGCTTTTTAAAATACTGTCATAATGCTTTAAATCCCGCTGCATGTAGAGTACCTAGGACCACATTAAAACGTACTATGTGTGATATTTATAAAAAAGAAAAAAAAGCTTTAGTAAAATATTTTCAAAATTATCCGGGTCGTGTGTCTGTTTGTGCCGATATCTGGAGTGATCATTGACAAAAACATTCATACTTAGGACTCACTTGCCATTTCGTTGACCAATCATGGGATTTGCAAAAACGAATATTGGCATTTAGAGTTTTTGATGACACCCATACTGCTGATAATATTTATAAATTAATGAAAATTATTTTTGAAGAATATTGTATTGAGAGTAAAATTTTTGCAATTGGTTTTGATAATGCTGCAAATAATACTGCCGCCGTTCCACAATTAATTCAATTGTGTCAACCCTATTTTGGCGGCAGATTTTTTCATCAAAGATGTGTTTGCCATGTTTTAAATATATGTGTACAACATGGTTTGCAAACACTATATGAGTGGATTACACCAATTAGGGATGCTCTATACTATTTGTGGAAACATCCTAGCACTATGAAACAATGGGCTAGGTATTGTAAAGCTAACGGGAAACGTCCAATTAGGTTTTCCCGTGATGTTCCAACTCGTTGGAACTCCACATATAAGTTGCTTTGTGAAAGCTACGAGTATAGAGCATTATTAGTTAGATTTATGCAGCATAATGTTAATACCATTAATTTATATGAACACCATTGGGATGTTTGTACAAAAATTTGCATGCTTTTAAAAGTTTTTCATGATGCAACAACTTCTTTATCCGGTATATATTATCCAACTTCACATTTATTTTTATTTGAAGCCCTTAATATTGTAGGTGCACTTAATGAATGTTCACAAATAAATGAATTAGTTCCGTGTGTTTATGCAATGCGAGAAAGATGGATAAACTATTATAGGGACATTCCTGTAATTTATACTCTTGCATCAGTTTTTGACCCTAGGAATAAATTTAATAGTTTATATGAATTTTTTACACTTTATTACCAATCTCTAGGGATAATGGACATAGATGTTAGTGGTTTATATAATAATGTTAGGAATTTATTTTATTCAATGTATGACGAATATCGTTCTGTTTACGGTCCCTCGTTGAACATTAATGTTCAACAATCGGAACCAAGCGGAAGCGGTAGTACTAGTCATTCGCGCTTTCCCTCCACATTAAGGAAGTTAGGGGCAAGCGTGTTTACCAAAAAAGCAAGGACGTCGGCGAGTTCGTCTTCATCAACCTATGTTTCAGAGGTTGATGTTTACATAAACACCTCCTTTGAGTTTTTGGACACCCCAGACTTTAACGTCCTGCAGTGGTGGAGGGAGCACGCAACTAACTTTCCAATTTTGGCCATTATTGCCAAACAAATTTTTGGAACCCCTGTCTCGACCGTCGCCGTCGAACAGGAATTTAGTGCAGGTGGCAATGTTCTGGACGAGAGACGAGCATTGCTCAGTCCTGACTCAATACAGATCCAGGTCTGTGTTGACGACTGGACCAAGGCCACATACCGGCAGCAAGAATTGGATCTAGTGTCCGACGACAATGACTTTTTCGACACTAACGATGATACAACGGCAACCGAAGGAACAAGCGACGATTGATTACATTCGAAACATAACAGGTAAAAGAACTACGTGGGCTTTGATTCCTCCTAGAGGATACGTAGGCAGCTTAATTGAGGTAAAATTAAGTGCAAGCCCTAATTTTTTATTTATTTATTTAATTTAATAGTTTTATAATATTATTAAAATTTTATTTCAATTTTATATATTTAATTTTTTTATTAATTTATTTTTAATTTTTATTTTCTAATTTTTTTTTATTTTGCCGGTTCCGGCGGTTTGGAACCGGCGGTTGAACCGCCGGTTCCAAAAAAACCGTGGAGGAACCGAACCGGGCAGTTCCTCCCGGTTCCAACCGGAACCGGGACCGGGACCTCCCCTGTCCCGGTTCCGGTTGATGAAAATTTGGAACCGGAACCGCCGGTCCGGTTCCTTTGGCCATGCCTAAATAGTAATTATATATATATATATGGAAGCTTTCAAATAATTTAATTTTAAATAAAATAATTATTAGGTTATTGATTAATAAATAGATGTAATAAATGAAAATTTTAAAAATATTTAAAATAGAGTCAATATTATACTCACTTGAAATATTTCAACAAACTATTTCTAATAATATAATTTTTATGCTAATTACATTTATAAATAAAAAGTTATAATAAGTTAATTGAGTTTAGTTAAAAATTTAAAAAGGATATGGGAGGAATGAAAGTTGTTTAAAGAATTAATGGAAGGGTAATAGTGAAATATATAATATTGAAAAAGTAATGGAGATTAAAATAGTAGATCTCCAAATTGGGAGATCTATTTGCCAATCTCCATTTGATATTTTTTGGGAACAACAATATAGAGTATGATTGGAGAGGTTTCAATCTTCAATTTGGATAAATAGAGTATGATTGAAGATGGCCTAAGACTGTCAAATATAAGACCTGATCTGCCCAATAGGCGGCAAGTAGTCACTAATATTTATTTTTTTAATTACTCTTTTTTAATAATACGTTCAAATAACAAATAATAATAAAAATTATTAGTAATTACTTTTTAAAAAGTCTTTGAGAGAAGTGAGAAAAAAATTATATATATATTTTTATAAGAAATTATCTAGTCAGGATCTCACTGTATTTAATAAGAATATCCAGAACTTTATTCGAATTTTTTTTTGGTCACTTTTAGTCCCTCCGAGAGGTTGTCCAACCGGTGGAGTGTGCTTCGAGTTGCCTTCGTAGTGAGCCGAATATCGAACAATATGCACAAGGAATCATTATATAGCTTGCAAAATGAGAAGGTGAGAGGCAATGAACCGAGGGAATCGGAAGGGATGGAAATTGTTGATGCCAAACCGAAGGTGTGGCCACAAGGAAACCATGCGGTAGGGGTGGTGTAGAAAGAGAGAAGCAGTTGTTAACGAGAAAGCTTGGCAAATCAGCCTGATGGGAATGAAGATGTGAAAAAAAAAACTGGCCATCATGTTTAATTTAATATATATATATATATATATATATATATATATATATATATATATATATATATATATATATAAGCCACCTACACGCCTTTCGTGCCACTTGCACTAAGGTTTTTGGTTGGATTTTTGGTTTCAGTTATTATATAGTATCAAAATTCTCTTTACATCCGTATAAAAATTAATCCGGTTACAAAAAAAATCTATACTCCTACTCAAAATGTATACCCATATTCAATATATACCCAGTCTCTTCCCGACTGTGGCCCAAACCTAAACCACATTTACTTCCCCTTGGCAGATCCTTCAAACAACGTTTTCTTCAATTTTAGTGACTTACTAGTTACCACTATTCCTAGAGAGAAAAAAAAACTGTACATGTTAGCATCAGAACCTCACTGTATTTAGTCAGAATATCCATAACTCTATCCAACTTCTCTTTGTCAGTTTCAGTCCTTCTAGGAGGTTGTATTTTATCCAACTTCTTTTTATCAGTTCCAGGAGGTTGTTAACCTCATAGTTAGGGGTGTTTCGAGTTTCCTCTGCAGTGAGCCGAATGCAGGACAATGTGCCCAGGGAATCATTATACAGCTTACAAAATGAGAAGGTGAGAGGTGATGAACTGAGGGAAGTGGAAGGGAGGGAAATTGCTGATGCCAAGCCGAAGCTGTGGCCACAAGGAAATAACGGCGATATGGGTGGTGTAGAAAGAGGATAAGCAATTGTTAGCGAGAAAGCCTAGCGAATTAGACCGGCGAGAGCGAAAATCTGTTAAAAAAAAAAAAAATTGGCCGTCGTGCGAGGATTTAACAAAAATTTTAAATTGAATATATAGAGGCCATAATGCCTACGCGCCTTTCGTGTCATTTGGACTAAGGTTTTTGGTGACATTAAGATAGGGTTTGGTTCCTTAATGACTTAAGTTTATATTATATTATATGAACTAGTTTTTATATTGTATCAAAATTTTCTTTACATCCGTATAAAATCTAATCCAATTACAAAACCTCTATACACCTATTCATTCTATATCCCAATCTCTTCCCGGCCCCGAACTCGAACCCCATTTACTTCCCCTTAAGAGAGCCTCCAAATAATTTTTACTTCAATTTCAATGATCTTACCACTATTCCTAAAGAGAAAAAATCTAAACAAGTTTAGCATCAGGATCTCACCGTATTTAGTTAGAATATCTAGAACTTTATCCAACTTATTTTTGGTTACTTCAGTCCCTCTAGAAAGCTGTCCAACCGTTGGAAGGTGCTTCGAGTTGCCTCTACAGTAAGCCGAATTTCGAACAATGTGCTTAGGGAATCATTACGCAGCTTTCAAAATGAGAAAGTGAAAGGCGATAAACTGAGGGAAGCAAAAGGGAGGGAAATTACAGATGTCAAGCCGATGTTGTAGTAGCAAGAAAATCACGGCGGTAGGGGTGGTGTAGAAATAGAGGAAGCAGTTGTTTGCGAGAAAACCCGATGATGATGAATCACCACTTGATGATGATGATGTTGAATCACCACTTGACGACACTACCGGCGGTGATGGTGACAAGGCTTTTGTTGAATTGGCAGAGGATGACGACTTTAAAGCTAAGGTTGATCTACAATTACTCATCATGGTGATCGCAAAATTGACAATAGGGGAACTTATTGTTGTGGATGATGCCAATGCCAAGAGATGTACACATAGAAAAGCCAAAGCTGATCTGCGACCGTTCATCATCACCATCGTAATCATAAAGCTTTTACCAGAATTTACAAGTGGTGGGGCATGGCTGGTGATCGGTCATTTATTGTTATATATTTACGACCCTTGGATCATTTCTTTTGATTGTATTTTTGAGTATTTTTGGTACGTTTGATGTATTTTGTAAGTATGTGCAGATATTAAGTGAGCCCCGTGAATTAATATGAATACACGATGAGTCGAGGCAAAACTAGGCAATTAGGGATATGTATTCTTGGTATGAGGCATAGGAGCTTATCGAGGAAGCTTTGGTGGATTAAATTAAAGATGTACCGTACACGTGAACAATGCCGTACACGTAAATAGTACATGGTGAACAATAATGCCGCCTTGAATAGTCAAACGCTGGCGCTGCAGTCAACAGTCAATGAACAGTACCGTGCACGCGTGAATAGCCTTATAAACAGTACCGTATATGCGTGAACAGTAACCTGACATCTCCTATAAATAGCCTCTATTTGTGAATCAAAAGATATATATAAAAAAAAAAAAGAGAAGAGGGGATCCAAGACAGAGAGTTCAGCTGGGTTCGTTCCAGCAGCTCTTAGCTGCGGCCTAGGGCCAATTTTCACCATTCTTCACTCTTCAAAACACAAACCATCATCATCAAACACCAAGACAAGATTAGTTTTATGAATTACATCGATTGTTCATCAAGAGAAGACGAAGATTTGCGGAAGAGAAGTCTCAGCCGGACCAAAGCCGATTTCGACTCTACACGTCTCCGAATGGGTTGTATCATATCCCTTTTCCTATCTTCTTGTTATTTCGATTATATGAGTAGCTAGTTTTGTTATTAGGTGGTTTTTGGAACCATGAACAAATTTGGATTTTATTGATTATGAATATATTTTGTATATTATTTCATGATATTGATTTTGAGCATATTTTATATTATTACTTTGTGTGCAACTCTTGTGTTTTGCGATTGCGAAAGTAGATTGCATGCTCTTTGATGAGAACCGATTTGATATTTATTGTAATACATGATATTGATTTTGAGCGTATTTTATATTATTACTTTGTGTTCAATTCTTGTATTTTGCGATTGCGAAAGTAGATTGCATGCTCTTTGATGAAAACTGATTTAATATTTATTGTAATATTATATGATAAATCATTGAAATTGCAATAGAGCTTAATTGACTCAAGAATCAATACTAGGTTAGTTTCGATAAGAAATTACTTAATTAACCTTTGTATTAGATTAACTATGGTTTTCAATTAATTGCACTCTAGGACCAATAGGTGTATTTGATTGAATTCACATACCATACCATTGCGGGAGCAATACAATGTGGTGTGGCCTTAGTTGAAGAAGTCTTATCATGTTAATAACGTGCTTCATAATAGTCAATATATTTTCTTATTCGGAATTGGAACCATGTGACCACCTAGCATTATCTTCCATTTAATCCGTCTCGCTTTATTTTATTGTGTTAGTAGTTAATTATAGTTTAATTAAAAACCCAAAAACAACAACCTTGATTTATTTTACCGTTTTAGTATAATCTCTAGTTTTAGAATTAGTTCCACCACTTCCTTGTGGATTCGACTCCGTACTCACGAAAATATTATTACTTCGACACATCCTACACTTGGGATTTATTCCCACGCATTTGAGCGTGTAACATCCCAAATTTCGAATAATGAAGTTTGAATATGTGAATATAAATTTTGTGATTTGAGAGGTATAAAATGTAATTAAATGTATATTTATTTTTATGGTTTTCAGGTGGACCAGATGGAACGGTCCAGAAATGATACATGAAGAAAAAGGAGTGAAAAACTGGGACAGTGAGTACCGCAACCCCTCACCGCGACCACAGATCGCGATGAGCTGCTCGCGGCGAAAAATGACATTTTTGGGCAGTGAGCATCGCGACCTGGTCACCGCGACCACAGATCGCGCTGATTAGCTCACGACGAAAAAGTGAAAATCCTGGCAGTGAGCATCGCGACCACCATCACGACCAGGATACCGCGATGTGTGATCGCGATGAAGGTGGTGGAGTTGCTCTAGAGAGCAACGCGACCTGGTGGCGCGACCACAGGTTGTGATGACCGAAATAATATATAAAAAAAAAATTGGCTTCTCACAGAAGCCATCGAAGCAAAACAGAAGAAAAGAGAGAGGGAGAGACCGAGAGAAAGAAAGAAGAGAAAGAAGAAGAAGAAGAAAGAAAAAAGAGAAAGAAGAAGAAGAAAGAAAGAAGAAGAAGAAGAAGAAGAAAGAAGAGGAAGAAGAAGAAGAAGAAGAAGAAGAAGAAGAAGAAGAAGAAGAAGAAGAAGAAGAAAAGAGTAAGGAAAGAGAAGAGGAAAGTGAAGGAGAAAGAGAAAGGGAAGGAAAAAGTAACCTAGAAAAACGATAGTCGAAAGGAAACGGTATCCAGGTTGGTGTATACTTGTTTTCAAAGTTGTATGTATTTTGATTTACATTTGAGTTTTGGATAATTTAGTAAATATATGTTTTTATTGTTTTTCTATTAAATAATTTCGATTTCATTATCTTTATCGTATTTTGATTATTGATTAGGTTGAAATTAATTGTTTCAGAAGTTCGAATGACCGAATATTGAATTGTTCTTATGATATTGTGCATATATGTTTTCCGTTTCAATTCGATTTGTGAATAACAGTTGTTATATGAAAATAGTGTATTAAAACGGCCCTAGGATACGTAGACATAGAAATGGATATCGGAGGTTGGTATACTAGCTGGGTTCAGTGAGCAATACTGCACCGACATTAACATTGCTATTGATGAATTATTATGTACCTCCTCATGGATTCGTCCAGGGGTAGGGAGACACGTACCTCCTCATGGATTCGTCCAGGGGTAGGGAGACACGTACCTCCTCATGGATTCGTCCAGGGGTAGAGAGACACGTACCTTCCTAAGGATTCGTTCCTAGGATAGGGAGATATATACCTCTCTAGGGTCCGAACCCTCGGTCCTAGAGTAGGGAGATACGTACCATTCTTAGAATTCGTCCTAGGGTGGGAGTTATGTTCGACAGACAGTCTCTGTGGTCGAACGACCCATATTCCAGTCCTGGTATATGTTGAGTATTTTAGAGGGCCAGAATTGAAGTGATTTGAATAAAATGTTTATAAGTGAAATTCAGAATTGATTTTATACGGTTATGAGTATAACCTAGTTTATGATTTAGTTTTATATGGATTATAAATTGAATGAGTTGTTTCTTTGCATCAATTTCACCCATTTTATTTCTGTAAATGCTTGGAATTGAAATATGTATATTGTGATATTTTTATTATGAAAAGGTATTTATGAGTTTATTATGAAAAGTTATTTATGAGTTTTAATAAATGAGTTTAGTGTACACCCACTAAGCGATATGCTTAGCGCGTCGTTTTTATCGCGCGTAGGTCACAGGGATACTGAGGAGGCCAAAGACTGAAGAGAGAGTTGCTGACAGAGTCCCAGAGTCACTACAGTTGGGTAGTTATATTTTTTGTATATATATTCTGTAAGCATGCATATACAGAAGTCTGTAAATTTCGAAGAGTTTATAGATATATGTTTTGTAAATAATCTTATGATTTCTGTTTTTCATTTGTAGATTGTTGTAAATATTGAATTATGAATTATTTTATTTTAAACTGTTGGAAAGTCGCACTAAACGGCAGAGTGCGCATTTGATTGAAAATGATATTTGAAGTGTTGTTGTGAATTTTATTTGATTAGAATTTTGTGGAAAACAGGTTTTGGGAAATCAGAAAAACAGAGGAAACTCTGCCGAAATTTTTAAAAGTGTATTTCGATGGGCTCACTAGAAAAATATTTTTGATTTACAAATTGATACGATTTTAAATGGTTTGAAATAAATAAAGTGAATTTAGAAAGTTTTGAAAAACTCGGTAACGCTCCCTGAGTCGATCTAGTCGGGTCGGGTCGGGTCAGGGGGTGTTACAGAGCGTGTCAGCTGGATACTGCTACCGCTGCCACATTGCTCTTTTTTATGAAATCCGACATTGTTCGTGTAAGTGAGAAAATATGTCCACACGAAAAAGCCAACGCAAATTTACGACCATTCATCATTATCATCATCATCATAGAACTTTTGAAACCGGAAAATGCCCTGAACTGTCGGGTTTTGAAGTGAAAAAGCTCTTGAGTCCGCTTTGACAGTAAATTTTTGATTATCTTTGAAGTGGTAGCCATTATAGGATTTGCCCCTAATTTTTTAGAATTAGGGTTTATGTGAATGAAACGATTTACTGGTCTATTTATAAGCATATATGAGTCTCTTTCCTAATTAAAAAAGCAAAAAAAGAAAAATAAAGTTTACTTTTTTTTTTTTTGACATATCACTTGCAGTAGTGGCAATTCAAACCTGAAATATTGTCAAGCTAAATGAGCGCTCTTACTACTATACCACATTAGGCGATGATAAAATTAAGTTTACTTAAACTACGACATCATACGGAAGTGTTGGGGTTATTGCCCTAAAGATGTAATTTGTAAATGGTTTTTATAAATAAATAAAAGAAGAGTTCAATTTATTCTTATTGTGTCATTTATATTATATAAACTTGTGCATTATAACATCTTAGATTGCCGGATGTAATCTCGTACTATGTATATGATTGTCATATACAGATGGATTCAGTAAGAGATGTGCAATTTAAAGAGTCTATAGATAGCAAATAAAGCTGCGTACTTTATTTATAGTTAATTTATAGCTGCGGTCCATTCTGTATTGTACAATGATTCTATTCTGAATCATTCATATGGAGATATAGAAATGGAGGCACCTTATATGATGTTATCATATAGGACTGGGCCATGATCTATATGAATCTCTCACCAAGATCTGTTTACCGATAAGATTCATACACATCAACTTATGATAGCTATATGTGGGTGATCTCAATCCTGAGTGTCTTATTGACTCCTTCAGGTTAGATCGTGATTTTTGATATACCATGGGTGAGGTCGGATGATTATTCCCGATCAATATTCTCCGTATGTTGGGATTGCGGTTTGTACACAATAGTGGAATCCACTCTTTCTTGTGAGAAGTATAGAGTAGTTCTCTTAAGGGTTGATTCGGGGCTTGAACAATATAAGCGCTCTCTTGATTCCGTGAGGAAATAGGATTTATTGTTATTAGAGAATCAACAGTGCTTAAAGGATATATGTAATTAGAGGGGTGTAACGGATATTATGATCCAGTTCTAATTATGAAATACTATGGAGGGTCACACCATATGTAATGGCTATATCGATGGACACCGAGTGATATCGCTCTGTGTAAAAGCGTTCGCAGTTGAGAGAATGTAGCTTCGGGTTTTTAGTGGAATAACACCGGAGTTGATAATCAAGGAATATTAATTAAAGAGTTTAATTAATGATTCCAAGGATTATTGAAACTCAAAATACTGTGGGTCCATTAGGTCCCCTTACTAGCCTGATCCATTTAGGTAACAAGGGTTTCGTATAATTAATTGGATGGTCCAATTAATAGTGTTGTGAAAGTAACACGTGTCAGGAGTTAATTGAGTAATGTGATTATTCAATTAATTAAAAAATGACAATTATAACAATTAAATAATATAATATTTAATTATGTAATTAGTCATAAAAGGAGGGTAACAGTTGATATTTTATTTTGAATAGTGAAATAATAGAATTATCTTATTTATTAAATAAAATAAAATGATCTAATCCCAGGTTGGACTGGTATCTACTGACTACTCCCACTGCATAGCAGATATATGTTATCGTGCATAACATAACATACATGAGACTTCCTACTGCAGATGCATAGGGCACACGTCTCATATCCTCAATATCTTGAGTGTCTTAGGACACTGTTCCTTAGACAAGTAAACTCCATGCCTAGAAGGTAAATTACCTTTCTTGGAATTCTACATCGAAAATCGCACAAGAATCTTGTCGATATACGATGTCTGAGACAGTGCTATGAGTTTGTTCTTACAATCCCTTATAAGTTGGATCCTTATAACATAACTCGCCTATCCCAAATCTTTCATTTGGAATTAGCTAGCCAGCCAGCCGTTGACGTCAGACAACACTCCTACATCATTCCCAATGAGTAGGATGTCGTCTATGTATTGGACTAAGAAAACTATCTTTTTGTCAATGATGCGCTTGTATACACAAGGCTCATCAACGTTTTGCTCGAAACCATAAGTTTTGATCATATCATCAAACCTTATGTTCTAAGATCTAGATACTTGCTTAAGTCCATAAATAGACGTTTGCAGCTTGTAAACTTTTTGCTCTTGATCTGGGGACACGAATCCCTCTAGTTGCATCATATAGATGCTCTCGTCAAGATTGCCATTCAAGAATGCAGTCTTGACGTCCATTTGCCAAATTTCATAATTGAAATAGGCAGCAATAGATAAGAGAATCCGAATAGACTTAAACATGGCAACTGGCAAGAAGGTCTCTTCATAGTCGACCCCCTCCTTTTGGGTATAACCCTTAGCCACTAGCCTTACCTTGAAGGTCTCTACCTTCCCGTCTACTCATCTCTTCCTCTTGTAGATCCATTTACACCCAATGGGTTTTACCCTATCCGGTAAGTCTACAAGATCCCAAATTGAGTTGGAGTACATAGACTCCATCTCAAGATTCATGGCTTTGAGTCATTCCTCTTTATCAGGATCTTCCATTGCATTCTTAAATGACAATGGGTCATCCACACTATCAGTAGAGACAACACCTTATCCCTCACCTATACCTAAATAGTGTTCAGGTTGTATCACAACCCTCCCACTACATCTAGGTGGTAGTGTATCCTGATCAGGAATCATTTGACTCTCAGATGTTTGTGGATCAACAACTCTTGTTGACAGAGTGCTGGTCTCACCAGACTCCAATTTATTTAACACAATCTTGGATCGAGGCTTGTGATCACTAATATAGTTGTCATCAAGAAACGTTGCATTTGTCGATACAAACACTTTGGTCTATTTGGAGTATCCTACAAACAGGCAGACTGCAGACTTGAAGTCTAGCTTTCCACTTCTGTTCTTCAGTACGTACTCTGGACACCCCCATATGCGGAAATGTCACAAACTAATTTTACGACCATTCCACAACTCTAGGGGAGTCTTAGGAATAGATTTGGATAACACTACATTTAAAAAGTATACCGTTGTTTGTAACGCATATCCCCAAAAGGAATTTGGTAATAATGAGAAACTAATAATAGATCTCACCATTTCCATTAGGGTTTTATTTCTCCTCTCCGCTACACCATTTTACTGAGGTGTACCTGGAGCTGTGAGTTGGGATACTATCCCATGCTCAACCATAAAGTCTTTAAACTCTTAGTCAAGGTACTCACCCCCACGATCCGATCGTAGAGACTTGATAGTCTTACCTAACTGATTCTCAACTTCAGCTCGAAATTCTTTAAACTTTTCAAAAGCTTCCGACTTACATTGCACCAGGTAGACTATCTAGAGTAGTCATCTATAAAGGTGACATAATATCAAAACCACCCCTGGCTTTAACATTCATCGGTTCGCAGACGTCAGTATGTATAAGCTCCAGTGGCTCTTTAGCTCTAAGGCCTTTTCCAGTAAAAGGTTTCTTAGTCATCTTACATTCTAAATAGGATTCACAGACAGGTAAGGTGCCAACCTTTAACTCGCTTAAAAGTGCGCTTTTTACTAGTCTGTCTATCCGGTCAAGGTTAATATGACCAAGCCTTAGATGCTAGAGATACGTGTCATCATCTGGAGAAATATTATGTCGTTTGGTTTTAGGTTTTTCAACCTTAAACAATTCGGTGTTGAGCAATGTTGTATGTATTAACGGCTTTAACATATATAAATTGTTTTCATTAATTCCTGAACAAATATTTAGACCATTCTTTGAAATAATAACACATTTATTATCAAAAGAAACAGAATAAAATTGTTCTAACAATTTAGAAATAGAAATTAAATTCCATGTAAATCCAGGAATATAATAAACATTGTCCAAAAGTAAAAATCTAGCATTATTTTAAAAATTCATTTTTATTGAACCCACTGCTCGAGCCGACACGACATCCCCATACTCATCGCGAAGGCTCCCTCCTTTAGTTGTGTCCAAGAATCAGTCCATTGCAAAGAAGAACAAACATGGTTAGTGGCCCCGAAATCAACTATCTAGGGTGAAGAATCATCTTCCACTAAACAAGATTCAAGAACTAGTAAATCATATTTACCTTTCTGCTTCTTCTACTTGGCTACCTCCCCGAGGTACTAAAGACAGTTCCTCTTCCAGTGCCCGACCTTATTACAATGGAAACATTTTCCCTTGTTTTTGTCGGTGGAGGTGCCCTTCTTTTTGCTTTGGGCTTTCTTGGGCTTGGGCTTACCTTTAGCCTTCCCAGCAGACCTCTTCCTCTTTGGTTTTCTAGAGGAGGAAGATGGTTTGGCAACATTTACCTCACTGATCTTCACCTTACTATCCTTAGTCAAGGCCTCGAAGATGGCGAGCTCATTGAGCAACTGAGTGAGACTGAACTGCAACTTGTTCATCCCGTGGTTACTCTGAAACTGATCGAAACTCTTCGGAAGAGTCGTCAGTATGATGCTCACTTGGCTAGGTTCATCAATGGCCCCGCCATTGATTTCTGCTGTGTTGAAGTAGGACATCATGGTTAGGACATGTTTCCGAACAAATGTACCTTCCTTCATACGAGCGAGCATAGCGACACAAATAGCTTCATGGCGCTTTTGCTCAGAGGATTGTCCGAATATAGCTTGCGATAACTCTATTATTTCGAATGCTATAGTCATTGCTTCGTGCTTTGTGACAAGCACTTCTATCATAGAAGCTAACAGATATGTACGGGCTTTCTTATCAGATGAGACCCATCGCTGGTATGCCTCACGAACGCTTTGTGGGGCAATAGCAGCAGGCTGTGGAGGACATTCCTCCGTAAGCACAAACTTAAGGTCTTTGGTGACCAAAATCGCATTTGTGTTAAGTTTCTACTTTGTATAGTTATCACCAGTTAGTTTGTCGTGTGCAAGTATTTGTAATAATGCAGAAGATATTATTGCTAAAAAATAAATAAACATCCATTCAGTTATTTATTAAAAACAAGTGCTAATGATTTGACATAAATTTAAACATGATGCATGTACATGTTTAACGAACTAGAACTACCCCAGTAAAAACAGTTACTACGCCACGATAATCCAACATACCACAAAGAAGTGCCGCCTTAGGGTCGGTCAAGTTCTTGCATGTTGGACCGAGACATTCCCAATAAAATAATATTCTAGAATAACTATTATTCCATATTATTCAACCATCATTTATTTAGTCAGGTTTTCGATTAACCACATTTAATCTAAACCTTGTGAGTGTAACCCATCATTTCAGATCTCATGGGCTTAACTCGCAAGTGCCGCCTTAGGGTCAGTCAAACCCGAAGTACCCCCAGAAATCCTATCCGTTAGGAAGTCAACCTTGGTATTGACTTTCGTGGAAACCCTCCTTAGGGAGGACGAAAACAGAGCCGTCATGAAGCCCCACTCGGATCTCACGGTGTTGAACTAACGATGGAGACTGCGGGATATATATGTCATATATCCCTCTCCCACTCACTATTTTTAAAACTTAGGGTTTTCTATTCGTTAATGCACCTAGACTCTACATGATCAAACGACTAATTTTAATCAAGTTATCTCGGGCATTAACTAATTTATTATTATAATCATATTCTAAATAATTATGATTTTTAACACTTAAAAATCTATAAGTGAATGATCTAAACTTAGTAAACGTTTTACTAAAGTTAGATTATTAATTTGGTGTTTACCAAGTTTTAACTATTTAAAACTCTAACACATTATTTGGTTCATTTATTTATCAAGTGATTAATCATATTAAACCTAATCTAAATTTATTAAACACTTTAATAACAAAATTAATATTAAGAGAATTACCAAATTTTTAACTATTAAAAACTAATCCTTTTTCATAGCAAATTATAAATATATTATTTACTATTTTAATCTTATTAAAACAAATAATATATAAATACTATGATGCATGTATGACAATATCAACATATATTTGTGTAGGCACACTTAAATCTAAATAACATGTATATGCATGACAATGCTAAATTATCACATAATGAAGCATACATGATTTGACCGAGTATTATGGATTATTTAACCTAAAAAAAATTAAAAACTAAATTACAAAAATAACCCAAGGCATTCCTTGGTCTTCTTGTAACTTCATAGTCTTTCAGTCTCTTCAAGATTCTCCCATTCATCTCATGAATTCAGAACAATATTTGATTTGCCAAACTCTAGGATTTGTGCACATGACATCATCGCACATACAATTTGATTGGCTTAAAATTGTACCAATATGCGCACACAGTGCACATGACATCAATCAACTATGCATTTGTGCACATGTCAAGCAGCCAGCTTGCAATAAAAAAAACTTCGAATGATTTGCACACTAACACAATTGTGCACATGTTACACGCTCACTATGCATCAGCTCACAAAGTGTAACGCCCTCAAAATTAGTGTTTTAATTATCATTTGATAAATTACATATTAGTATTAATATTATTATATTTGAGAGTTCAAGTTATATCGGATAGAAATGGGAGGTAGATTATATTATTATTATTATTATTAAACGATAGCTTAGTGGGGACTAATTAAACAGATCCATATTAGGGCTATTATGATATAATTAAATGAGCTTGGAATGATGTTCATAATGGGTATTAAAGGATATACGAAATGTTCGAAACAGTTTCGAATGGTTAGTAAGGCTCCGTAAAGCGTATACAAAATTCAAATTATAAGTTTCGGAAGACCTAGGAAGGATTTCCCATAAATTCGGAGTATTAAAGATATTTTTGGAAATTAAATAATAAATATTTGGTGACAAATGAGGTGGTGTAATTTGATTGGTTGATGAAAGGTAAATTAGGTGGATTAAAATAAGGTGTACAAGTGGACCAATCAAGGTAAACCATATGGACAAATTAAGTTAAAAGTGAGTGGATTTTTATGGAATGATATGAGTTATTATATGGAAAAATTTTCCCTAAAGAAGCACAATCCATGTGAAATAAAAATGAATCAATCATGAAATGCCAAGTCAAGAATTAGTGGATGGAATAATTAATGGGATGAAACGTGACTGGTGGACTAGTTTGATAATTAAAAGGTTTGTGGTCAATTTCATGTGATTAAATTTTTAAATTGTGGTCACATTAGGATTTTTAAATCTCAATGGAGCAAGTTGCAATTAAAGAGATATATATATATATATATATATATATATATATATATGTTAGTGGAGGATTCCATTCACCAAATACAAAGTCAAACCAGAAAATAAAAACAGAGAGCAAATCGGCCAAAGGAAAGAAACAAGAAAGAAAAGAAAAAGAGAGAAAAAAGAAGAGAGAGCAATGACCGAAGGAGGAAGAGGAAAGAAAAGAGAGGCAAGGAGGTTCAGCCAAGAAGAAGAAGAAGAAGAGGTAAACAAGATCCTTTCAAGCTTTTGTCAAGTGAGCTAAGTGGAAAAGATATCAATCAAGAAGATCAAGAAGGAGAAAGTGGTAAGTATACTAGTTTTCATGAATTGTGAGATAGATCCTTGGGATTTTGATTCTTGATGTTTGGGTGATAATTTTGATGCATGAATTTAGGGATTAAGACATCAATTAAGTACCCAAGCAAAGCAAAAAGATTTATTGTCATAAAATGTTGAGTTGAATTGTTAGTTTTTGGGAATTTTTAAATTAAACTTGAATTGATGTTATAATTAATTTAAATCAAGTTAGATGATGTTGAATTTGATATTATTAAGTAAAGGAAAGTCATGTATAGTAAGTTGATAAAAATTAGTAAGTTAAAGTTAGGGATTTAAGTTGATTTTAGAGTAGAGATTTCAATTAAAGTATGATAAGATATTAAAATAGATGTATGTGAGTTTCTTATGCTAATTGGTGCTTAGAAATTTAAGAAATCATGTTGATTATGGATTCATGGTGTCTAGGGGCTGTGGAAAATCAAGAGCAAGCTTGAGGGAGTGATTTCCAAGCTTGGAGAGTGATTTTGATGCAATTTTGGTTAGTGCTTTACTAACACTTGTAATTTAATTTTGTATGTGTTGTTGGATGTTTAATTGTGAGTTTTGATGTGTTAGAAAATAGAAATAAATTTGCATGAGTTTTATGATTAAAAGCATGTAAAAGCTATTCGAAAAATTGTTTGGGCTGTTGTAAGTGTTTTAGATATTAAAATGCATGAAATTAGTAATTGCATAACAAGTGTTTGATGTGTGAAAATAATGTGCAATTTGATGAAGATTAAATATCTATATATGTAATTGAAATTGAACTTAGAATGATGCTAATATGTTAAATGTTTGAGAGCAAATTCTTGTTGAAAATGATGGTTGGGATTGGAGTACCAAATGGTACACATGCTGCCCAAGATTTTATAATATCATATCGGCAAGTCGAAAACGAATTGATATTGATTTTTGTGAGTCAAGATCGAACAAAGTGTTCATGAGTTGATTGTCTTGAATTATAGTATGTAAACTTGTTTATGGAATTGAGTATTAATAAAAGAATTGATATGAATCGAATTTAAATTTTATATGCTTAAATGCCTTAGTTAAATTCGTACCGCATTGTTTGAGAGATTGGATAGGTTGGCATGCCAATAGGGAATTTAGCAGTACTGCGACCGTTATTATGTTTAATCATTGGACTTTGAGAGGCTTGGGTGCCCGGTACTTGGATTTGATGATGATTTTTCGGACTTTGAGAGGCTTTGGGTGCCCAGTCCGCGACATTGTTGTAATTAAATAACCAATCCGCAGCCTCTGTTGAGGACAATATTGGTTGATCCCATTATTCAGTCTATCGAAAATGGGTTAGAATTGGCTAAGGGCAATAAAATACTTAATTCATAATTGTGTAATTGAATGATTCAATTGAAAAAATTCATATTGGTGTGACATTTTTAGAATGTATGTATATTACATGATTGTTTGAATCAATTGTTTCATGATAGAGTATTATGAAATGTATTAAATGCTTATTCCCATGAAATGTATCATGTTAGTATGTTGTGTAATATTGATAGGAACTATGAAATGTTTATCGTTGATTGAGTTACTTTTGATTTATATGAATGATAAAACTTTTAGTTAAACTTGTGTTAAGTAAAGCACCACTAAGCGTTATACTTAGCACGTTGGTTTTCCGCGCGTAGGGGATAGACAGTGATCAGACTGGATCTGCAGGGTATCAGAGTCATACAAATTTTTGGAAGTCTTCTTGTAATAAACCTTTTGTTAACATCCATGTTGTGAATCCTTTTGATATATATATATATATATTATATGTTAGCATAGTATGTTAAGAACCAAAGAGATTGTAGTAATACATTCCTAACTAATTTGCCATGTTAATATTCATGAAATTTCATATATGAATGTGTGTGTGTGTGTGTGTATATATATATATATATATATATATATATATATATATATATATATTTACGGAAGTGGTTTCCTTCTGAAATGTTTATACTGTGTTATGTATTGATTTGAGATGAAAAATGCATAAATTTTGAAGTGTTTATAAAGAGATTTACAGGTGCTTGAAAAGAAATTAAACAGCCGTTGTGCTACCGAAATTTTTGGATAACTTAGAAAATGGTTTTTATAGATATAATAAATTGGATTTGATATTTAAATTCCGAATCCGACTGTAGTATCCCCGAACCAGTTCGTCCGTGAATCGGATAAGGGGGTATTACATTTATTTGGTATAAAAGAATAGGTTTAGGTGGTCCTAGGCTTATATATATTACATTGTATGTGACAGGTATCGCATATGCATATATAATAATGTTGTGACTTTGACGCAGATCTTGTTTCGGTCTTGTTTAGGATAAAATATGGATTTTGAAAACGTTGATTCCCAGAGAGCCGCAGGTGGGTTTGGGAGTCATAATAATAGCCCAGCTAGTGTGGGCGCTAATGTAGTTCAGGAGGCATCTATACAAGGCTTAGCTGAATCGGCTGCTAGAGGTCCAAATGAATTCTTCCAATAGATGGCTCAGATATTGCAGAGAGCAGCCCAACCGGTGCCGCAGAGGACGGCTATAGAAAGATTGGCTAAGTACAGATCTACTGATTTCTTCGGTAGGAAAGATGATGATCCATTGGCAACCGAACACTGGTTAGATCGTACGGAGAGAATACTTCAGCAGATACATTGTACTCTAGAGGAGAGTCTTGAGTATGTAGTATCACTCCTCCAGGAAGATGCCTATCAATGGTGGGTGTCCGTATCCAGAAATGTCCAGCCCGAAAATAAAACATGGGAGTTCTTTGTTAATGTGTTCAGAAGGAAGTATGTGGGCCGGATATACATTAATAGCAAGAAGAGGGAGTTCCTCAATTTGAAATAAAGGCATATGTCAGTGATGGAGTACGAACGGGAGCTCACTCGATTGAGTAAGTATACTAGTAAGATTCTGGCCACAGAGGAAGACAAATGCTGGAGATTTGAGGACGGACTCAATGACTATATTCGCGTCTATGTTATAGCATTCGAGCATGATAACTACTCCAGGCTTGTATCTGTTTCTTTGAATGTTGAGAGGGTCAGGAAGGAAGAATAGGCCCGAAAAGACAGAAATCAGAATAAGAGGAATCCGGGGCAATCCAGTTCGAATTAGCAGCATAATAAGAAATTTAAAGGCTCCCAGGGTTCCAGTCGTCCTCCTTTCCAGAAGCCAGGCCAGGGTTCAGGCACTAGACCTGCCCCATCTGCAACATCAGTGGCTAGTACACCAGGAGGTTCATCTAGGGGACCAGCCCAGCCTCCCTGTACTCATTGTGGGAAGAACCATGCAGGTGACTGTTGGAGGATGATAGGAGCTTGTCTCAGGTGCAGATCCTGAGAGCACTAGTGGAGAAACTGTCCAAAAGCCCGTACTTCCTCGGTACCTCAGTTTGAGAGATCAGTTCTAGCTGCTCAAAAGGTAAACAGGTCTAATAAAAACAATACTGCCGGTGGTGGTCAGAGAGAAGCGATGGAGACAGTTGACAGGCAGGATGCCCGTGCTCCAGCCCGAGCTTATGCCATGAAGACAAGGGAAGATCAGGATGCACCAGATGTCATTATTGGTAAATTCGCTATCTTTGATATTCATGTACATGCATTTATAAACCCAGGATCAACACATTCCTACATTTGTTCTACTATTCCTAGCTTTGGCAATTTACAGATGAGTCGAACTGAACATGATATCTTAGTGACCAACCCTTTGGGGCAAATTGTGATTGTGAATAAGGTCTATAGAGATTGTCCTATTATGATTCAGGGGTGTGAGTTTCCGGGTGATTTAATAGAGTTATCCTTTCGTAAATTCGATGTCATCCTTGGCATGGATTGGTTATCTCGACACCAGGTTGTGGTTGATTGTAGATTAAAAAGGGTGACTCTCAGAACTTCGAATAATGATGAAGTGACAGTTGTAGGCGAGAGGTCGAATTACCTTTTGAATGTTGTATCAGCTGCTGTCGCCACAAAGTTGATTAAAAAAAGGTGTGAAACCTATTTGGCGTATGTGGTTGATGTAGAAAAGGCAGAATCTAGCCCCTTGAATATCCCTACAGTATGTGACTTTCCGGATGTGTTCCCGGTAGAGTTATTAGGTTTGCCGTCAATAAGGGAAATTGAATTTGCAATTGATGTAATCCTGGGTACTGCTCCAGTATCCATTACTCCTTATAGGATAGCTTCAGCAGAATTGAAAGAGCTGAAGCTCCAGTTGTAAGAGTTGTTAGATAAGGGGTTCATTCGCCCTAGTGTATCACCATGGGGTGCTTCAGTGTTGTTTGTAAAAAAGAAGGATGGTACATTTCAACTTTGTATCGATTATAGGCAACTAAATAAAATAACAGTGAAGAATAAGTATCCGTTACCTAGAATCGATGATTTGTTTGATCAATTGAAGGGTGCAGGTATCTTTTCAAAGATAGATCTTCGATCGGGTTACCATCAACTACAGGTTAAGGAGTCAAATGTTCATAAGACAGCATTCAGGACGCGGTATGGACACTAGGAGTTTTTGGTAATGCCGTTTGGGTTAACAAATACACCAGCAACATTTATGGACTTAATGAACCGTATCTTCCGTCCATTCTTAGACCAGTTTATAGTGGTGTTTATTGATGATATTCTGGTGTATTCTAAGACATGGGAAGAACATGATAAGCATTTTCGGATTGTTCTAAAGACTTTGAGAGAGAAGCAATTATATGCCAAGTTGAATAAATGTGAATTCTGGTTGTAGGAAGTCTCTTTCCTTGGGCATGTAGTGTCAGCAGAAGGAATCAGAGTGGATCCGGAAAAGATTGAAGTTATTCTCGAATGGAAGCCACCCAGAAATATAATTGAGGTCAGAAGTTTCTTGGGGTTGGCGGGTTATTATAGAAGATTTGTGAAGGGATTTTCGATGATTGCAGCTCCGATGACGAAGTTGCTTCAAAAGAATGTGAAATTTGATTGGAATGAAAAGTGCCAGGCTAGCTTTGAAAAACTAAAGTCATTATTAACAGAAGCCCCAATCCTTACTCAGCCAACTTCTGGTAAGGATTATGTGATTTTCAGTGATGTTTCACATAACGGGCTTGGTTGTGTACTTATGCAGGAAGGCAAGGTGGTTGCCTATACTTCAAGGCAGTTGAAACCCCATGAGAGGAATTATCCCACTCATGATCTGGAATTAGCAGCTATTGTATTTGCCTTAAAAATTTGGAGACATTATCTTTATGGGGAAAAGTGTTTAATCTACACTGATCATAGAAGTCTCAAGTATTTGTCTTCACAAAAAGAACTTAACTTTAGACAGCGGAGATGGATGGAACTGATTAAGGATTATAATTATGTGATTGACTATCACCCCGGAAAGGCTAATGTAGTGGCGGATGCTTTAAGCAGGAAATCCATACAAGCTCTGTGGGTAATGAATGCCCATTTGTCCTTGATGAATGATGGTGCAATTATGGCAAAATTGAGAGCTAAGCCGAGTCTACTATATCGGGTTCAAGAGGCTCAGAAGAATGACAAGAAAATGGTCTCCATAATTAATCAAGTCAAGGAAGGGAAAGAAAGTGAATTCAGAATAACGGAGGATGGTTTCTTGTACAACGGGGAAAGGGTATGTGTTCCTAATGATGAAGACTTGAAAAAGTCTATTTTTGACGAAGCACACAGTGGTTCTTTTGCTATGCATCCTGGTAGTATAAAAATGTATCAGGATTTAAAAACCCATTATTGGTGGTCAGGTATGAAAAGAGATATTTCAGATTATGTCTCTAGATGCTTGGTATGCCAGAGGGTTAAAGCAGAGCATCAGGTTCCTTCGGGCTTGTTACAGCCAATATCTATACCTGAGTGGAAATGAGACCGTATTACCATGGATTTTGTTACAGGATTACCCTTGACTCGAAGTAAGCATGATTCCATCTGGGTGATTGTCAACAGATTGACGAAGTTAACTTACTTTTTGCCGGTCAGAACTGATTACTCCCTTGACAAATTAAGAGCGTTGTATATAAGAGAGATAGTTCGATTACATGGAGTTCCGGTATCAATCATTTCAGATAGAGATCCGAGATTCACCTCCAGATTTTTGGGAAAGTTACAGGAAGCTTTGGGGACTCGGTTGACCTTTAGTACAGCTTTCCACCCACAGACAGATGGACAATCTGAGAAGGAAATTTAAGTAAGATATGCTTAGAAGTTGAATGATTGATTTTGAAGGAAGTTAGGATCGACACATCCCTTTAGTTGAATTTGTTTATAATAATAGCTTCCAATCAAGTATTGGCATGGCACCTTACTAGGTTCTATATGGGCGGAAATGCAGGACCCCCTTATGTTGGACTGAATTGAGTGAAAGTAAGATATCGGCCCTGATTTAATTAGGGAGACCGAGGAGAAAGTGAAAGTCATTAAAGAAAGATTGAAAGCCGCTGCGGATAGGCAGAAATCCTATGCAAACTTGAAAAGAAAAGATATTGAATATGAAGTAGGCGAGAAAGTCTTTCTAAAAGTGTCTCCTTAGAAGAAAATATGAGATTCGGGCAGAAGGGCAAGTTAAGCCCTAGATTCATTGGACCGTATGAGGCGATAGAACGAGTGGGTCCAATGGCATATAGATTAGCTTTACCTCCGGTATTAGATAAGATTCATAATGTGTTTCATGTATCGATGTTAAGGAGGTATAGATCGGATCCATCGCATGTGGTTTCTTCGAAAATTATTGAATTACGTCCGAATTTGACATATGAAGATAAACCAGTGGAGATTTTAGCTTGTGAAGTCAAAGAGTTGCGAAATAAAAGAATTCCATTGGTTAAAGTGTTGTGGAGAAACCATAAAGTAGAGAAAGCAACCTGGGAAAGCGAAGAAGTTATGCGGCAACAATATCCTCAATTATTTACCCAAGGTAAAATTTCGAGGACGAAATTTCTTAAGTGAGGAAGAGTTGTACCGCCTTCAAAATTAGTGTTTTAATTATCGTTTGATAAATTACATATTAGTATTAATATTATTATATTTGAGAGTTCAAGTTATATCGGATAGAAATGCGAGGTAGATTATATTATTATTATTATTAAACGATAGCCTAGTGAGGGTTAATTAAACGGATCCATATTAGGGCTATTGTGATATAAATAAATGACATTGGAATGATGTTCATAATGGGTATTAAAGGATATACGAAATGTTCAGAATAGTTTCGGATGATTAGTAAGGCTCTGTAAAGCGTATACGAAATCCAAATTATAAGTTTCGGAAGACCTAGGAAGGATTTCCCATAAATTCGGAGTATTAAAGATATTTTAGAAATTAAATAATAAATATTTGGTGACAAATGAGGTGGTGTAATTTGATTGGTTGATAAAAGGTAAATTAGATGGATTAAAATAAGGTGTACAAGTGGAATGCCAAGTCAAGAATTAGTGGATGGAATAATTAATGGGATGAAATGTGATTGGTGGACTAGTTTGATAATTAAAAGGTTTGTGGTCAATTTCATGTAATTAAATTTTAAATTGTGGTCACATTAGGATTTTTAAATGTCAAGGGAGCAAGTTGCAATTAAAGATATATATATATATATATGTGTGTGTGTGTGTGTTAGTGGAGGATTCCACTCACCAAATACAAAGTCAAAACAGAAAATAAAAACAGAGAGCAAATCGGCCAAAGGAAAGAAAGAAGAAAGAAAAGAAAAAGAGAGAAAAAAGAAGAGATAGCAACGACTGAAGGAGGAAGAGGAAAGAAAAGAGAGGCAAGGAGGTTCAGCCAAGAAGAAGAAGAAGAAGAGGTGAATAAGATCCTTTCAAACTTTTGTCAAGTGAGCTAAGTGGAAAAGATATCAATCAAGAAGATCAAGAAGGAGAAAGTGATAAGTATATTAGTTTTCATGAATTGTGAGATAGATCCTTGGGTTTTTTATTCTTGATGTTTGGGTGATAATTTTGATACATGAATTTAGGGATTAAGATATCAATTAAGTACCCAAGCAAAGAAAAAATATTTATTGTCATAAAATGTTGAGTTGAATTGTTAGTGTTTGAGAATTTTTAAATTAAACTTGAATTGATGTTGTAATTAGTTTAAATCAAGTTAGATGATGTTGAATTTGATGTTATTAAGTAAAGGAAAGTCATGTATGGTAAGTTGATAAAAATTAGTAAGTTAAAGTTAGGGATTTAAGTTGATTTTAAAGTAGAGATTTCAATTAAAGTATGATAAGATATTAAAATTGATGTATGTGAGTTTGTTATGCTAATTGGTGCTTAGAAATTCAAGAAATCATGTTGATTATGGATTCATGGTGTCTAGGGACTGTGGATGAAGAATTAGGCTTAGTGCCTTAATTTTATTAACAGAGCAACTAGAATTATATACACAGCAGCTAGGGCAACACATTAACTAGAGAATCAAATCCCTCTAATCTAGCTCCTAACTAGGGAAAGAATAATCATCATTAACCACAGAATAATCAACATTAACTCTATACAATCTGTACAATCAACACCCCCCTCAAGTTGGGTTGTAAATATTGATCAAACCCAACTTGCTACTTAATTCATCAAATCTGGCCCGTGGGAGAGGTTTAGTTAGGATGTCTGCAAGTTGTTTGCTGGTTAGAGTATAAAATAGCTGCAGAATGCCTCAATCAATCTTTTCCTTTATGAAGTTTCGGTCTATCTCAATGTGTTTGGTTTGGTCATGATGAACCGAATTTTTAGCAATACTAATTGTAGCTTGATTGTCACAGAACAGGTTGATAGACCCTTCAAATGGTATCTTTAGATTGCTTAGAACACGTTTGATTCAAAGACCCTCACATATTCCATGTGCCATTGCGCGGAATTCAGCTTCAGCATTGCTTCTAGCTACCACTGACTTTTTTTTACTTCTCCAAGTGGTTATATTACCCCAAACTGTAGTGCAATAACCTGAAGTAGACCTACGGTCTGTGATAGAGCTTGCCCAGTCAGCATCAGTGAAAATAGACACATCCCTGCGTGCAGATTTCTTGAAAAATAACCCTTTTCCTGGAGTCAGTTTTAGGTACTTCAATATTCTCTGGACAACCACCATGTGTTCCTCTATAGGGTTGTTTATGTATTGACCAACAACACTAACAGGAAATGCTATATCTGGTCTTGTGAGTGAGAGATAGATTCGCTTCCCAACAAGTCTTTGATATCTCCCGTTGTCTACCGGAGGGCTATCCCTGTCTGAACCGAGCTTCATCGTGGTATCCACGGGAGTTTCGGTTGGTTTGCTTTCTTCCATTCCAATTTCTCGCAACAAGTCAAGGACATATTTCCTCTAGGAGATGAAAATACCCTTTTTTGAGCGGGCTACTTCCACTCTTAAGAAATACTTTAGGTGTCCTAAATCTTTTATCTCAAATTTTTAGGCGAGACAATTCTTTATATGTGGTATCTTCTTCGCAAAATCCCCATTTAGGATTATATCATCCACATATACTATAAGTGTAGCCCGCAACCCCTTTTCTAAGTATTTGGTGAACATGGTGTGATCAAATTGACACTGCCCATAACCATGTTTCTTGAGAACTTGAGAGAACTGTTCAAATCAGGCTCGAGGGGACCGCTTCAACCCATAAAGAGATTTACGAAGTCTACAAACTTTATTAACAGTTGCTGCAGTTTCAAAACCAGGTGGGATATTCATGTACACTTCTTCTGCGAGGTCTTCATTTAGGAATGCATTTTTCACGTCCAGCTAGTGTAGGGGCCAATCCAAGTTTGCTGCCAGAGATAATAGTATCCGGATTGTATTTAGCTTCGCCATCGGTGCGAAAGTCTCCTCGTAATCAATACCAAAGGACTGAGTAAATTCCTTTGCAACCAACCTTGCCTTAAATCGTTCTACACTTCCATCTGCTTTTGTTTTGACTGTAAACACCCACTTGTAACCCACTGAATTTTTTCCTTCTGGCAGAACTGATAGTTCCCATGTCCCGGTTTTTTCTAGTGCGTGAATCTCATCCTCAACTGCCTTTTTCCACTCTGGTATATTCAATGCTTCCTGTATGTTTCTTGGCACTGAAATGTTAGAGAGTTTTGAAATAAAGGCTTTGAAGTTGGTTGAGATACCTTCATACGATACATATTTTGACATAGGATAAAGAGGCCTATCTCGACATTCCCTGTACCTCTTTCTTACTGTAATGGGTCAATCAAGATTAGGAATTGTAGTAACTTCAGTCTCTGCTGTATTTGGGTCAAATTCTTGGACTATAGGATTCGGTTGGGATTCTTGACTAGTGTCATTATCAGTCTGAATTCTGTTTTCCAGCTTCTCCTTTCTGTGGTAGGTAATCACTTCCTTTTGTGAGTGGTTGGGTTGACAATTACTTGGAGTTTGCTGACTGGAGATTCTAGGACTAGCAGGATTACTGTTTGATTGAAAGTTGAATATCATATCTTGACTAGGAGAACTAGGAGACTGTTTGGGGGAATTAAGACAAGATTGAGGCTACTGATTTCTAGGAGTATTAGGAGGTTTTGTTTCGGGCTGATTATAAGGCTGCAGATTGTGCTGACTTTTAGGAAGAGGTTGACCAGATTTAGATTGCTGATTTTTGAATTCAGAAGGAAGAATTAGATTTGGATTAGGATCCCAAACATATATTCATGATTTGAGGTTGAATTCCCCCCTAGCATGCCAATAGGGAATTTAGCAGTACAACGACCGTTATTATGTTTAATCATTGGACTTTGAGAGGCTTGGGTGCCCGGTCCTTGGATTTGATGATGGTTTTTCAGACTTTGAGAGGCTTTGGGTGCCCGGTCCGCAACATTGTTGTAATTAAATAACCAATCCGTAGCCTCCGTTAAGGACAATATTGGCTGATCCCATTATCCAGTCTATCGAAAATGGGTTAGAATTGGCTAAGGGCAATAAAATACTTAATTCATAATTGTGTAATTGAATGATTCAATTGAGAAAATTCATATTGGTGTGACATTTTTAGAATGTATGCATATTACATGATTGTTTGAATCAATTGTTTCATGATAGAGAATTATGAATTGTATTAAATGCTTATTCCCATGAAATGTATCATGTTAGTATGTTGTGTAATATTGATAGGAACTATGAAATGTTTATCCTTGATTGAGTTACTTTTGATTTATATGAATGATAAAACTTTTAGTTAAACTTGTGTTAAGTAAAGCACCACTAAGCGTTATGCTTAGCGCGTTGGTTGTCCGCGTGCAGGGGATAGACAGTGATCAGACTGGATCTGCAGGGTATCAGAGTCACACAAATTTTTGAAAGTCTTCTTGTAATAAACCTTTTGTTAACATCCATGTTGTGAATCCTTTTGAATATGTATATATTATATGTTAGCATAGTATGTTAAGAACCAAAGAGATTGTAATAATACTTTCCTAACTAATTTACCATGTTAATATTCATAAAATTTCATATATGAATGTGTGTGTGTGTGTGTATATATATATTTTACGGAAATGGTTTCCTTCTGAAATGTTTATGCTGTGTTATGAATTGATTTGAGACAGACCTGAGGTCCAATTGGAAGTGATGAAGAAAAATGCATAAATTTTGAAGTGTTTATAAAGAGATTTATAGGTGTTTGAAAAGAAATTGGTAATAACGCAAAACAGCCGTTGTGCTGTCGAAATTTTTAGATAACTTAGAATATGGTTTTTATAGATATAATAAACTGGATTTGATATTTAAATTCCAAATCCGACCGTAGTATCCCCGAACCAGTTCGTCCGTGAATCAGATAAGGGGTATTACACAAAGGCAGTGGCGCAACAATTGTGCCTTGTGTCCACAGCCCGCTGATCTAGTTTTCGATCACAACTTGTTCTTCGATTTTCGGCATCTTCATCTTCAATTACATTTTATAAAAAAAATACAAAAACAGAAAACTGGAAAAATAAAATAAAAAAAATTATTTTACAACCCAGTAACACCTAAATCCACAGCACCATAAAAATTTACGACCAACCATATTTAAAATCAAACAATTTAATTTAAACAATTATACAGTCAAATAAAAAAAATATGCCTACACAATCATACATTAGGAGCATTGAAAACAATTTCCTGTTCCGAAAATAAACTGGCTCTGATACCAATTGTAGGAACTGTTTTTCCGTTCTACTGGTCACGCAGCGGAATTAGGGTTAAATTTTTTTTTATATAGATTGCAAAAATGATTTGTGACCATTAAAATTTTAAAACTATATTTTCGAAAAAACGGTTCCTACAGGAAGTGCAATAGTAACATGGTACAGTGCTTCTCATTCTATAGTATAAACTTCACCAAATAAAAAATTAAGAGATATTTATATTGATTTTCATATTTATAATTTTGTTTTGAATTCTATATATTTCCGTTAATCACAAAAGTAGCAACATGTACCCATACAATGTCTCATAGATTTGAAATTAACATCTCTTAAATTTGGTTAAAAACTTCTCTGAAGATTATAGAATTTACACTCGTAGTTTGGAATTCATTTACTTTTATTAGTATGTATATAGGTATATGATCATATTATCATAAATTTGGTTAATCTAGATATGCTTAGGAGATTCTTAGTTATCATAGGTACATGCAATATTTGATTTAGCTTCAACATCCTAGTATCTTTAGTATGAACATTTGAAGAGCCAATATTAGAAATGGTAAGGTGTTAACCATTACCTACAACCAATCTGTCTTGGCCTTTGTATTCTGAATTCAGTGAGAGATTATTCAAGTTGGAAGTGATATGGTAGGTGGCACCACTATCCACATACCAAGAGGGATCATTCACACTTGTAGGAGTTACAATGTAGGTTGAATTCTGATGGAAATGTGCTTGAGGCTGTGAATTGTCTTGATTAAAAGTTGTTGGTGCTGAGTTATTTTGACCAAAAGACTGAGAAATCTGCCCAGTATAAGCTTGATTTGATGATTGAGTTGGACATGGTCTTTGAAAGTGTTAATCAAATATGTGGTAGCACTAGAAAGCATAGTGTCCAGGCTCTGTACACAGCTGGCAGTATAACTTTCTGCCTCCAGACCTGCCACCTTTTCCTTTGCCTCGTGGGCCATTTCTATTGTAGTTTCCTCTAGTCCTTTGATCTCTCTTATCTGTAGTATTCTTAGCTGTAAAATTAGCAGATACACATCCAAGATTAACTTGATTAGTTGAATTTAATTCTTCAATTCTCTGCTCATGCATGAGCAACATAAATTGTGCATCTTCTAGGCTCATTGTGGTTCTTTGAGAGGAAATGAGCACCATCACTGCATCATACTCGTGGCCTACACCATGCATTAGACTTAGCAATAAGTCGCTCTGAAACTTCTTCTCCGGCAGCTGAGAGTGCATCACCTATGTTCTTGATTTGCAAAACAAAATCACTAATCGATTGAGCTCTTTCTTCACAGATTGAAGCTGTTGTCTCAGTTGCAAAATCTTAGCCATAGACTTTTGAGAATACAAGTTTTGAAGCTTTGTCCATGCTTTAAGAGCAGACTTACACTTAGTGACTTGACCAACTATCTTTTGACTTAAAGTAGAAATCAACCAAAAAAGCAAAATTTAGGTCATATTTCTTCCACTTCTAAAAATCTTTGTTGACTTGCTGCTCTATTCTTGTGTCGCTGTTCTCATTACTAACATACACATTAACAAACTGACATGGAGCTTTCTTTGAACTATCAATATAGTCCTCAGGATCGAGTGCATTAATAGCTGGTAAAATCTGTATTTTCCAGTAAATGTAGTTGTTTTCATCTAGTTTGATTAGTAGATTAAAGTGCAGAGTTTTGCTAAAGATAAGAAATCCATATTCGATGAACTTTGGTGTGATTATTGATTGTGTGATTGCAGAGAAACATTTGAAGAGGATATAGCCATTGACGTTGGTCAATAGGCTCTCATACCATGAGAAAATACAAGGAAGATTGAAGGTATTTGTAATAAATCCAAAGGTGTTTGATGTATGTCTAAAAGAGTAAACAACAGAGAATATTTGCAGCCATTAATGGCTTTTTGCAGAGCTCGATTTCTTATTGATTTTCAATATCATTTACATGAATGATTGCCTCACTATATATACTATACAAGTCATTGCTCATCAACTAACTTAACAACCTAAAATCCAATCAGAATTGTAATAGATTCTATTGCAATTTTGTTACACCATAAACTATACTAACAAGGTTGTTAGTTAACCTCCAACACAAACATCTGATCTCTTAGCATAAACTTGTGATTGCACTCATTAATGCGATCAGATGATGAAGCCAAAGATCGTGGCTTGAGGTTGCTAGAAGCAAGGCACCTAGAGGCTGTCACTTGAGCATGCCATGTAGAAGTTGTTAGCAACTGAGTGCAAGTTGTATCAGCTGATGGAACTTGCGTTAACTTGGCTGCAGCTGATCAATCTTGCTTCTTTTGTGAACCAACACATTTATTAGAGCTCTACTGATCACTTACGTTCACATGGATATGGATGTTAAACCTGTTTTTCTTTAAAAACGCCAAATCCGAAGAAAGAAACAATTTGATGAAAATACACATGATGATAATATACAATCTGCAGAAGAATCATTTAGAGTTAATTATTTTATTGTTGTGATTGATGTTGCTATTGCTAGCTAGAAGAATAGGTTTGAACAAATGCAAATATTTGATGATGTTTTTGCGTTTTTATTTGATTAAAAAAAAATTAAAGCCTTTAGATTATACTAAATTGAAATAATGTTGTGTTAAGCTTGGAAACGCTCTTAAACATGGTACATTTGTAAACGTTGATTCAAATGATTTGCTTTCTGAATTGCAAGTGTTACAAATGACTTTACTAATAACAACAATGACAGCCTTTAAACTTCTTGAGTTTGCATGTAATAGCTTTAGATTATTATCCTAACGTTTCAATTACTTATAGAATATTTTTGACTTTACTTGTAACTGTTGCATCTGCAGAAAGAAGTTTTTCTAAATTAAAAATTTTAAAATCTTATCTGTAACCAACTATGTCACAAGATAGGTTAAATGGACTAGAGATATTATAATTGATGAGTTTGCTTGTTAAAATGCTAGAAGTCGTTTTAAAAAATGATTTGATACACTTTATTGTGTTATTACTTTATTTTGCAGTTATTTGGCTTTGTGGAAATGTTTTAGATTTGGCTTTATAGAAAAGTTTTGAAGTTGAACTACAAATGTTTTAGAGTACTTGAGTTAATAGAAATGTTGGTGTGTAGAATTTTTAATATATGTATTAGCAATTTGTAGTGATTTCTGGAAGCTTTAGAAATATTTGTAATGTACTTAAAGTTATTTATATATAATTTTAATTGTGTTGATTTTGTTGATCCAAATATGATGATGTTTTATTTATATGTATATAAAAAATATGTTTACTATGATAATTATTAAAATCTACAAAATCTATACGAATATGCGCCCCATTTCGAATCTTTCATCCCGGACCTCCAAAATATCAGGACCGGCCCTGATATTATAGGCTCAAATCAAAGATTGTTTACCCCTTCCGTAAAGCCCACAATGTGTTTTACATCAATAGCACCCTGCTTGCAAATTTCTAGTTTTTGAAATGGATGAGTCCAAGAGGAAAAAGCTTGCAAGTCTAGAGAATCATGCAAAGAGGTGTGGGTTTAAGAAAAAACAAAAGTCAACAGGTTTACAACTATTATTTAGTCATGATTTAGATTCAATGTCGTGGGTTTGGATATGTGTCACTATTTAGTGTTTGCATTTGTGTCACTATTTAGTGTTTGCGAAGTGAGGAAACTTTGGATTGGTAAATAAAGAAACTCCAATTTTGATTTTTAGCAATTTTACACTATGAATTTTACGTTGAAACAAACTTTCCACACCAATATTAAAATAAAAGGGATATTATTATTTTTTCCTCTAAGATTTGAAAATATATCATTTTTTCCTTATTTTTAAACTATTCCCCAATATCCCTCATGCCGTTATAAAATCTAATAGATTCATTAAAATGATGTTGTCTACCAAGTTGCCCTTCTTACTCCAGTTTAAAAAATAAAAAAAAGATAACTATACCTAGTTGCCCTTTATGCACCTGTTTAAAAAACTGAAAAAGTAGATATACACTTAAAAGAGGACCGTTATAAAAGAATTGAAATTTTGCTTATAAAAACCCCAGCACTATTATATAGACTACCAATTGCTCATTTTATCACCCTAACTCATCAATGTTGTTTACAGTTTTCACTGTCACATGCAAATATTCATTAATATCCAAGCAAAATTAGATAATATCCATCAACAATAATCATATAAATACTTTATCATCATCATAACCTACATCAATCATACCACTAGCCACAAAAATGAAAATATCATTCATTCATAACCTACATCAATCATCCTAACTCAAAATAAATATATATCACTAATCATGCATAAAAACTAAAATATTGTACTAAGTTATAGTGTCTTGTTACTATATCAATCATTATCCTAATGAGTTCGAGTCCACTGTGAGTGCTGTTTGGAGGCAACGCTTGAGGTTTTAAAAAGGAGGCAAAATGTACAAGAACTTTAAATACATCCATTGTTCTTACAAATAATAAAAAAAAAAAAGAAGTACACGTCAAATTCTTTTATTACGTTAACTTAACATAAATTAAACATTATCAATATCAATATTAAACATTGATTTATCATCTGTATAAACCATTTTAATCATTAATATATTATAGTGATTTTAATATTCCCACTGCACCCAATTAAGATTTGTAATATTCTTACTGCAGGTTTTAATCATTAATATATTAAAGGGTTCAAAGAAGGAGAAGAGCACTAGTTTTTTTGTTTAGCAATAATGGATGGGTGCAGTTTACTCTTTATGCTAGCTAAGTAACTCAACTTGGTGATCCTCCACTGTGCTGTCAAAACCCAAAAGCCATCTATCACAAATAAAAAGCAGACTCGTTCCACATTAATATTTAGAACCAAGTAAATATGTGACTGTCTGATGCAGAGAAAATATAGGTGTAAATTAGATTGAAAATATGGGTATGTGAGAGTGAATGATCAACTTATAAACTAGTTGAAAATTTAAGTGATTAAACAAAGAATACAAGTAAACATGGTCAAGAAAATAATACAAAATTTGGTAAACGCTGGAGTTGCAGCTTCGTGGTAGAAGAAAATCATTTTACTGATCTCTAAGTTCGGTATTCATTTTCTTTTGCATATATGGTACAAAACTAACACAGCAATTGTTAGAAAAACTCATTGCATGTTAATTTAACATTCCAAAACTCCCAATTGCAATTTTTTTAAATTCAATCATAAAACCCCCAATTTTTAAAACCCTAAATCAATCAGAATAGAGAAGTAAACACATGCAAAACAACTAACAGTCTCTATACAATAACATACTTCAAAAAAAAAAAATTAAACATTAAAAAAGGAAAAAACTAACCTTGAATCATTCCTCGCAACAACCACTTCAAACCTCTCATTTGTCTTTCATAGCTCTAAAACAAACCAGTTTGTGATTTGCAAAATAACAGGTTGCTACTTCAAGGTTCAAAGAAGGAGAAGAGTAGCAGGTTTTTTGTTTAGCAACGATGGATGGTTTTTTTTATTTTGGCGCGCATGGTCTGGTGAAGAAGACGAAGTCATGGGACCTGCAAAGGAGAATTTGGTCTATGACTCTATGAGCGTTCAAGTGGCACATTAGTTTTTTAAGGTTTTATTATGATCCCAATAATCTTGATTATATGGCTTCATTACTACCATTAATTTAATTAATAAAAATATTGAGTTTTTTTAAATATTTTTTACATATGCAATTACCTTCATGCCCTTATGGGGAAACAGCTAGCTGATTATTTTGACGGAATAATAGCAGAGGGGATATTAGGGAATAATTTAAAAATAGGGGGTAAAATGATGTATTTTTATACCTCAGGGAGAAAACAATAATATCCCTAAAATAAATATTAAAACCCCAATATTTATGCAAACTTTACATATCAATGTTAATTTTCTAGGAATTGAAACGAAAGAATTCTTTTACTTAGAAACATTCAAACTAGAATTCTTTTACTTGAAACATTCAAACTAAATTTTCTCTCCCCAACTTCTTATACTTTCTCTAGTAAGTCTCTCTCTCTTGCAATTCTCTCTAATTTCTAACTCTCTCTTCCAATTCTCCCTCCAACTTTTAACTCTCCCTCTTCCCATTCTTTCTCTAATTTTCTCTCTTTATTTTTTCTCTCTCAAACATTACATAGGTTCTAAGTTCTTAATGGCATTTTATGTCCAGAAATAAGTTTTTGGCAAGAAAACAAATTTATTACGATTTACAAAAATTTAGAATTTACCATAACGAAAAGGACTATTTACAAATTTTGGCCCTTTGTTTTTATTTTCACCAACATTAATTCCTAACCATACAATTAAACAAACTTATACTACCTTTTCTTTTTCGGAACGGAAATGATATATAGTTGTTACCCGCCACATAATATATTATTATTATAATATAACTCCATGTTATTGTTATAAATATTTATTTATCTATTTAATTATTATTTAAATTTTAAATATTTTATTGATAGGTGTCTTGAAGATGAAGAGAGTTTTAAAAAAGATTTTGATTATCGTATAACATGCGGAATTGGGTTTCAAAATTTTTTATTATATTGAAAACCTTTTTTAATCCGGAACGAGATCCTGTATATACGCAGAAAAAAACTTTAGAAACTACATATCTTTTTTTTTATTTTCTTTTTTCTGAATTCCTCGATCTACCACCAGATCTTCCGAGCTATGACCCTTGGTCTAACAACGTGTGTGTGGGCACGTCACGGTAAGAGATGGAGGTCACGTGAAAAGAACTGTTGGCCGAATCCTGCAAAAGAGGGGAGAGTCAGAAAAAACTTTTTTTTCTCTTTTCTTCTCTCTTTGGTGGCCGAATTCTTTTTTTTTTTTTTCCACTTGTGTGCTAGATTAGGTTTTTTCTTAGCTATTTAACACTTATATAGTAGTCCTTTAAGGTTTTAGTTTGACTAAGTCAAAATAGGATTCTTTCCTATTTATTTTTAGTCTCCCTAAAAACTTGAACCTGTGACCTTTTGGACTATTATAATAATCTAATTATTTTAATTCTTTTGTCCTAGTCATTATTTAATCATATGACCTCATATTTAATAATTCATAACTATTAATTTCTATTATTTTATTAAACATTTAATTAATTAAATAATCACATTATTTAATTATTCTCTTTTATTTTAATCGCATTACTTTCGTAACACTATTAATTGGACCATCCAATTAATCTACCGTGATCCTCATTACCAACAACCATAAGGGCTAGCAAGGGGACTTAATGGACCCACAGTTTTGAGCTCCAATAATACTTAGTAATATTAATTAAAAAATTTTAATTAATATTTCACGATTATTAACCTCAGAGTTATTCCACTAAAAACCCGAGTCTGCACTCTCAGAACTGTCGATGTGTTTATACAATATGAAGTCTCAGTGTCCATTGATATAGCTAATTGTATATAGTGTGATCATCCACAAATAGTTCATAACTAAAGTTGGGTCATAAAGTCCGTTATACCCCTCTAGAAATATCTTTTCCTTTAAGTACCATTGATTCTCTAATGAACAATTAAATCCTGTCTTCCTCACGGAAGAAGAAGAGCGCTCATAATCGTTCAAGCCCCGAATCAACCCTTAAGGGAACTACTTATCTACTTCAGTCAAGAAGGAGTGGATTCCACTATTGTGTTCAAACCTTCCCAGCCACAAGCCAAACCGCAACTCCAAGATGCGGAGGTATTGGTCGAGATTCATATCAACTTCACTCATGGTAAATCAAAAGTCACGATCCAACCTGAAGGAGTTGATAAGACACTCAGGATTAAGATTACCTATAAATAGCCATCGTTTATCGATTATATATGAATCTCATCTACTAATGGATCTTGGTGAGAGATTCATATAAATCGTGGCCCAGTCCTATATGATCTCATCATATAAGGTGCCTCCATTCTTATGTCAACTGCATGAGCGGTCTAGGATAAGACCACCGTACTTTACAGAATGGACCGCAACAGTGGATCAATCACAAACAAAGTACCCAGCTTTGTTTGCTCTCTACGGACTCTTTAGATTGTACGTCTCAAAATGAATCCTTTATGTATATGATCATCATATACTCATTATGAGATTACATCTTACAATCTAGATGTTCTTGCACAATACGAATGTATTACTGAATATAAAACTTTTTTAAACTTGAATGATAATCTGAATAATTCTTATTATTGTCTTTAACCATTTACAATTACAAGTTTTAGGGCAATCTCCCACTTACACTAAAGCAGATGAGACATGTCTCGTAATTCCTAGACCCTCTAGGTGACCTTCAAACACTTTAGCCGTTAAGGTCTTTGTAAATGGATCAGCCAAGTTATTTTGCGATGCAATCTTTGTCACGACCACGTCTCATTGCTGCACTATCTTTCTGATGAGATGATATTTCCTCTCTATATGCTTCCCTCTTTTGTGGCTTCTTGGTTATTTGGAATTGGCCACAACTCCACTATTATCACAATAAAGTGTCATGGGCCTATCCATATCTAGAACAACTTCCAGATCACTCAAGAACTTTCGGAGCCAAACAGCCTCCTTAGCTGCTACATAATCGACTTCCATGGTGGAATCAACAATGCAAGATTGCTTGATACTCCTCCAAATTATGGCTCCACCACCAAGGGTGAATACTGACCCAGACGTGGATTTCCTTGAATCCTTGTCTGACTGAAAGTCAGAATCTGTATATCCCAATAGAATCAAATTCGGATGGGAATATACATGCATATAGTTTCTCGTTCTCCGAAGATACTTGAGAATATGCTTAACAGCAACCCAATGATCCAATCCTAGGCTGGACTGATATCTACTGGCTACTCCCACTACAAAGCAGATGTCGGGTCTTGTGCATAGCATAGCATACATAAGACTGCCTACTGCAGACGCATAGGGAATTCATCTCATATCCTCAATTTCTTGAGGTGTCTTAGGACATTGTTCCTTAGACAAGTGAACTCTATGTCTTGAAGGTAAACTACCTTTCTTGGAGTTCTGCATGGAGAATCGCATAAGTATCTTGTCGATATACGATGCTTGAGACAACGCTAACAGTTTGTTCTTATGATCCCTTATTAATTGGATCCCAAGAACATAACTTGCCTCTCCCAAATCTTTCATTTGGAATTGGTTAGCAAGCCAGCCCTTTACCTCTGACAATGTTCCTACGTCATTCCCAATGAGTAAGATGTCATCTACGTAAAGGACCAGAAAAACTACTTTCTTGTCAATGATGCACTTGTATACACAAGGCTCATCAACGTTCTGCTCAAAACCATAGGTCTTGATCGTAGTATCAAACCTAATGTTCCAAGATCTAGACACCTGCTTAAGTCCATAAATAGACCTTTGCAGTTTGCAAACCTTTTGCTCTTGATCTTGGAATACGAATCCCTCTGGTTGCATCATATAGATGCTCTCGTCTAGATTGCCATTCAAGAATGCAGTCTTGACGTCCATTTACCTAGATTTCATAATCGAAATAGGCAGCTATGGATAAGAGTATCCTAATAGACTTAAACATAGCTACTGGCGAGAAGGTTTCATCATAATCAATGCCTTCCTTCTGGGTGTAACCCTTAGCCACTAGCCTTGCCTTGAAGGTCTATACCTTCCCGTCTATTCCTCTTTTACGCTTGTAGATCCACTTACATCCTATAGGTTTTATCCCATCTGGTAAGTCTACAAGTTCCCAGACTGAGTTGGAGTACATGGACTCCATCTCGAGATTCATGGCTTTAAGCCATTCGTCTTTGTCAGAATCTTCCATTGCATGTCTAAATGTCAATGGATCATCCACACTATCATTAGAAACAACACCCTGTGCCTCTCCATTGCCTAAGTAGCGATCAGGTTATCGAACAACCTTTCTACTACGCCTTAGTGGTAGTGTATCCTGACTAGGAATTATCTGACTATCAGATGTTTGTGGAATTATAACATCGTCTACAACTCTTGTTGACTGAGCACTGGTCGTACCAGGTTCTAGCTCCTTTAACACAATCTTACTACGAGGTTTATGATTACTCATATAATCCTCCTCAAGAAACGTTGCATTTGTCGATACAAACACTTTGTTTTCTTGTGAATTATAAAAGAATCCACCTCATGTTTCCATTAGGTACCCTATAAATAAACATACTTGTGAACGAGGTTCCAGCTTTTCACTCCTATTCTTCAGTACATGTACTGGACATCCCCATATGCGAAAATGTCGTAAACTAGCTTTACGATCATTCCACAACTCTAGGGGAGTCTTAGGAACAGATTTGGATGGAACTACATTCAGTATGTAAGTCGCTGTTTGTAGTGCATATCCCCAAAAATAATATGGTAATGATGAGAAACTAATCATAGATATCACCATTTCCATCAAGGTCCTATTTCTCTTCCCCGCAATACCATTCTGCTGTGGTGTACCTGAAAGTGTGAGTTGGGATACTATCCCATGCTCAACCATGTAGTCTTCAAACTTTTGGTCGAGATACTCACCCCCACGATCCGATCGTAGTGATTTGATTGTTTTGCCTAATTGATTTTCAACTTCAGCTCGGAATTCTTTGAACCTTTCAAAGGTTTCGGACTTGCGTTGCATTAGGTAAACATACGCGTATCTAGAGTAGTCATCAATAAATGTGACATAATACTTATAACTGCCTCTAGCTCTAACACTCATAGGTCCGCAGACGTCTGAATGTATAAGCTCAAGTGGTTGTGTGGCTCTAATCCCTTTTCCTGTAAAAGGTCTCTTGGTCATCTTACTCTCCAGACAAGATTCACAGACAGGTAAGGTACCGATCTCTAACTAACTTAAAGATCCATTTTTTACTAGTCTGTTTATTCTATCAAGGTTTATATGTCCAAGTCTTAGATGCCATAGATACATGTCATCAGCTGGAGAAATCTTTTATCACTTTGTTTTAGGTTTTTCAACTTTAAACAATTCAGTATTAAGCAGTGTTGTATGAATTAACGGCCTTAAAACATACAAATTATTTTCTATCGTACTAGAACATATATTCAAACCATTTCTTGAAACAATTACTGATTTATCATTAAAAGAAATAGAATGTAATTGTTCAAGCAATCTGGAAACAGAAATCAAATTCCTTGTAAATCCAGGAATGTAATAAACATTGTTCAACGAAAGAAAATTATTATAAAATTGTAGTCTAACTACTCCCACTACTCTAGCTGAAACGATGTCCCCTGATCCTACGCGCATAGTGAAGGACCTCTCCTCCAAATGCTGCCAATCCTCAGTCCACTGTAAAGAAGTGCAAACATGATTAGTGGCCCCTGAATCAACTATCCAAGGTGAAGAGTCATCTTCCACTAAACAAGATTCTAGAATAAGTAAATCATATTTACCTTTTTCTTTCTTCTTGGTTGCAAGCTCCTCGAGGTACTTCGGACAGTTCCTTTTCTAATGACCAACCTTGTCACAATGGAAACATTTTCCTTTGGACTTGTCAGTCTTGGGCTTAGTGCTCTGCTTCTTCTTTGAAGTGGGTTTCTTTTCCGACTGTGCCTTGGCTTTCCCGGCAGACCTCTTCCTCTTCTTTGTACCTGAAGAAGATGGCTCAGCAACATTTGCTTCCCTGGTCTTGCCCTTATGGTCCTTTTTCATGGACTAATAAGTGATGAGCTCATTCAGCAATTGGGTGAGAGTGAACTTCAACTTGTTCATCTTATAATTGTTTCTGAACTGATCAAAACTCTTCGGAAGAGTTATCATGATCATGCTCACCTGAGAAGCCTTATCAATAGTCCCACCATTGACTTCAGCAGTATTGAAATAGGACATCATTTTAAGGACATGCTCCCTAACAGATGTACCCTCCTTCATAAAGTCGAGCATAACAGAACGAACAGCTACGTGTCGCTTTTGCTCTGAGGGTTATCCAAACATGGCATGCAATGACTCCATTATTTCAAATGCAGAAGTCATTGACTCGTGCTTCGTCGTAAGCACCTCGGTCATGCTGGCCAGCAAAAAAGTGCGAGCCTTTTCATCAGCCGAAACCCACTTGTCGTAGGCTTCTTTAACGGCCCTAGGCGCGTTAAGAGCGGGCTACGGAGGACATTCATCCGTGAGAACAAATTTAACGTCTTTGCAGACTATGATTGCGTTCATATTATGTTTCCACTTTGTATAGTTATCCCCGGTTAATTTTTCAGTTTGCAAGGATGGAAATTAAAGCAGAAGACATTGCTGAAATTTAAAGAAATAAATCTAAATTAATATCATTCATTTATGCATTCATTTCATGCTATATGTTCGGCATAAAATTAAACATGATGCATAAACATATTTTAATGAACTAAAAAATCCCTAAAATTAGTTTCTATGCCACGATAATCCAACATCTCACAAGTAAGTGCCTAGGTAGGCTAGGTCAAATCCCTGCATGTTAGATCGAGACATTCTCAATCGGATAATACACCATAATAACTCTTTATTCTTATATTATTCAATCCATCGCTTTGATTTAGTCAGGACAATAAATTAAGAACTTAATTAAGTCCTTTATGAGTGTGGCCCATCGTTTCAGAATTCATGAATTTAACTTGAGAGTGCCTAGGTAGGCTAGGTCAGTCCCAAAATACATTCCGAAAACCTATCCGTTAGGAAGTCAACCTTGGTATTGACTCTTGTGGACACCCTCCGTAGGGAGGACGAAAGCAAAGCCGTCACGAGACGCCACTCAAGTCTCACGGTGTTGAACTAACAATGGAGACTGCGGGATATAATGTCATATATCCCTCTCCCACTTACTATTTGTAATTTAGGATTTTCTTTAAACAAAGAGTTTCTAAAACTCTATGTTTATAGTGTTTACTTAGATTCTACGGCTAATATAAAATCTAAGTTTACTAGTTATAATAAATTATTCAATTTTAACTCTTAAAATATAATTTATTATTTCAATTTCTAATTTACATAAACTATTTAAATAAACTAGAAATTAAATGTGAAATTACCAAGTTTTAACTATTAAACTAAATCACATTATTTGGTCCAATTATTTCATTAATTTTTAATCAAATTAAATCTAACATTAAATAGGACCTAACTAATCTAATTAAACACTTTAATATATAGATTAGTTATTAATGAGACTAACCAAGTTTTTACTCTTAAAAACTAATTTCATTATTTGATTATTTTTAATCAAGTAATTAATCTAATTAATCTTAATTAATACAAAGAATCTAACTAATCACTTTAATTAAACTCTTTAATTTGTTGATTAGTCAATTAATGGATATTACCAAGTTTTTACACCTAAAAACTAAATCTATTATTCAATTGTCATTTATGAAATTGTTTCCTATTTTAATCACATTAAAATAAAACAATATGATATGACAATTATGCATGACATATTATTATGCATGTGTAGGCACACCTAATCTAGATGACATTCATATGTATGACAATACTTTAATATCCATATAATCATCATATGAAAATAAATAAAGCATACGTAATTAACCAAGTGACATGGGTTATCTAACTTAAACAACTCTAATTACAATTGTATTCCCAAGGCATTCCTTGGTCTTCAAGAGTTCTTTTTCGAGTTGAATTCTTTTTGTCTTCGTTTTCCTAATCACGTCAAACTTGATTTTTGTCAAAAGTCAACATCTTTTCCAGAGGTCCACTGTGTTACCTTAACACGCACCCTAGGTCAAGACGAAACCCTAAACAACCCTAACACATGTGAAAGTGCGGCTGCCAGCAACGTAGCCGCACGCACGCACGCAAGGTGCTCGCAACCCTCGCGCGAGCCGCGCTTTCGCGCGCGTTCATGGGTCGTTTCGCCCATGATTTTCTGCCACTTTTCTAGGGTTAATATTCACCAATATTTTCCAGAAAATACATAGCAAAATCGCTCGCAACAAAATCCACAAGAACAGCCTAGCTTGCGGGGGAAGGTGAGGGTGCAGTCCAGGATGAGTTTTCGATGCCGTTTCCACAGTTGTCTTCATCTGGATCTCTTCTTTCCACTGGTTTTTGAATCGCCTTATTCGGACACCAGTTTGCTATGGTTGCGCATCAGTTATGTATAAGATCGATGTACGAAATAGCCAATAACAGATTCGGCTTTAATAAAAAAAAAACGAAAAAAGAAACCTAAAACCCATGACACCATATAATTAACGACCAATGACGCTTTTATAATCATACAATCAAATCATATAACAATAAAACAAATCATACATTCTAGATTTTTGCCTACACAATAATATATCAATAGATTAAGAATCAATAAGAAAAATAAAAAAACAAGAAAGATGTAGTTTTTTCCTTTTTCTTTTGCATATATACATGAACTTAGAACCAAAGTCTCTAATACCATTCGAAGGGAGTTTTAGAAAAGATTTTGATTATCGTATAACATGCGAAATTGGGTTTCAAAAACTTTTCTTATATTGAAAACCTTTTTCAATCCGGAACGAGTTCCTGTATATACGCAGAAAAAGACTTTATAAACTACATACCTTTTTCTTGATTTTCTTTTTTCTGATTCCTTGATCTACCACCAGATCTTTCGAGCTATGACCCGTGGTCTAACAACGTGTGTGTGGGCACGTCACGGCAAGAGATGGAGGTCACGTGAAAAGAACGTCGGCCGAATCCTGCAAAAGAGGAGAGAGTCAGAAAAAACTTTTTTTTTCTCTTTTCTTCTCCCTTTGGTGGCCGAATTCTTTTTCTTTTTCACTTGTGTGCTAGGTTAGGTTTTTTTCTAGCTATATAACACTTATATAGTAGTCCTTTAGGGTTTTAGTTTGACCAAGTCAAAATAGGATTCTAAATCCTATTTATTTTTAGTCTCCCTAAATACTTGAACCTATGACCTTTTGGACTATTAAGATAATCTAATTATTTTAATTCTTTTGTCCTAGTCATTATTTAATCACACGACTTCATATTTAATAAATAGAATTAGTAATTAATAATTAATAATTTCTATTATTTTATTAAATATTTAATTAATTAAATAATCACATTATTTAATTATTCTCTTTTATTTAAATCGCATTACTTTCGGAACACTATTAATTGGACCATCCAATTAATCTACCGTGATCCTCGTTACCAACAACCATAAGGGCTAGCAAGGGGACCTAATGGACCCACAGTTTTGAGCTCCAATAATACTTAGTAATATTAATTAAAACTCTTTAATTAATATTTCACGATTATTAACCTCGGAGTTATTCCACTAAAAACCCGAGGCTGCACTCTCAGAACTGTAGATGTGTTTATAAAATCTGAAGTCTCAATGTCCATTGATATAGCTAATTGCATATAGTGTGGTCCTCCACAAATAGTTCATAACTAGAGCTGGGTCATAAAGTCCGTTATACCCCTCTAGAAATATCTTTTTCCTTTAAGTACCATTGATTATCTAATGAACAATTAAATCCTGTCTTCCTCACGGAAGAAGGAAAGCGCTCATAATCGTTCAAGCCCCTAATCAACCCTTAAGGGAACTACTTATCTACTTCCGTCAAGAAGGAGTGGATTCCACTATTGTGTTCAAACCTTCCTAGCCACAAGCCAAACCGTAATTCCAAGATACGGAGGTATTGGTCGAGATTCACATCAACCTCACTCATGGTAAATCAGAAGCCACGATCCAACCTGAAGAAGTTGATAAGACACTTACGATTAAGATCACCTATAAATAGCTATCGTTTATCGATTATATATGAATCTCATCTACTAACGGATCTTGGTGAGAGATTCATATAAATCGTGGCCCAGTCCTATATGATCCCTATCATATAAGGTGCTTCCATTTTCATGTCAACTACATGAGCGGTCTAGGATAAGACCACCGTACTTTACAGATTGGACCGCAGCAGTAGATCAATCACAAATAAAGTACCCAGCTTTGTTTGCTCTCTACGAACTCTTTAGATTGCACGTCTCAAAATGAATCCTCTATGTATATGACCATCATATACTTATTATGAGATTGCATCTTACAATCTAGAATGTTCTTGCACAATACGAATGTATTACTAAATATAAACCTTTTTAAACTTGAATAATAATCTGAATAATTCTTATTATTGTCTTTAACCATTTACAATTATAAGTTTTAGGGCATAAATCCCAACAGAAGAGATACAGCTAGTTCGGTGTTTTTCTTATAAAAGAACATTTTGTTTATCAGAGAAAAAATAGAAGTTTTGAACGTTCTTTTCTTTCTTCTTTCTCTCTGATAACAAAATTCAAAAATCTCTTAAAACATCATTGGATACCTCAATCAATTGAAAGAGTGAGCAAAGTGGTTCGAGGGCCGATCTTTCTGCAATAGAAGAAAAGCCTAGTGGTCGTTGTATCTTGGAAGGGAATCGTCAAACATCCTGTGCAGAGGGGCGAATTTCCTTTATGGAAAGCGTTATCTAACGTGCTTCGACCGAGTACATTTTTCTTAATCCCTACTTATCATTATATATATATATATATATATATATATGATTATATCTTGATCTTGAAAATCTAAATTTGAGTGATTACTATATTTGATGAAAGTGAATCTTTTGAGTCTTATATTGGTTAAATTTATATACTGATTTTTTCTAACAATCATAATGGAAATTCATGTACAAAGTTTGTGTTTGGTATAACAAAAAAAAAAAAAATTTATTTGATATAATCTGTTTATTATATTTGGTGTAATCTATTTGTTAACAAAAAATTTGTGTTGATTTGTACCTGTGTGATATAGTCTACCTTGTGTAATCATTTGTTAAAAATAAGGCTACACTTGTAGTGTTTAATTTTGTTTTATTTATTTATTACAGTACATGAATTTGAATATGTCATATGTAGAATCCAATAATACTTGTGCCCCTGAAAGGTTTAGTGGCCAAAATTTCAAACGATGGCAAGCGGGTATGAAATTTTGGCTCACTACATTGAGTTTATTCTCTATTATTGATGCTCCCCCTATTTCCAATTCTGAAGCGGAACCTGGTCGCACTCATGTCTTAAAGTACAAAAGGAGCAAGACTATCTTTGCCATGGCAAAATATGTAGTCATTTGGAGGATAATTTATTTGATATTTGTTATCAAATTCCTTCTGCTCATGACCTGTAGTATGCTTTAGAAAAGAGTACAGCATAGAGGATGCTGGACTTGAGAAATACCATATGAGTAAGTACTTGGATTTTAAAATGATTGAGGAAAAATTTGTTATTGACCAAACCCATAAACTCCAACATTTAGTCCTTGAACTTAATCAAGTCGGTATTCCTATACATGGAAACTTTGTTGTGGCGGCCATTATAGAAAAACTTCCTAACTCCTGGAAACAATTTGATCTTCACCTTAAACACAAGATAGAATCTATTTCCCTTGAAGACCTTCTTGTCTCACTCCAAATAGAACAAAAAGCTCGTGAGAGAGACCTTATTTCAGAACCATCATCCTCTGATTTTTCAGGCTAAGGCTAATGTCGTGGTAAGACAAAAGCCAAAGTTCAAAAATAAAAAATTTTCAGAAAAAATCAAACCATCTCAAACCTAACCAAAAAATTAAGAAGGATAAGAGCAAAGTTGAGTGCTATGTGTGCCATAAATTTGGACATTATGCAAGAGAATGCTACCAAAGAAAAGGAAATAAGAGGAAATCAAACATTGAGAGACAAGTCAATATGACGATAGGCGGAGATTCCATTACTTCAGGAAGAGGGTATGTATCTTACTTTCCTGAAGTGAATATGGTCTATCAATCAGATAAGAGGTGGATAGACTTTGGTGCTAATGTACATGTTTGTGCTAATTGCTCTGCATTTCTAACTTATCAGGAATCTGATGGCAGAGTAACTAAAGGAGATGTCTCTGTTGCACAAGTGTGTGGGCAAGGACGAGTGGACTTGAAATTGACTTCGGGCAAGGTTCTTTCTCTACATGGCGTGCTACATGTACCAAAGTTTTGGAAGAATTTAATTAGTGGATACCGTCTAGTCCAAAACGGATATAAAATTGTATTTAAATCAAATAAAGTTGTATTATCTAAATTTGGTTCTTTTGTTGGATTGGGATGCACTTGTGATGGATTATCTAAATTATCTGTTTTAAATATATCATTGTTGATTAAAAATGCTAATTCTGTTGTTGCTTTAAATGTTGAATCATCTAATATTTTTCATGCTAGACTATGACATGTTAATATTGGTACTATAAAACATATGATGAATGTTGATCTTATACCTTCATCTAATATAAATGTTAATTCTAAATGTCAAATTTTTGTAAGTTCTAAACAACTTAGGGAACCTTTGATTCAATTGAACGTGATTTTGTTTTATTAGAATTAATTCATATTGACTTGTGCGAATTTAATGGTGTACTTACTCGAGGAGGAAAAAAATATTTTATCTCATTTATTGATGACTTCTCAAAATATTGTTATGTGTATCTAGTAAGAACCAATGATGAAGCTTTGGATAGGTTATTGCCTATAAGGCAGAGGTTGAAAACCAACAAGAAAAAAGAATTAAAATTCTTAGATCAGACCGTTGGGGTGAATATACTGCTGCAAATATATCTCAATTTTGTGAACAACATAGTATTATTCATGAAGTCACTGCACCTTTCTCTCCTCAGTAAAATGGGGTAGCAAAAAGGGAAAATAGGATATTTAACGACATGGTAAATGATATGCCTTTTTGTACCTGCAAGTATACGGGGTCGGCACAAGTAATAAAATGATGAGTATATTATCGTCTCCACAGGGATATTTAGGCGTTGAGTACTAAAAATAACTAAGTCTACTTCTATTTGGATAATCGAAAGGTTTAAAATGAGAAAACGAAAGATAAAACTAACAAACATAAAACGTAAAAGTAACAACCAAATTGAGAGATGAGCTAGGGTATTTGAATTCACCTAATCCATCCAATTAAATTTCATGAAAGCAAATTGTTGTAGTTTAATTATTCATGTTGATGATCGTGTTTATCTAAATTATCCAAAGTCCCCTCTCGAGGTAAATCGGACCTATTTCACACACACTAATATCCTATCTCTCGATGGTATATCCAAGTGCATGAAAATGCATTAGTCACAATAAACACCCTATGTGATCACACAAGCAAATTAGTATATCTCTATCTAATTCTACTTATTGTGGATATTATATCGAGCATGTTGTGGGCGTCTCCTCTCGGTACATAACACACAACCAATTTATCATCTAAATATAGGCCTTCACATTCAAAAGCATTAAGCACAATAATACCACTCAACAATATAACAATCAACCACAACAAATTAAACAATCAATTCATTCAATCATAATAGAATAAGATCCATTAAAACCCTAACTTACAAATTTAGTTCATAATCAAAGATTTACAACTAAACATGTTTTCCAATTAATAAAGAGAGTTACAAGCATGAAAATAAAGAAGGAAAGGGATAGAAAAACTCTAGGTGTGATGAACTTTCGTCCTCCTCCTCATTGTGAATTTGTCTAGCTTCCACTTTCTCCAAATCCAAGCTTGATGGTGAGATTTTGGCTCAAGGATTGAATCCAATCCCTCTTGGTTTCAAGATGATCTTCTTCTCCCCTTTTTGCCTCTTCTCTTCTCTCTTGGTCTCCTCTTGGTCCTCTCTTAGAGCCCTTAGCCGAATCCCCCTTCTTTAGAGCCCCTTTTCTACTTATAGGCATTGAAAATAAGGTTTCTCGCATCGCCAGCGCGACCGTGGGTCGCTACCGCTGGTTGCAGTACTGTGGTCGCGGTGCTCACTGTCAAAAAATTAAAGTTTCATCGCGACCTGGCGCGTCGCGACCTGTGGTCGTGGTACTCGGTCGCGGTGCTCATTGGTCCAAATTTCAAGATTACGCACTGTTACGAAAATGACCATAACTTCTTTTAGAAAACTCCAAATCACGAACCGTAAAATGCATTGGAAAGTAAACATCTATATCTTTCCATACATATGAAGCTTGAAACCCAGTTCATCCTCTAGAATTTATGACGGCCTCCAAAATATGACTCGTGACTTAACTCTCGATATGAAAGTCGTGAGTCTGCGCATTGTTGTGAAAATGACCATAACTTCCTCTAGAAAACTCGGAATCACAAACCGTAAAATTTTCCGAAAAGTAGACATCGTGACCTTTCTAGAAATATAAGGATCTTAACCTAGTTCATCTTGTAGAATTTATGGAAGCCTCCAAAAGATGACAGCTGTGCACTCCCAAATCTTCAATTTAATCCACCAAGGCTCTTCAATTACACACAAAACCTTATTACCTGTACACTAGATAAAAAACATTAAAAACAACTGATAATTACTCGGGACGGAACAAAAGTAGGTAAAGATAGATATAAATGGAGGCCCATTTTTTATCAAGAAATGAAGCCATCAGTAAATTCCATGTTGTGCAGTTCAGAAGTACCTCATAACTTGTGGGGAGAGGCGCTGTTATTAGCATGTCACATTCTCAATCTAATTTTATTCAAAGGAAGTGACAAGACTCCCTATGAGCTATAAAAAAGAAGAAAGCCGAGCCTCAAACATTTCAAAGTATGGGGTTGCTTAGCTGTAGGGGGTACCATTGAACAAAAAACGAAAATTAGGACCCCAATCTATTGATTGTGTTTTTCTAGGTTATACACATAATAATGCTGCTTATAGATTTCTGGTAGTGAAGGTTCGAGTAAGTGATATTGGAGAAAACACTATTGTGGAGTCTAGAGATACGACTTTCTTTGAAAACATATTTCCTTTCATTAATCGATCAAATGGATCTTTAAATGATCCAACTAAAATTCCTTCTTCAAGCAACACTGTGCCAGTGAATGCAGAATCGATTGAACCTCGAAGAAGTACAAGAATTAGAATTGAGAAGAACTTTGGTAATGATTTTCTTGTTTATTTGGTTGAAGAAGATCCATTAACTTTTCAAACTGCTATGACCTCAGTTGATGCTCCTTTTTGGGAGGAGGCCATTAATAGTGAGATGGAATCAATTAGATCCAACAACACTTGGGTGTTAACTGATTTACCTCTTGGTATTAAAACTTTAGGATGTAAATGGATTTTTAAGATAAAACTTAGACCAGATGGTTCTATTGACAAATTTAAAGCGCAATTAGTGGCTAAGGGAATAAACAACGGGAAGGAATCGACTTCTTTGATACTTATTCCCCTAGAATTGCAACTATCCGTGTGCTTATAGCAATGGCTGCTATCCATAATCTCGAGATCCATCAAATGGATCCTAAGACTGCCTTTTTAAATGGCGATCTTGAGGAGGAGATATACATGGATCAACCAGAGGGATTTGTAATTCCTGGTCAAGAACATAAGGTCTGTAAATTTGTTAAATCTCTCTATGGACTTAAACAAGCTCCAAAACAGTGGCATGAGAAGTTTGATAATATTTTGCAATCTGATGGTTTTACTATTAACGATTCTAATAAATGTGTTTATAGTAAAGTTGAGGATGGTAAAATTATCATTCTTTGTCTTTATGTAGATGATATTTTATTGTTCAGCAATTGTTTCGATGTCATTTTAAGTACTAAAATGTTTTTATTTAGTCACTTTAAAATGACAGATCTTGGTAAAGCTAGTGTTGTTTTGGGTCTCAAACTAGAAAAAACTCTAAATGGATATTCTCTTTCTCAGTCTCATTATGTTAAGAAAATTCTCAAGAAATTTGAGAAATGCTACAGTAAACCTGTACACACTCCATTTGACAGTAGTGTCAAATTGGTAAAAAATAATGGAGAGGTGGTCTCTCAATTGAAATACTCACAAATTATAGGTAGTTTGATTTATTTGGCAAATTGCTCCTGATATTGCATTTGCCATAAGCAAATTGAGCAAGTTTACTAATTGCCCAGATGCACATCATTGGAATGCATTAGAAAGAGTTCTCAAGTACTTGAAAGGTACTATGAACTTAAGGCTTCATTACTCTAATTATCCAGCTGTATTAGAGGGTTTCAGTGATTCTAACTGGATATCTGAGTCTGATGAGACAAAGGCCACAAGTGGTTATGTCTTTATTTTAGGAGGTGCAGCTGTATCTTGAAAGTCTGCGAAATAGACTTTATTATCTCAGTCCACTATGGAAGCAAAGTTAATTGCTCTAGACTTGGCTGGAGCTGAAGCAAAATGGATAAGAAATATATTAGCAGATATTCCTTTAGGCGAAAAGCCTATTTCACCTGTTTCTATGCATTGTGACAATCAATCAACCATTGCATTGGTTAAGAATGCTATATATAATGGGAAGAGATGACATATTCGTCTGAGACATAATTCCATTAGACATTTACTTACTTATGGAGTGATATCACTGGCTTTTGTGAGATCAGCCAAGAATCTTGCTGATACTTTTACTAAAGGACTAGCTAGAAAACAAATTGAAAAAACATCGAGGGGGATGTGATTGAAGCCCATTAAAAATTAGTTACCATCGGTGGCTACTCAACCTATCTGACTGGAGATCCCGGAAAGTAGGTTCAATGTGGAAACGAGCCGATTGAGTAACTTATATGAGCACTAATTTTAATTACATTAAATTCCTCCCTATGGTGTTGTGCTTATAGGTTATTTGTATTAGGAAGAGTTATATTCTCTTAATGAAATCAAGGACTACGTGTCGGGGTGTTGCCTATAGTATACCCTTGGAGAATACACATATGCGAGTATGGTAATGGAGCCGCTATATATGGAATAAGGGCTTAATTCCTAGAGTACTCGTGAAAACAGGATATTGCGCATGGCCGGAAGCGCAAACCCGTTAAGAACTTACTTGTAATAGCTAGTACAATGCGTGAATTTAATCAAGTGTTGCACATTAAGGGTTCAGGTTAGGTTCAAGACATAGTTAACCTCGAACCTGTGTATGCAATACTTATATTCACTAGGTAAAGGTTCAAGTCCGCAAGACACCTTCTACTGAAAACGTTATATAAGATTAGTTTGAGATACTAATATTTTAAGTTTTTATTGTAAACTTTTTTATTAAAGTGGGGGATTGTTATAAATATTTATTTATCTATATAATAAAATTTTTATTCATATTAATATATTTATATTTAATTAATTATTATTTAAATTTTAAATATTTTATTGATAGGTGTCTTGAAGAGACACAGGTGTTCTGTGTTTTTCTTATGAAAGAACATCTTGTTTATTAGAAAAAAAAATAGAAGTTTTAAATGTTCTTTTCTTTTTTCTTTTTCTGTGAAAACAAAATTCAAAAATCTCTCAAAACATCATTGGATATCTCAATTAATTGAAAGCGTGAACAAAGTTTGAGGGCTGATCTTTCTGCAGTAGAAGAAAAACCTAGTGGTCGTCGTATCTTGGAAGGGAATCGTTAAACATTCTGTGCAGATGGGTGAATTTCCTTTGCGGAAAGCATTATCTAACGTGCTTCGACCGAGTACATTTTTCTTAATCCCTACTTATCATTTTATATATATATGATTATATCTTGATCTTGAAAATCTAAATTTGAGTGATTACTGTATTTGATGAAAGTGAATCTTTTGAGTCTTATACTGGTTAAATTTATATACTGGTTTTTTCTATTAGTTATAAAATGAGAAAACTTTCTACATGAACTTGGATAACCTATATATGTAATATAAATTTTTCTCATTGCCAATGATTGTATAAAGCACACCTGCGTGAGCAAAAATGCCCTCACAGAGCAAATGTACAAATGAGAAAATCAAAACATACCCAACAAAAAGAAAAAAAAAACAGATAATATAGGGAAAAGAGTACTGTAGAATTATAATTTTTCTCATGTGCGAATCTAGTTTAGATTTTTGTCTTTTAGTTGATTCTCCACACACGAGACCAGACTATAAATTTATTATATGGACGTTTTGGATGATTGATACCAGCGTACGAAGCTTGGGAGTGTATCACTATCTGCTCTATGGTACTTTACTGTGAAATCGAACAACTCTGGCCATGTGAAATCCGGGTACTTCCTTGGCTCTTCTTTGCTAACAATATCTTCTGGGGGTTTCACCACTCTATCATCTTTCGGACTCACAAAGAAAACCAACGACTTTCTCTCTCTTTCCCTGTTCACCAACACCCTATGCACGCAGCTGTTGTATTTCCCATTAGATAATGCCTATACACAACACGTATTATCAGTTATCATCCATATCGTACAATTACTTGTCCAGATTGTAGACGTAAAAGGGAGTTATAATTAAAAAAATACGTATACCATAAAGGTGTCACCAATGTTGATGACAAAGGCATCGGGTTGAGGCCGGATTGATTGCCACTTGTTATTGAAAAAGACTTCAAGGCCTCCTACTTGGTCCTGGTGAAGAAGTGTTATGGAAGTTGTGTCACAGTGTGGGCCTTGGCCTAGAACCTGCTCTGGCTTGGTGCATGGAGGATACACGTTGCATCTCATTAACGCCGTCCCACCTTCAAAAAATTTCTTATAGTGCAAACAATCTTTAACCCCCAAACTTACTGCCAATAGCTCAAAAAGCACCCCTGATAATTTATTCATTGCTTCGCAGTACTTCTGATAAACCCGCCTACAAAAATTATTAATATTAGTAAACACTTAATCTTAAACTTGAAATCTCGCGATTTTAATACTATATACTTACTCACCACTCAATGATCCAAAAATTTAAAATGGTAGGTAAAAGTCCAGCAATAATATATTTAAAATATAAAATTCTACACGTACTTAACATAACATAATAACCATATGAAATATCACTTATTTTTATAAAAAAGAAGTGAGTTTTGAGAATACTTTGAGCTTACCCTGTGTCTTCAAAATCTTGTCCTAAAACAGATTTGAAGTAGTCAAGCGCAACGGCCTCGGAACCGTTCTCATGGTAATGAAAAGAAAATGTCTCCTTCCAAGGAAGCTTATCTGAAAAGCGATGGACATGGGCGCCTGAGTAACCCTCAATGGAACCGGGTTTACGGGGAATGCTGAGCTTCTTGTCAAGAGGCAGCTTGAAAATAGCATCCATTTCTTCATATGCTGCTTGGATGAGACTTGCATCCACACCATGGTTGATTACCTGGAAGAAACCATGGTTGCTACAAGCCGTTCGAACCAGCTCGGCGAAAGTTGCCCTATCATCACCATCACCTCTCATGAACCTTTCCAGGTCTATCAAGGGCGCGTCCAGCTCTTCCTGGTGAGTTGGAACCAAGTACTTCTGTGGCCACATGAACTCAGTTGGTAAGTCTGGTTGCTTTTGCAGCTTTGATGTATCAAAAACAAGCCCCTCCTTCTGATAATCTTTGTCCTGCTCCATCGATAGCGACATTTTTCCAACACCTCAAGAAACCTATTTGTATACAAACATAAAATTTCAAGAATTGTAATTAGAGATAGAGAGAGAGAGAGAGAGTAAGTTTCAGGCACAAGATGCAGTAAGTTTTTTCGTGCGGGATCCCCAATTCCCTCCAGTGTAAAGACAATTGGGAATTCAGTACAAAAAATGTTTGGGATCTCAAACTTGATAATTATCAATGTGTGTATATATGTATAGAGAGAGAGATAGAATATTTACAAAACAATGAAATAGAAAAGAAAAAAAAAATTAACCTTAAAGAGATTGAAAAGGGAGTGAAAAAAGAGACTATTTGGTCACTTTCTCAGGAAAATGAAAACAAAGTTGTAATGACTGTATATGCCACTCTGCAACCAGTCTATCCTTTTTATAGTCTCTTTTACTTGTATTCCATTTATTTATTTAATTCTTACATTTTTCCATATTCTAATATTATGACCCATAAATAGTAAAAACACATCTTATTCATTAAATGGTTGACTATATATGGTTATTCATTATAAAGTCTCCTTTTTATATATATCTATTTTTAGCATTATTAACTAATTTTAGGCTATCTGTAATTAGTACTAATTTATCATCCTACCATAAATGCTCAGATACTTTTCCTTTGCCATGTGATTTATATGCCATATATGGAGAATTATATTATTAACTAATTATATAAAACTATATTTAGTTAATAGTAATCCACATTAAGTAAATATCATCCTGGAATTTATAAGTTGTGTCAGCTGATTTCATACTTAAAAGGAAAAATGATTTAATTAAATCATATTTTCCTTCTAATTTAGGTAGGATAATCTTTACTCAATTTAGGAAATTATTAACTATTTGATTCACTTTAGAAGAAATAGTGTTATATAATAATTTTTTTTTACTATTAATAGTTCATAATATGAGAACAGAAAAAAAAAAAAAAGATAATAAAAAGTGAGTAATTAATCAAATAAATAAAAATTGGGGTTCTAGTACTATAAAAAGAATAGAGAGTGGTTGCAGAAATTGCATATTCAGTAGTCATCATTTTAACTTTGTTCCATTTCAAGAGAAAGTGACCAAATAATCTCTTTAAGGTTCATCTCTCTCTCTCTCTCTCTCTCTCTCTCTCTCTTCACTTATTCTAATAACAATTCTCTGTGTTTTGTGTTTGTGCTTTTTGTTTGTAATATACAAAGATGGAGCACAAAGATGGGGTCAAAGTTTTTGATTTATCAAATCTGCAAAAGCAACCAGACTTGCCAACCGAGTTCATGTGGCCACTGGAGGACTTGGTTAACGCTAATCCGGAAGAGCTCGACGAGCCATTGATAGACCTGGAAAAGTTCGCGAGAGGTGATGATAGGGCAAAAGCTGCCGAGCTCGTTCGAAAGGCTTGTATCAGCCATGGTTTCTTCCAGGTGATCAACCATGGTGTGGATGCAAGTCTCATCCAAGCAGCACATGAAGAATTGGATGCTATTTTTAAGCTTCCTTTTGACAAGAAGCTTAGCATTCGGAAGCCCGGTTCGCTTGCAGGTTACTCAGGTGGCCATGCCCATCGCTATGCATCTAAGCTTCCATGGAAGGAGACATTTTCTTTCATTTACCATGAGAATAGCTCGGAGGCCATTGTGGTTGACTACTTCAAATCTGTTCTAGGTCAAGATTTTGAACGCAAAGGGTAAGTTAAGTGTACTTTTAAAACTCATCTTACTTTCTGTTTTGGAGTTGTTAATTATAAGGACGAAGTTAGGAACTTTTATTTGGGGGGACCTTAATACTAAGATAAAATATTTGAGATAGGCTCCCTTATCTCCGTTACTGGTTACTAAGTACATGATATTAGAGCCATGAAATTTCGGGTTCAAGTCCCACATCCACTTCTTTTCTCTCAGTAGCTTGGTTTCTTGGTTAATTGATCACGTTACACACAATAAGATTGAATGTTTACCAATATGAAAAATGGTTTTTGTAGGTGGGTTTATCAGAAATACTGTGAAGCACTGAAGAAAGTATCTAGAGTGATTTTTGAGCTATTGGCACTAAGCTTGGGGGTTGAAGATGGTTTGCACTTCCAGAAATATTTTGAAGATGGAAGCTCAATACTGAGATGCAACTATTATCCTCAATGCAATAATCCAGGGCAGGCCCTAGGCACAGGTCCTCATTATGACCCAACTTCTTTAACAATTCTGCACCAAGACCAAGTAGGAGGACTTGAAGTTTTCGTAGATGAAAAGTGGCAAACAGTCCGGCCTCGAGCCGATGCCCTAGTCATCAACATTGGTGATACCTTTATGGTACGTATTTTTAATTAACTCCCTTTTAAGTCCATAATCTCGCAACTGATTTTACAATCCAACAATCCAGAGAACTAATGTAAGATTTAGGTAAACGAATATGAGGACGTAAATTCAGGTGCATTCGGTATGGTTTTTAACATTTTTAAAATGATTTTTCTAAAACATATAAACAAACAAATTTACACACATATATATATATATATATATATATTTTGGTTTCTGAAAACGGATCCAAAGAGCACGTAATTGTATGAGGTGAAATTAATGAGCTAATGGTGATATGTTTTGTATTGTTTTGTTTGTTTGGTTGGTTTGGTGCATGTGTAGGCATTATCTAATGGGAACTTCAAAAGCTGCCTGCATAGGGCAGTGGTGAACAGTGAAACAGTGAGGAAGTCATTTGCTTTCTTTGTGTCTCCAAAAGAAGACAAAGTGGTGAAACCTCCAGAAGATCTTGTTAGCAGAGATGGGTCGAGGAAGTACCCGGATTTCACATGGTCAGATTTGTTGGAATTCACACAGAAACACCACAGAGCTGATACTGGTACTCTCAAAAGCTTCGTCGAGTGGTCTCTCTCTCATCCAAAAACATCCATCTAATACAACAACAACTCTTCAGTAGTAGTCTATTTTTGGAGACTTCTGTTCTCACCATTGATGTCGCTTTTTTTAAAAAAGAAATATAAAGGTGGTGGGTACAATTTATCATTTTTATGGTATAGATTTGTTTAATTTTATGGTTTGGAGTTAATGTTGGTGATCGCTATAAAAAAAACAATGAACCATAATTTACATAATTTTCTCTTCGAAAAAGAAAAGGAGAGTGAAGGTATTTTCAATTGCTACGTACCCCAAGCAAGAAAGAAAAAATATGTTTCATTTATCTTTATTTTTGTTTTTTGTTCACATAAACCTCAGTAATCTTGAACTTTTATTTTTTTATTAACGTAAAACGTAATTACATCTCAAACGTTGGATGCATTTAATTAATAACTGTGATTTGAATTTTATATGAAAAAAAATATATGTAATGGTAGTTTTTTCTCTCCAAATTTTGGATATCACATGGCCTCTCTTGATCTATTTGCAATGTGTAATATATAGAAAGAAGATTTCTATACTTATTCCTCCTTAAACATTGTTAATTATTCTTCCCTATTGAACTTGAAGTTGATTTCGCAATAAAGCTCTCCATTCATTTTTGAAGTAGTCGTCATGAAAAGAAAAATCAGTTCTTGCATAATCCTAAATAAATCAAAAGTAACTGCTGACGTGAGAATTGGTTCTCATCTTTATATTCGGTGAACCGTCATCTTTAATATTCTAGTGGATGGATGATCTCTTTTACCTAGTAACATGGATACAAGAACTTGTTAGGAGAGACTGATAGAGATCCGTAAGGCCTGCTTGCGGCAGCAATGGAGATGGATCTCAGCGAGATCCATCCATCTTATAGATCTCACCGAAATCCATCTTTGTTGTCGCTGCCATCTTTTGGAGATGGATAGTAAAAATTCAACTTTGATCTCTGCCTCCATTTTTTTCCCATTTATATTTTTTTTGAAAGGATATTATCATTCTCCACCCTATGGTTTAGAATATTCTCCGTTTTCACCCCATATTTTTATTTTCTCTATTTTACCCTTTTAATTTATAAAAACATCCAAAATCCCTTCCTATTAAGTTTTTATTTGACTTTTAAGTTTAACCATTAACTATTAAAATGTTGAAGGTTAAAAAGGTAATTATACCATAATAAATACCCAAAAATTTTTAAATTAACTAAAATTCATTTAAGATAAAAAATAAAAAATATAATTTTTTTCTCTCTCCTCTCTTCTACTCCTCATCTTCTTCATCTCTCTTTTTTCTCTCTCCTCATCTTCTTCTTATTCTCTCACATTTTTTTTCTCTATCTCTCTGTCTGTCTGTCTCTCTATTTCCTCACCACATTTTTTTATTATTTGTGGTATGATATGGAATTTGTTTTTATTTTGTTTGTTTATATTTTTTAAAAAAAATTTTGGTTGGAGATTTAGTGGAGACCAATTTTCACCGTCCATCTTTTAAAGATGGAAGGTTGGATCTTCGTACTAGAAATGTTTATAAAAAAAAAATTATATTTTTAGTTTTTTAAAATTTTAATTTTTTTCATAATTTTTTTATTAAATTTATTAAATCCATCTTTTTTATTAAATTCTTTTTATATGTTTTTAATTTTTTATATATAAAAATATTTAAGTATTATTTTCTTTAAAAACATTGAGAGTAAAGTAGTATTTTCCACTAAAATACTAATAAATCTTAACAGAAGGGCAAAAGAGAGAAAAATAAAACTAGAGAGTGAAAAATAAAGAATACCCCAAACTATAAGGGAAAAATAATTATATCCCTTTTTTAAATCTCATGATTTCTTTACAATATTTGTAGTTTAATATTTTTAATTTTATCTTTGAGAAGTTTTATGTGCAGCTTCAATTTTTAAAATGATAGATTTTTAATTAAATATTAATTGAAAATCTTTATTCTGTATAAAATTTGGATGCTAAATGTGATATATATATATATATATATATTAATTCGTGACTTTTGAGTAAAATAATCTAACTAAAATTTGTAGGTATGTGTGGGTAAAATTATAAATATTGTAACATGTAAAGGCACAAGTATCCTTTCAAGTCAATGAATTAATGTTAATGGCAAAAACATCAATTTCTATTTTTCATTACTTTTTTATTATTAAACTTTTAATCAATTGACCAAAACTATTAATTTTCGCACGAGTATCCTTTTAAGTCAATGAATTAATGTTAATGGCTAAAACATCAATTTCTATTTTTCATTATGTTTGACTATTAAACTTTTAATCAATTGACCAAAAACCGTTAAAAAGTAAAGAAAAGTTGAAAATTTAAGGACCCAAATGGAATTCTCATTTTTATTCCTTCATCCTTTGAAAAACTTTAAAATACAAAAATTCGCAATACTAACAAATCTACACAACTTGAATAAATTCATTTGTAAGCCACTGACGTTTCTTCTTGTTACCGTTTTTTTCTCTATAGCTTCCTCTCTTTTAATGAAACAAAGTATGATTTGATTTTTTTTTTATTTGCAATGAAACATGTAAATAATACAAATATTAGTAAGGCTAAAAATGATTGGATTTGGAAATGGCATATGTTTGCGGTAAAAAAAAAAAAATTAAAAACTTAAAGGAATGAAAAAAATAAGAAGTAAAATTTTTTTGTTTTGGAAAAAACATTATAGTGAAATGAATGCATTACCTAGTATTTTGGTAACTACCAAAACAATTATAAAGATACGGTAAAAATAAAAAAAGAAAAAGAAAAAAAATCAGATAATATTGTCTAGAATATTGGAATACCCCAACTAGGTACAAGTATACCTAGTTTCCGGCCCGGGATTTTGCCATCTCTGTTTCATTCTCCATTTCTTCTACAAAAAGAAAATTATGTGACCATCGATTAATTTTAATAGCAATTAATTATTAAAAATTATTAATTAACCAAATTATAAATGATACATATAGTTCTTATCCACCACATTTCCTTTTTTATAAGAAAAACAAAACCCACATAAATAATATATTGTAATTATTATAACATAACCCTATTTTCTGATGAGAGAACAATATTGTTAAATAAACAATTCGAAACTGCCAAATTATAAACCTTGCAAATTCATCAACATATACATTAATTTATAGTTCAAAACATACCTTGAACCGAGTGGAATGGAAAAGCTTCACCGCTGATGGAAGTGGTGGCCGGAAACGGAGCCGGAGATGGTAGATTTTGGTCAGCCATGGGAGAGGAAACAAAAGGGAGGAGAGAGAGATAGAAGAGAGAGAGTGAATTACAACTCTTTTCAGAAATTTCCAAAAGATACAGAACCTAATGGGCCAGTCCTATATATATACCTGGATGAGTGTAAGGACCGTCTCTCATTATACATAAAAGTTGACCCATCCCATTATGGATCAAAACAAAAAATAAGTCGCAATAAACATAATGTGTAACTGGATCTGGGTACACCTTAATGGTATAACAACATAATGATCACATACCAAAAGTACCAATACAAAATGCTCCAGAATATTTGACATTAACCATAATTATTATCCGGATATCAGAATGATTAGGCTAGTCCACATAATGTAGGATAAAAATACAACACAATATTGCTACATGAGCTTCGACAACATATATTTTCTAGAAAAACACCCCCATAGACGCATGCATATAGCTAAGTAAAAATGAGAAAATCAATACATACCCAATAAAAGAACAAGTTCAAATTGGTATGTAATAATGTCGTTCTTGATCATCTTAGCATGGGCAGGCGTGGATTCTTCTTCGCAATTGCTGCAGACTACTTTATCTCCACATGAAAATATAACAAAACTAAAGGAATTGACAAAGAATTAAGAGAAGAAAATGAAACTCTTATTATCTGGAAAACGTGAATAATAAGCTGAACCAGAGGTCCACTCCTCTTTATACAACAATAATGAATATGTTGCTAGAAATAACTAACTATAACCAACTTCCCTAAAATCATGGGAAGAATGCTAACATGGAATAACAAACCAATGCTGACATGGCCTATCTTGGTGGGATTTGGCTATAATGCCGGGACAAAAAAGTGCGGGTATTATACCGGCACATTTTTGTCCCCAGCAACCGGCAGTAGCCTGTATTCCCGGTTGTTGTAATTTTTTTTTTAATTTATTTACTAAATTAATAATAAATAATGATATTACAAATACTAAAATACATAAAAATTGAGTAAATAAGGGAAATATCTAATAATACCTAAAATGTAAATAAATAATGAAATTTACAATAACACAAAATCTTTTAGTAAATAAAGAAAAAAACGTAAATAAATAATGAAATTTACAATAATACAAAATCTTTTAGTAAAAAAAGAAAAAAGAAAAATAACAAATCTTGTGTATTTAATAAATATAAGTGTAATTTTCTTAATAGGAATACATTTTTATTTTTTATTTTGCAATTGGAATATTTAATAATTTCGCGAAAAGTTTTAAAATTTTTCGTGACTTCATTTCAAGAAGCTCGCGCCTCTATATGAGTTCATGATAATAGATTTCGACACCGTTGGAGGAAGTTTGAATTGGCAAGGAACTTGGACGTTAGGAGAAAACGATAAAGTTACTTAGGGAACTTGGACGTTGGTCCAGTGCACTTGAACGTTCCCCACCAACTTTAGTATTCCTTCTCGTTGAAGTTAAAGTTTCCTTTTGGAGGAAGCTTGACTTGGCAAGGAACTTAGACGTTGGGAGAAAACGATGAAGTTCCTCAGGGAACTTGGACGTTGGTCCGGTGCACTTAAACGTTCCCCACCAACTTTGGTGTTCCTTTTCGTTGAAGTTGAAGTTTCCCTTTGGAGGAAGTTTGACTTGGCAAGGAACTTGGACGTTGGGAGAAAACGATAAAATTTCTCAGGGCACTTGGATGTTGGCCAGTGCACTTTAATGTTCCCCACCAACTTTGGTCTTCCTTACCGTTGAAGTTGACGTTTCCCGTTGGAGGAAGTTTGACTTGGCAAGGAACTTGGACGTTGGGAGAAAACGATGAAGTTCCTCAGGGAACTTGGATGTTGGTCCAGTGCACTTGAAAGTTCCCCACCAACTTTGGTGTTCCTTCCCGTTGAAGTTGACGTTTCCTTTTGGAGGACGTTTGACTTGGCAAGGAACTTGGACGTTGGGAGAAAACGATAAAGTTCCTCAGGGAATTTGGACGTTGGCCAGTGCACTTCAACGTTCCCCACCAACTTTGGTCTTCCTTCTCATTGAAGTTAACGTTTCCATTTGGAGGAAGTTTGACTTGGCAAGAAACTTGGACATTGGGAGAAAACAATAAAGTCCTTTAGGAAACTTAGACGTTGGCAGGTAAACTTCAACGTTCCCCACCAACTTTAGTGTTCCATCCCATTGAAGTTGACGTTTCCTTTTGGAGGAAGTTTGACTGGGCATGGAACTTGGACGTTGGGAGAAAATGATGAAGTTCTTCAGGGAACTTAGATGTTGGTTCGGTGCACTTGAATGTTCCTTACCAACTTTGGTCTTCTTTCCCGTTGAAGTTAACGTTTCCCTTTAGAGGAAGTTTGACTTGGCAAGGAACTTAGATGTTGGGAGAAAATGATAAAGTTTCTCAGGGAACTTGGACGTTGGCCGGTGCACTTGAATGTTCCCCACCAACTTTGGCTTTCTTCCCGTTGAAGTTGACGTTTCCCTTTTAGGAAGTTTGACTTGGCAAGGAACTTGGACGTTGGGAGAAAACGATGAAGTTCTTCAGGGAACTTGGACGTTGGTCCGGTGCACTTGAACGTTCCCCACCAACTTTGGTCTTCCTTTTCGTTGAAGATGACGTTTCCCTTTGAGGAAGTTTAACTTGGAAAGGAACTTGAATATTGGGAGAAAACGATGAAGTTCCTCAGAGAACTTGGACGTTGGTCCGGTGCATTTAAATGTTCCCCCACCAACTTTTATCTTCCTTCTCGTTGAAGTTGACGTTTCCCTTTGGAGGAAGTTCAACTTGGCAAGGAACTTGGACGTTGGGAGAAAATGATAAAGTTCCTCAGGGAACTTGGACGTTGGCCGGTGCACTTCAACGTTCCCCAACAACTTTGTTCTTCTTTCTCGTTGAAGTTGACATTTCCCTTTGAGAAAGTTTGAATTGGCAAGGAACTTGGACGTTGGGAGAAAACGATGAAGTTCCTCAAGGAACTTGGACATTGGTCCGATGCACTTGAACGTTCCCCACCAACTTTGGTCTTCTTTCCCATTGAAGTTGACGTTTCTGTTGGGATTTATGCCCTAAAGTTTGTAATTGTAAATGGTTAAAAACTTAATAAGAATTATTCAGATTTTCATTCAAGTTTATAAATGTTTTATATTCAGTAATACATTCTTATTGTGCAAGAACATCCTAGATTGCAAGATATAATCTCAGAATGTGTAACACCCCCTGACCCGACCCGCCTGGATCGACCCAGGGAGGGTTACCAGGTTTTCCAAAACTTTCCAAATTCTGTTTATAAACTGAACACCATATAATTTATAATTTAAAAACCTTTTCGAGTGAGCCCATCAAAATTCAGTTGTAAACATTTTCGGCAGAGTTTCCCCTATTTTTCTGATTTCCCAAAACCTGTTTTCACAAAACTCAAATCAAATAAAATTCACAACAACACTTCAAATCTTCATTCAATCAAAAGCGCACTCGCCGTTTAGTGCGACTTCCAAACAATATTTAAAATAAAAAAAATTCATAATTCATTATTTACAGTCCTTTGAAAATGAAAAACAGAAATCATAAAACAATTAATTACAAAACATAATTATATAACTCAATTACAAATTCTCTGTATATGCATGCAAAACTAATTACTTTATACAGTAATAGAGATATCTACCAAAATGTGGTGACTGTGACTCTGGATATCTGCCTGCAACTCTCTTTCTCTTCAATCTTTTGCTTTCTCAGTATCCTTGTTACCTACGCGCGATAAAAACCGACGCGCTAAGCATATAGCTTAGTGGGTGTAAACTAAAATAAATTTCAATATAATATAAAACACTAAATTTTAATTTCAGAATTTCAGAAAGATAGATACATAAAACAACAAATCTTAAATACAGTATTTCAGAAATATCCATATGAAACAATGAATCAGATTTCAATCTCTAAAACTATATAAAATAAAGTATTTCAAAAGTTTATGGAGTTCATTCGTAGTAACATTTCTTTGTTTTTCTGATCTTCAGTTCTCAATTGGGCCCTTGATACACATAACAGGGTTTACAGGACTGGATTACGGGTTTTACAGTCGGGTTTTCCATCTCATAAGAAATGGTATCCCTATATAAATAGTCGGTTTTCCATTTCACGAGGAAATGGTATCTATATCTTTTCACAGTCGGTTTCCCATTTCACGAGGAAATGGTATCCGTGTTTAACAGTCAGTTTCCCATTTCACGAGGAAATGGTATTCGTATAATCAATATTAGAGGCATCATAAATCACGGTGCAGTACTGCCATATATTCACCCAATTGACATGTCAATCTCCTATATCCATATATCCCTATACATATATTAGGGCCAAAATCAACGTTCGGAGATTACAGATATTTTATTCACTTTTCAAACAACTTTCAGATAATCAAAATTTTCTCAATCTATCCAAAATTAATATTCATTAACAGTTGTAAAACAAGATATTCATAATATATCAAATAACATAATACAGAAATATAAATATATAAAATAATATAATACAGAAAATCAAAATCATTAAATTCACTATAATCACAATTTTCGTATCTCAAAATCAGTTTCAAATATACGAAATACAAATATACGAAATTCGTAAATGTGATTCTAAATTCTTTTAATCAATAAACGTTATAAAAGTTTTCAGAACTGTGTGTACACCAACCTGGATACCGTTTTACGACAGTTTTCTTTCTGGATTTTCCTTTTCCCTTTTTCCTTTCTTCCTCTTCTTCCCTTTCTCCTTCTCTTTTCTTTCTTTTCTTCTTCTTCTTCTTCTTCTTTTCTTCTTCTTTCCTTCTCTTCTCCTTCTTCTCTTCTTCTTCTTCTTCTTCTTCTTCCTCTTCTTCTTCTCTTCTTCCTCTTCTTCTTCTTTTCTTCTTCTTTTCTTTCTTCTTTTCTCACGGTATTCTCTCTCTCTCTTTTCTGTCTGTTTCGATGGCTTCTCCCAGAAGCTAAATTTTTTTTTATATCATTTCGGTCATCGCGACCAGTGGTCGCGCCACCTGGTCGCGGTACTCACTGGAAGACTTCCACCGCTTTCATCGCGATCACCCATCGCGGTACCATGGTCGCGCTAGTGGTCGCGTTGCTCACTGCCTGAATTTGATCTTTTTCACCACGAGCAGCTTATCGCGATCTGTGGTCGCGATGACTGGTCGCGGTACTCACTGCCAGAAAATGTCATTTTTCACCGCGAACAGCTCATCGCGATCTCTGGTCACGGTGAGGGTCGCAGTACTCACTGTCACTTTTTCTTCACTTCATGCAATCTTTTTGGACCGCTCCATCTGGTACATTTAATTACGTTTTACACCCCTCGAATCTCAAAATTTATATATCCACATATTCAAAATTAATTATTTGAAATGAGGGATGTTACAGAATGAGTATATGATGGTCATATATAAAGAGGATTTATTTTGAGACATGCAATCTAAGAGTCCGTAGAGAGCAAACAAAGCTGGGTACTTTGTTTGTGATTGATCTACTGCTACGGTCCATTATGTTAAGTAAGGTGGTCTTATCCTAGATCACTCATGTAGTTGACATGAGAATGGAGGCACCTTATATGATGAGATCATATAGCACTGGACCACGATTTATATGAATCTCTCACCAAGATCCGTTAGTAGATAAGATTCATATATAATCGATAAACGATGGCTATTTATAGGTAATCTTAATCTTGAGTGTCTTATCGACTCCTTCAGGTTGGATTGTGACTTTTGATTTACCATGAGTGAGGTTGATGTGAATCTCGATCAATACCTCCGTATCTTAGAGTTGCGGTTTGGCTTGTGGCTGGAAAGGTTTGAACACAATAGTGGAATCCACTCCTTCTTGATTGAAGTAGATGAGTAGTTCCCTTAAGGGTTGATTCGGGGCTTGAACGATTATGAGCGCTCTCCTTCTTCCGTGAGAAAGATAGGATTTAATTGTTCATTAGAGAATCAATGGTACTTAAAGGAAAAGATATTTCTAGAGGGGTATAACGGACTTTATGACCCAGCTCTAGTTATAAACTATTTGTGGAGGATCACACTATATGCAATTAGCTATATCAATGGATACTGAGATTTCAAATTGTATAAACACGTCTACAGTTCTGAGAGTGCAGCCTTGGGTTTTTAGTGGAATAACTCCGAGATTAATAATCGTAAAATATTAATTAAAGAGTTTTAATTAATATTACTAAGTATTATTGGAGCTCAAAACTGTGGGTCCATTAGGTCCCCTTATTAGCCTTTATGGTTGTTGGTAACGAGGGTCACGGTAGATTAATTGGATGGTCCAATTAATAGTATTACGAAAGTAATATGATTTAAATAAAAGAAAATAATTAAATAATGTGATTATTTAATTAATTAAATATTTAAAAAAATAATAAAAATAAATAATTATTAATTATTAATTCTATTTATTAAATATGAGGTCATGTGATTAAATAACGACTAGGACAAAAAAATTAAAATAATTAGAATAATTTAATAGTCCAAAAGGTTACAGATTTAAGTCTTTAGGGAGACCAAAAATAAATAAAATTAAGAATCCTATTTTGACTCGGTCAAACTAAAACTCTAAAGAGCTACTATATAAGTGTTATATAGCTAGGAAAAAGAAACTGAACACAGAAGTGAGAAACACAAGAGGATTCGGCCACCAAAGAGAGAAGAAAGGAAAAAAAAAGTTTTTTTTTTTTTTTTCTGACTCTCACTTTTCTTGTAGGTGCGACCGGCCATAGGGAGAAAGGGTTATCCATTCGTTTTTCACGTGACCTCCATCTCTTCGCGTGACCTGCCCACACACACGTTGTTAGGACGCGGGTCATTGCTCGGAAGATTTGGTGGTATATCGAGGAATTAGAAAAAAGAAAATCAAGAAAAAGTTATGTAGTTCATGAAATCTTTTTCTGCATATATACAGGAACTCATTCCTAATTGAAAAATAGTTTTTTAATTAAAAGAAAATTTTTGAAACCTAATTCCACATGTTATACGATAATCAAATGTTTTCTAAAACTCCCTTCAGTTTCCCTTTGGAGGAAGTTTGATTTGGCAAGGAACTTGGACATTGGGAGAAAATGATGAAGTTCCTTGGGGAACTTGGACGTTGGTCCGGTGCACTTGAACGTTCCCAGCCAACTTTGGTCATCCTTCCCGTTGAAGTTGACGCTAACATTTGTTTGGAGTTTCTCTTACAGGAACAAATATTTTTGCGATCTTATGTTACCGCGAGAACATCAGTTCGCATTCGACAATATTTATATCTTTAATCCCTGACATTTAATTTTGAAAAAAATACAACCCTGACCCTTCAAGAACCATGAGAATAGTTTTGTCTGAATTTAAGGCATTTTTCTTATCAATTGTGTCAATATACTTAATACCCATGGCATTTAACTTTAGTCGCAGTGAAGTATAGATCGCGTACATATCATATCACAGCTATTGGACATTCGCGAGCAGGTATGCTATTGTTTGTCTTTAGGAAACAACTATTATCCTGATCTTATGTCCCCGCAAGAACATCCCTTCGCGTTCGATAATATTTATATCTTTTATCATGCTGATATTTAATTTTGAAAATTACAACCTGGCCTCTCAACCACCATCAGAATATTTTTTTTTCTTCTGAATATAAGTCGTTTTTATTATCAATTGATTTATAATGAATGCCGCAATATACTTATTATCCCTGACATTTAACTTTAGTCCCGAAGAAATATAGATCGCGTACAAATCATATCGCAGCGATTGTAAGTTCGCGAACAGGTATTATGTTGTTTGTTTTTCGGGAATTAATATTATCGCGGTCATATGTACACGCAGGAATATCCGTTTGCGGCTTTTGATATTTCTATCTTTTATCCATAATATTTAATTTTCAAAAATACAACTTGGCCTTCAAGCACCATCAGAATATTTTTGCTGAAGTATATAAGGCGTTTTTGTTATTATCAATTGTGCTATTATGAATGCTGCAATATACTTAATATCCCTGACATTTAACTTTTGTCGCGGAGAAGTATAGACCGCGTACAAATCATATCGCAGCAATTGTACATTGGCGAGCATGTATTATGTTGTTTGTCTTTCGGGAATTAATATTATCGCGATCCTATGCACCCGCGAGAATATCAGTTCGTGGTTGTTGATATTTCTATCTTTTATCCATAACATTTAATTTTCAAAAATACAACCTACCCTTCAATCAACAACCATCAGAAAAGTTTTGTCTGAATATAAGGCGTTTTTGTTATCAATTGTGCTATAATCAATGCCGCAATATACTTAATACCCCTGGCATTTTACTTTAGTCGCGGTGAAGTATATATCGCGTACAACTCATATAACAACGATTGTACGTTCGCGAGCAGGTATTATGTTGTTTGTCTTTCGGGAATAAATATTATCGTGATCTTATATCCCGCGACAACATTCGTTCGCATACGATGAGATTTATATCTTTTATCCATGACATTTAATTTTCAAAAAATACAACCTGGCCCTTCAAGAACCTATGAGAATAGTTTTGTCTGAATTTAAGGCATTTTTGTTATGAATTGTGCTATAATGAATGCCGCAATATATTTAATACCTCTGGCATTTAACTTAACGTGTGGAAGAACATGTTTTTTGGATTAACTTCGACGTTTCCCACAAACAGGATAACTTCGACGTTCCCACAAACGTCAACCTTTCCTTCGGGGAGAAGTTAACGTTACCGTTAGATGAAGTTTCATTTGGGAAGAACTCTCACGTTGTTGGGCATAAACGTTAAAGTTCTTCCAGGGAAGAACTTAACGTGCGGAAGAACATGTTTTTTGGATAACTTCGACGTTCTCACAAATGTCAACGTTTCCTTCAGGGAGAAGTTAACGTTACCGTTGGATGAAGTTTAAGTTTGGGGAAGAAATCATGACGTTCGGCGCGGTTAAGTATAGCCGCAGCCTACAAATATTTTTGCGGTAATTAAACTCTCGCGAACAGATATTTTTGACTTTGCACTAGCGAACAATATTCTTTTCGCACGAACGCACACATTCGCGTCCTCTGATATTGATATCTTTTATCCTTGACATTTAATTTTCAGAAATAAGACCTGGCCAACCATCAGAAGAGCTTTGTCTGCATTTAAGGCAATTTTTTTAACAATTCGCCTATAGTAATGAATGCTGCAATATGCTTATATTTAACTTTAGTCGTGTTGAAATATCTATCGTGTACAAATTGTTTCGCAGTCATTATAAACTCGCGAGCATATATTTTGTTTTTTGTCTTTCGGGAACAAAGTTTTCGTGCTTGTTATGCTACCGCCATCACCTCTGTTTGCGTCTTTTGATATTTGTAGTTTTTATCCATGATACTTGATTTTCAAAAATTCAACTTGGCTAAGGCACTTTTGCTATCAAACCGGCTATAACCAATGCTGCAATATATATAATATCCCTTATGTTTAACTTAAGTCAAGGTGAAATATATATATATATATATATATATATATATATATATATATATAACGCGTATAAATATTTTCGCGGTGATTGTATTCGCGCGAGAAGCTATTGTCGCGTCCAATGATATTTTTTTGTGTTTATCCCCGTGATTTGATTTTGAAAAAGTAACTGTTGAATCAATACAGCAACCACCATTAGAAACGTTTTGTCTTCATTTATGGGGTTGGCATTTTTATTTTTCAATCCGGCTATAATGAATACTGCAATATACTTAATTTTTTCAAAACCCCATCAGTTATGTATTTCACCTTCAGACTCCCACAGGGAATGAAATAAATATCCAAGACCGTTATATTTCCCTACTAAATTATACACAAGACCTTGATCAATATACATCGATCTCCTGTAATTAAAATACTTAATACTGACCTTCATACTTCCGTGTGCATTAAATACATAGCCATGACCTTTCTTACTTAAATTAGTTAATTAAATAACATAACTATGACTTTCATACTTCCCAAGAAAATTGGATATATATACATGATCTTCACCTTCATTCATACTTCCAAAGGAAATTTCTGAACTTAAGCATAACCTTCATACTTTCATAAACCAAACCAAGAGTACGTTCATCATTCCCCAAGGATTTAAATATATAGTCTTGACCAAATTATTTCCATATGTAATTTAATACATAACCATGATCTTCATACTTCCCTAGAAAATTGAATACATAACCTTAACCTTTATACTTCTCTAGGAAATTAATTACGTAATTAGACTCTATAAATAGTAAATCTTATCTGACATCCAATTTATCATTGGAATTACTTCTACATCCTCTTTTCTAATCACTAGTTATTCATTTCTTCCAAAATTTATAAATCTGTTTTAGTTTCGATGCTTAGGGTTTAGGGTTTACACATCAAGTGTACCAAGTTGTTGAGCAACCATTAGACAAGTGTTCTCTTCGTAACATAAGTTATTTTCTTTATAAGTAGTATTCTAAACTTTTTAAATTTTATATAATCTAAATGATGAAGTATATTAGATTTTTTTTTTCAATCTGTGGAGCCTTGTCAGCGTGTACCTGATCAATTACTTGTGTACGAAAGGATTCTGTCTAAGAAATTATTGAAATCTCTTCAAGTTACGCACACCGACGTCCTAGGTCCAGGATAGCTTATATCTTGCAAAGAGATTGGTTCGTTATAAACTTTTGCTGACGAACTGATTCCTTTTTGAAGGATATAATGGAAGGAGCAACTATTACTTTTAAATGACTTCAACCTGTAAGTTCTCAAAGACCAACAGAGAGCGTAACATCATTTCTCCATCACTAAATATTCTTACTTCACCTTTTTGTTAGTCTCTTTTGCTTTCAAACTACAAGATATAATTTCGAGCATTAGCTAGTAACGTTACAAAATATACCCAGGAAAATAAGAAAGCAAACTCAAGATATTCTTACTTCACCTTCTTGTTCGGCTCTTTTGCTTTCGAACCTACAGGTTATAATTTCGAGCATCAGCTAGTAACGTTACAAAATATACCCAGGAAAATAAGAAAGCAAACTCAAGTGGAGGGCAATAAGTCACGGTACTATGTTTTTTTACAAATAATTCATTGAGCCCACATAGATCAACTTTCTTATTAGTTTGTGACATTAATTTCTTCATATTTTATATGACGCTAATTGCTTACAAAATATTTTTCACAGCCTATTGCATCAATCTGTCATTGTTCCATTGCTCATATTACTGTACGTGCAAATCCATTCCTTGGTTTCCCACTTCAATTTGGTAAACATGAATGTTGCGGTACTTCTGAAACCGGTAAATGTGAAGATTCGTTTCCATTAATAGTTCATGTTGATTTATGTGACTACGGATTTATGCATATTACAGTAAGTTGAATCTCTTTCCATTTGCTTATTTTCAGGTCATTTTGGATATATTGAATTACCAACTCTAATATATCATCCTTGCCATATTAATGATTTGAAGTGGTTTTGACGCTATTATTGTTACAAGTACTCGAAGTTGAATAGCAATAACGTACATGAGGCAAATTACATATCCACACACATCTTGGCAGTTGGATCTATCAATTGCCCAAATATTTATATGTACATGCATGGCCAGATGAAAAATAAATGGCAATGCATTTTACGCAGAGACACTAATGTGTGTAGTTATGCTGCTTGCATTGTCTAAACTGTAACCTTTGCTTAGGAATATCAAATTTATGAAATAATACTTTAATTTTAGTATTATAGTTTAATATATATTTTCTTTCTATCAACTGTTATCTCAATCACGAATTTAAGTCATTAACTAAAATATTAAATAACAAAGTAATCTTCCTTCCTTCCTGGAAACAGTTGGCATCTGTGTATATCCTTAACTGCGGTTATTGATATGTTTGCGACACATGCACTATTGCCAATTGATATAGTCGTGTTTTAATTGATTCGTGCGCGTAAAAATATAATTGTGGTCTTTCTTGTCATGTGAACCAATTCATTAGCGTTTCTATTTCTCGTGTACAGTTCACAACCTCAAAGTACTTCACAACATTAAAACTTGTTAAATGATTTGGAAGATAATGCAATAAATATCAATGACTGTTATACATCCATAGTCAATTAAACACAAGACATTCACCAACATACATCCCTTGTAAATAAAATACATAATACTAATGTTCATACTTCCGTAGGAACTAAACACATAGCCATGACCTTCATATTTCAATATGAAATTAAAAAACATAACCATTACTTTCATTCTTCCCAAGAAGATTGTATACATTATCTTCACCTTCAATATGTTACATACTTCCAAAGTAAATTTCTTATCTTAACCATGACCTCCATACTTTCCTTAAACATAACCAGGACCTTCACCATTTTCCAGAGGTTTAAATTAATAATATTGACCAAATTAATTCCAAAGGGAATTTAATACATAATCGTGACCTTTATACTTCCCTAAGAAATTGAATACATAACCTTGAGCTTTATACTTCCCTAGGAAATTGAATACGTAATCAGACTCTATAAATAGTGAAACTTATCTAACATGCATCCAGTTTATAATGAAAGTTAGTTTCAGTATTCTATTCTTCAATAGTTGGTTATCCACTTATTATGGTATTCAATATTACATGCGGTGCAGCAGTCCTCTTCTTCTTCAAGAAGAAGTGGACTGTTGCATGGTGTGTAATATTCAATACCTTAACACTTATGTTGATAGCTTTGACCGTGGAAACTGTTCAGTTCGCAACACATGAACTCACAAGAAATAACCAGTACCCCTGTTTTGTGGTACTCAAGTAAGTTTCTTAATTATTAATTTATACATTTCATATTAAAAAGTCAAGGACATTAGTTTTTTTTTTTTTTAATTTGTGAATGGGAAGTTAGGGAGATTACCTAGACCATGGACTTATAATATATAATATAAGAGTTTGATTGTGCAAAGTGTCGCAAGACAAACTTTAAATAACAAATAATTGTATTTATAGTGCATGTTTCTGTTTCTTTTTATTATTTGTCTTACTAAAATTTAATGTTCTTCGTTTAATATGTGCATGGTGAGGTGTAATGATCATTATGTGCCTTATATAGTTTTATCTTTACGTTTTCATTTAATTAAATTTATTCTACTTTTTAATGTTGGCTGACAAAAAAAAAATTTCTTTTGTTAATATTGGATGTATGTTGTACATTCTAATCGAATATTATAAAGAATTATATAAAATGTTTTATTTTGCATATATATACATATACCAACCGCATATTACATAAAGCCAGTAATATTCCCCCCACGTCTTCTGTAACTGCAGTTCGTGAAGTATGGTCACCGTGTATGGAACAAACAAACATCTATCTACCACTTGATTCTCATGGAGAAACAATTGTTGCCCTAATGCTTTCTTCGCAGCACGTCAGTTTCCCTCAGCATACGGAAGAAGACAAATGTAATGCAAAGGAAGCATTGGGGCAACTGTTGTAATTCAACCTCAACGGCAATGTATATTATCTTTCATCGTCATATCTATCACTCAATACTTAGCATATGATAGGGTAAATATTTTTTTGTTTCATATATATTTGACTACGAAAACAGTGCATAAACCGTATCTCTATACGTGACAGAACGTTTAAACAACTTTCATACGAAAAAAGTGTAGAAATTTCCAGCCAAGATACCATCACATTAAACACAATATATAAATTTGCAAGTGTACCTTCTCAAGGCTTAAAGTATTTTTCCATAAACTGACATCACATAAATATTACTGATTCATCGTCCAACTCGAGATGTGTTGGACAATGACTTCTACTTATTACCTGAGAACCAAAAGTATGGGTCTACCTTCATCTCTAAGCATGACAATATCCATTGCTGAACCTTGGCACAAGGGAATGCCAAATATAAATTATTTGGCCCAAAAGCAACAGCTTTCCCAGTGTTACTAATTCTTACTCTTTCACAAAGGATAAAGCTAGTTTGCTGCTGTCAAAGGGACACATCTTTGGTCAGCAACGAGAAAAAGAGATACGTAATGCGAAGGGAGCATTGGAGCAACTGTTGTATTTCAACCTCACCGTTGATGTAACCCGACATATGATCTGACACATATTTCTTTGTTCCTCTCATTATTTTGGAACGAAAACATCTCATACTCTCTATCTTCAGAAGCTACATAACGTTAGAACACTTTTTAGAGGTAAGAAGAGTATGAGTAAGCAGGCAAGTTTAGCTTCACAATAGCGGATGTATATAATTGGCAAATTTAATGTTCTTACCTAAGTCTCCTATCCATAACATTTATTTGATACAAATATTTCACCTACCAATTTTTATTTTTCCTCTATTTTTTTTTAAAGCTTCCACTACCTTGTCTCTTTAAATTAAGACCGACATGAAACCTGCTGCGTTCCTTAACTTAAGAGGGGAAATGTTAACATACCACAAAGTTCTGGCGGCATATAAACAATTTTTCTCATGCCTATTGTTGCTATATAATTAATATCCACCGCATTTGATGTTAGCCGAGGTGAACTATATTGTTGTCGTACAATTTATTTCGTGGCTAATATGTCTTTGCAATGTTTTTTTTTTCCGACTTTGCGATAAGACAACAAATCATTGTGCTGCTGTTATTTTTACGTCAACATATATATGTTTGCGTTATTTATTACTGATACAGTTTCGCCTTTACATTTAATTTCACATAGCTGATATATATAATTGCTAAATTTAATGTTCTTCCCTTCAGCTCTTATCCGTAACATTTATTTGATACCGATACTTCACCTACCATTATATGCTGTTCTTGACCAACCTAATGTACTACTGACAGAACTCATTTAAGGGAATTTAATTCTCAGTTTCATATATGTATTTGCCCATTTTGTTTTTTATTAAATCAACGCTTTCACTGCCTTATCTCTTCAATTTAAGACCAATACGAATCCTGCTGTACCGTTCCGAACGAGGGAGATGTTAACTTGTATCACATACCACAAACTTTTGTTCGTATTTAAGTCTTGTTGCTTTTCGCTACTGCTGCAATATACCTAAACTCCCCCGCATCTGACATTATTGTCGGTGAACTATATCTACCTTTTACAAATTATATTGTGAACAGTACATTATCGCGACCATATTTATTCGATTCTCCTACAATCGAACAAATCATTTCGCCCCCGTTATTTAATCGCCACTAGATACGTTCGTGGCATTTGGTAATAATAGATTTTCGGATTTATATTTAATTTGTTATAGATGATATATGTAATTGGAAAATTTAATGCTCTTACGTAAATCTCTACTCCATAACATTTATTGGATACAAATACTTCACCTACTGTTATATGTAGTTCTTGACCAACCAATGTATTACTGATAGAACTCCTTTAATTGAATTTATTTCTCAGTTTCATATATGTATTTGCCCTCTTTCTTTTTTTTTTTCCATTACTGCTTTCGCTGCCTTATCTCTTCAATTTAAGCCTGATAATAAACCTGCTGTGTTTCTTAACAGGCGACAAGTTAAATTGCTGCACATACTGTCCGATTTTTTGGTTTCATTCAAGGCTTGATTCTTCTAGCTATTGAAGCAATATAATTAACATCCCCCTCGTTTCACGTCATTCTCGCTGAACTGTACATTGTCGTTGAAGCAATGTATTTCGCAGACATTACATTGTCAATTTTTATTCGACTCTGATATAGGCGAACATATCATTTTGCAGCCGTTATTTAATCGCCAACATATACGTTCGCGCCAGTTGATAATAATAGCTTTCCGGAATGATATTTAATTTTTTCAGCTTGATATATATATATATATATATAATTGGCAAATTTAAAGTTCTCACCTAAATCTCCTTTCCATATCATTTATTTGATACAATTACTTCACCATCCATTATATGCAGTTGTTGAGCAATCAATGTACAACTGACAGAACTCATTTAAAGGGTATTAAAGTATATTATTTATATTTGCCCTCATTTTTTATTTATTTAAAGCCTTCACTCCCATGTCTCTTCAATTTAAACCTGATACGAAAGCTGTTCTCTTTCTCAACATGTGAGATGCTAACTTACTGCCCACACCAGCAAGTTTTAGCTTTATTCGACGCATGTTTCATATCTCTATTGATGCAATATACTTAACATCCCCCGCATTTGACGTTAGTCATGGTCAACTGTATCTGCCTCGTACAAACTATTTTGCGGACAACGTCCAATTTCGTGAGCAGATTATTTCGAATTTGATATATTATAACAAATCATTTCACGGTGGTAATGTTAGAGCGAATATATCCATTCGCGTAATTTGATCGTTAAGATTTTAGCCATCACACTAATTTCTCAAAAAATTCAATTCGGTCTAGAACAACCATCACACATTTTTGTCTGAATTCAAGTCATTTTTGTTATCAAATCGGCTACAGTGAATGTTGCAATATACCTAGTTATATCAATGGCATATTGCGGTTATGTATATCTATCGTCTACCATCCGTTTTTGCGGTCATTATTTGTACAAAAGCTTGTATTTTCGCATTTCTCTCCCAAGAGTAAATCTTGTTTCGGTGCTTATTTTACCGTGACATGATATGTTCGAGTCCTTTGATAATTATATCTTTTATCCATGACATTTTTATTTTCCAAATATAGAACCTGGGCTTCGACAAACACCATCATAATATTTATGTCTTCATTTGACGATTATTTTCCTTATCAATTCGGCTATAATGAATGCAACAATATGCTTAATATCCGTTTCATTTAACATTTCTCGCGGTGAAGTATATGTGTTGCGTACAGGACCTTTGGCGGTGATTTTATGCCCGCGATTAGATAATTTTTGGGTTTTTTTTATCATGAACAGATCTTTGCGTCATCTCTATGTTGTCATTTTACGCATCTGTTCTCGTCCTTTTTATATTACTACCCCTTGGCCATAACACATATATTGTTGAAAACTACAACCTAGGCTTCAACAATCAGAAATATGAACTATACTATCAATTAAAACAATCCTTCTAACTTCTGTTGTCATAAACCAGTGTGAGTTTCACTTTTTATACAATTAGTTTGCCTTCATTTTAGGTTGATCCTCGTTCACCAACAATCCGTCCCTGTCTCACTTATCAACTTATTAGTTCTTAATGGTCAACCATTTCCCAATTACATACCTATTACTTCATGAGTAGTTCGGCGGAAAAATAAATGGGTAGTACTGGCCTTGCATATTTGCTGGTCCATGATTCCAATAATTAACATCGTCGTGTCATGCGGGCGTAATTTGTTGCAGACGATTCATTATACGTAAACTCGAACGTATTTACAGCAACACCTATACTAGGTGTAGTTCCAGATGTTAGCATCCCTTCATTGGATCCAACTGCACTATTACACCCTTATGAATGTTTAACTTACACGACTTTGCCGTGTGACTGGGCTATCGACATCTTTCGCACTTACGCGGCTGAGCACCAGCTTTATTGGTTCGCCAAACAAACCCTTTCGTTGTAGCTGCAGGTGGATTTTTAATATGAATAGGGTGTGCATCATTCGGTCTCGGTACAGTTCCTCCCACATCTGCTCTTGTAGATGCCTTCAGCGACTTTATTTCTCTACAGAGGGAGTCAATAGCCATTTTTGCCTTTTCGTAACCGTGCGTTGAGTCAGATGCAAAGTAGCACATCTTGCTACATCTCGCACTTAGCGTTCCGAACCTGCAAACATACATGCGTGAAACCGCACTACATAACTATTGTTATACCTAGTTTGCTATTGTTATGACAAACATTATATTATACGTACCGGGCTACTTTTATGATTTCGTCATGGGGTTCCGTCCGAAGGCACCTCCGAATCCGTAGCTGCCTTGGCATTCATTGTCCATCGAGTCATTAGAAGGGAAGGGGGTATGCTGCTCATGCTCCGGGCTTTCAATACACCAAACGTATGTCTACATGGAATGCCTTCGGACTCAAAAAGTTTGCACGAGCATTGTAGGGTCGATAGTGTTTCATTCCAACACGCGTCCCATGTTTTGTTCCCTCCATGCCATGTACAGAATGTATACGTTTGCAATTCGTCCCTATGCACAATATCATATATGCTAAGTTAAGTCTCCACTTTAATCTCCTCACGCACCCACTAGAATATCTCCCGAGTGTACACTCGGCGGCCTGTTTCTCGTACGATGCCAAATGTGTCAAAAGTACAGGCGTTCGTTCAAGGTCTCGAAGTCGTCTTTCGCTTCTGTATGGCGAAGTCTCGCCATTGCTCTATCAATCTGTCTCATAAACTCGTACAGGTTTAATCTGCTGCTAAGGAAACGATTCAGATATACATTTATACTCTGTGACCTCTGTGTGCTTCGAATTCTTCCGAAAAATGAGTCCCTCAGAAATGTTTCCGCCCACTGTTTACGTTTCGCATACATCTTTGTGACCCATGCATTTTCATGCAACCCGAACTTCTCAATCAACACTTGCCATTTAATCTCAAACTCGATTTCTGTCATGAAAGCAACCATGAAATGGGAGAAAGCTCGAGTAAAGTCAGTATTACCCAAATTGGTCTGAGCATTACGCTACAAATGCCAGGAGCAGAGTCGATGTACTGAACCGGCCATCTCTGATTTATCGCCTTACACATTACCTGGTCGCCATATGTGACAACTAAATTTGGACATTTCCCATGCATAGCTTTCAAGAATGTCTTCGTAATCTAGCAATACGTTGCGACAGGTCTCATCAACTAACAGTCCGAAACTGAATATGGTGGTTTTACTATGGTGGTTAACACCGACAAAAATAACTAGCGGCCTTTTGTAAGCATTAGTTTTGTATGTAGTGTCGAAGCATAGTACATCATCGAATATTCGGTAATCGGTGCGTGACATTGAGTCTGCCCAAAATAAGTTGCCTAACGAGCCATCTTCGTTCAGTTGATAATCGTAGAAATATTCTGTGTCTGCTTCCGACTTTGCTGTCAGGTAGTCGATGATTGCATCAGCATCTGATTCACTGAACAATTTCCTGCGTTCGACATCAATTATGTTCTGCAAATCCTTTTTCATGTGACTGACACTTGCATAACCACTAGCCATGTCAACCATGTGATCCATAACCTGTGACGTTTTCACTCCCACCGACTTCAAAGAATGGACTACGGACATATCAGACTCCTTCACAGTTCGGTGCGATCACTAGAATTGCGTGTGTATATGTTTTGAAAGAATGTGGGAATTCTCAGTCACAAACTCTTTTACCACCAATTTTTTTTTGGTTCATTCGTAATTGACTCTCATCGCTGCTCGACAACTTTCACGGGTCTGCCCTTTTGCATCGCGCACCCTATTAGCATTTTTAGCGTATTTGTTTCGCTTTATACCCTTCTTTGGAGCAAACCCACCTACGAACTGTGACCACCCCTTATTTATTTTTATGTAAATCATCATTCCGCACACTAAACCCTTTAATAAAGGAATACTTATGGTAATATTCCTCAGCTTCTTCTACATTGTCGAACTCCTTACCCAATACATCACTGCTCTGTTCACGAAACATGTTGAGTGGATCATCTTGTACACCACCTGCAAAAATGTTAGGATTGGCGGTGTTAGAAAGCATGGATTCCGATTGTTCGTCCATTCTGCTTTTGTGATCGAAACTGGTGTTACGGCCATCAGATGTGCCGGCTTCAGTGGAGTTCCTCAGCGATACAGAGATTGCTGCCCTGGATGATGTTACTTGTTGGAAGGAGATTGACTGCCGTAGGATAAAAATTTCAAAGTGTAACTCACTTTTGATTAGTCTGGTGAACTGGGTATCTGGGATGTAAATGTCGTTTAGCCATTTTAAGTTATTGCGTTGTACACTATTCAATCACATTAAATCCCATGAGGTACTTCAACAACCATTGCATCCTTGCTGTTCTGATGAAAGATGGCTTCATTCATTGCAAGTATAGAGTCCGTATAGTTTTGATCCTTAACATTAATTAATTATATCGTATATAAAAGTTAATAAGATACACTTCAAATATACTGTTTCTAACACAAAAATTTGTCTTCCATTGCTTTTTAAACCGACGTGTTAAGATAATGATCCACTATGATTCGTCGTTGAAGATTTCTAATAGTCCAAGGAAGTGTACCGCGACTACATGTTTTGGCAAACAGTTGTTGAAAGTATCTACTCAGACATCTGCTCGTTATAAATCGCTCAAGAAAAACTGATCTCGTATGGAAGTGTATCGCGCAGAAGAAATATTTGCAAATTTGCTGGACACGGTGTCAATTGATAAGTTCCATGTACATTCGATTAAGAAAATATCTGATCGCGCTCGAAATTATTTCGCAAAATAGTCATATTCGAGACCGGTTGCTCAGGCGATGCTGTCATGCATTGGGATTATTTTATGCGGTCGCTAATCAATATCATCACGGTGTTGGTACGTCGCGTACTTTCATCGTCATCATTGGAACATACGCGCGGCTTTGTCAGTGCGCGAACGATTTTTGCAGCAGCCTGGCCTACATATCAACATTACTACAAGACGTGATTTACAGGTTACTTAACATACTATTTACTTCTTAAGAGATGATGCAAGTACAAAAAGTATATTTAAAGTATGAATATTAATTGCGCAAATGTTATGTGAAATTTTGAATTCGGGAAAGGAGCTGCCAAATTTTGGAGAAACATCAAGCCTCACCTCCACTATATATAGGTTCCTTGGAAGCCTTATTGAAAGAGCCAATTGGATAGCAATATACTTCAATTTTAAGAGAGATTTCTTTCTTGTAATTCTTTTTCACATTTTCTCTATAGAACTTATGGAAAAATGAGCAAGCTAGGCTAGAGTTCTATGGCGAGGTTAGAGATGATCTTATATGTGTAGTGATTTTATTTGGATTTTGAGTCTCTAATGTTATGTAAGGTTTATAAATTTGAGTAAATTATTTTTCTTCTATCTTTTATTTTAATTCTTAATAAAATTGTGTTGTCAATTTTCATATAAATCTAGTCAAGCTCTTTTTATGTAAAATTTTGCATGATATAATTATATTGATAGAATGCAATTATTTTATGAGTAGTCTTTTATTGCAATATTGCCTATGGTTTATTGTCATTTTTGGATTTCTCATAAGATGAATTTCTACAAGTGCTAAATGTAAGAAATTGTTTTACTCAAATACATTTTGATTTATATGTTCTTCAACTCTTTATTTTTCGATTGATTGTTTGGGATGTAAAACTTTCAATTGAGTTATTTTATGAATCAAATCCAAATAGGTGAACAAAGCATATAAGAGATGTTGAAGTATAAACTTGTTTTAGGCCCAAACCATTTGAATGCCCGAACTATTATGGGAGCCCAAACCTAAGCCCAAATAAATTAGAGTCCAAGTCCAAAAATAAGGTCCAAGCCCTTTATCTAGAATTCTCTAGGGTTTGGTAATTAGACATAAAAATCATGTGGTCAATTGGAAGAATGTGGAAGGATGTAGAAGGATGAGGTGTATGGTTATTATAATTTTGGATTAGTTTATTTGTGTGGTCTAAAATTGTTTGTAAGTAGTATAAATACCCCCTCCCCATTTTGGTTTAGACATCAAGAAAAAGCAAAACTTCTAAGTGAGTGAAGAAGAAGTAAAAGAGTGAGTTAGTTCTTGAGTGAGAGTTTTTCTTGTAATATTTGTTTTGAGTTCAAATAAAAGTTGTTTTTGAGTGTTTTATTTCCAACAAAGTGGTATCAGAGACGAGTTGGAAGGTGTGCACTATAGCATATCAAAATTGAAGTTCTCGACGAGACGAAGCCGACGCCGTAAAAATCGCCCCTATCGGAGTTCAAACGAGCCGCCACGGGCCGCTGGAAGTTTGCTGCCAGAGAGTGAGTTAACTCACCGAGTCCAAGCCAAGTTCAAGCCGAGTCAGCCGAGTTGGAAGTGAGTCCAGCCGAGTTGGAGCCGAGTTGACCGAGCTGTCAAGCCTGTTGACTGAGCCGCTGACTAAGCCGCAAGCCGTTGACCGAGCCATCAAAAACATTGACTATTGACCAGAATTTCGAAATTCTCACTATATTGAGAGTTATGGCTAATGGTATGGCGTCGTTTCAAGTTCCAACACTCAAGAACGAAAACTATGATAATTGGAGTATCAAGATGAAGGCTCTCCTTGGAGCACACGATGTCTGGGAGGTCGTAGAGAAAGGCTACACCGAACCAGAAGATGAGTCAACTCTATCCCAAACTCAAAAGGATAGTTTAAAAGACTCAAGGAAGAGAGACAAGAAGGCTCTTTATCTCATCTATCAAGCCTTAGATGATGATAGTTTTGAGAAGATTTCGAGTGCAAGCTCCGCTAAGCAAGCATGGGAGAAGTTGCAACTCTCTTACAAAGGAGTCGAAAAGGTAAAGAAGGTCCGTCTCCAAACATTAAGAGGTGAATTCGAATCTTTACACATGAAAGCATCTGAATCTATTTCAGATTATTTCTCAAGAGTAGCAGCTGTTTCTAACCAATTGAAAAGAAATGGTGAAAAGTTAGAAGATGTGAGAATAATAGAGAAGATACTTCGTTCATTGGATCCAAAATTTGAGCACATTGTGGTGACGATAGAAGAAACTAAAGATTTGGAAGAAATGACGATCGAGCAACTCCAAGGATCATTGCAAGCATATGAAGAAAAACATAAGAGGAAGCAAGGGATCAACGAGCAACTCCTTAAGATGCAACTGAAGGAGAAGGAAGAAAGTCAATGCCACGAGAGAAGCCAGCGTGGTCGAGGTAGAGGCCTCGACCATGGACGAGGACGATGTAGAGGCCGTGGCCATGGACGAGGTTGGAATTCTAACAGCAGCAACCTCAACAACTACGAGAAAGGAGAAAGCTCAACAAGAGGCCGTGGGAGAGGCAATTCAAACTCGAGGTACGATAAATCTCAAGTTCAATGTTATAATTGTCAGAAATTTGGGTATTATGCTTCGGAATGTAGAGCTCCCAGCAGTAAGGTTGACGAAAGGTCCAATTATGTGGAAGTCAAAACCGAAGAGAAGGAGACAGTGCTACTAGCTTGTAGAGACAATGATGGAGACCAAGAAAATACTTGGTACCTCGACACTGGTGCAAGCAACCACATGTGTGGAAGAAGAAGTATGTTCGTAGAGCTAAATGAATCAGTGGCTGGCAATGTCTCATTTGGAGATGATTCAAAAATATCAGTGAAAGGAAAGGGTAACATTCTTATCCGCGCTAAAAATGGTAGTCATCAATTAATCTCAAATGTCTACTATGTGCCCAATATGACATGCAACATCTTGAGTATGGGTCAACTCTTAGAAAAAGGCTATGATATTCATATGAAGGATTGTAGTATTTTTATAAGAGATGGCAAAGGAAATCTAATAGCCAAAGTAAAAATGTCAAAGAATAGATTATTTTCTTTGAACATTCAAAACGATGTTGCAAAGTGTCTAAAAGCCTGCTACAAAGATGCATCTTGGTTATGGCACCTTCGATTTGGGCATCTCAATTTTGGAAGCTTGGAGCTACTATCTAAGAAGGAAATGGTGAGAGGACTACCATGTATCAATCATCCTGACCAACTTTGTGAAGGATGTTTACTCGGGAATCAATTTAGAAATAGCTTTCCAAAAGAGTCAGACTCAAGAGCCAAGAAGCCACTAGAGCTAGTCCATACCGATTGTGTGGTTCGATCAAGCCAAGCTCTCTCGGTAACAGTAATTATTTCCTTCTCTTCATTGATGATTTTTCAAGAAAAACATGGGTTTATTTCTTGAAGCAGAAATCAGAAGTCTTTGGAGTATTCAAAAAGTTTAAAGCATCTGTGGAAAAAGCGAGTGGTCATAAGATCAAGGCATTGAGATCCGATAGAGGAGGAGAATTCACATCCAAGGAATTCCTGGAGTTTTGTGAAGATAATGGAATTAGACGTCCTCTAACTGTTCCCAGATCCCCCCAACAAAATGGAGTTGCAGAAAGAAAGAATAGAACAATCCTGGATTTGACGCGAAGCATGCTCAAAAGCAAGAAATTGCCCAAAGAGTTTTGGGCAGAAGCAGTGGCGTGTGCAGTCTATTTGTCCAATCGCTCTCCAACAAGAAGTGTGTGGGGAAAGACACCTCAAGAAGCATGGAGTGGTAGAAAGCCCGGCATCTCCCATCTAAGAGTTTTTGGAAGCATAGCTCATATTCATGTACCAGAAGAGAGAAGAACCAAGCTTGACGATAGAAGTGAGAGTTTCATCTTCATCGGCTATGCTCATATTCATGTACCCAAATAACAAAAAGTTTGTGATCAGCCGAGATGTGATATTTGCTGAAGAAGGAGAATGGGATTTTGGATCGTATGTAGACAACTTTAACTTCACTCCACAATTTGAAGAAACAGAGCAGACGCCAATGGAGCAACTAGAAGAACCTCAACAAGAACCCACTACACCACCAGCATCACCAGCTTCAATAAATAATGAAAATTCATCACCATTATTTTTACAAGAAAGAGCAATGAAGCGAACAAGAGGTCTTCAAGATTTATACGAGGTAACTGAGAGAACTGATAATCTTACTCTTTTTTACCTCTTTGCTGATTGTGAACCAGTAAGTTTTGAAGAAGCTGCTTAAGAAAAGAAGTGGAGAGATGCGATGGATGAGGAAATCAAGGCCATTGAAAAGAACAACACTTGGGAACTTGTTCCACTTCCAAAAGGACACAAGGCAATTGGTGTCAAATGGGTGTACAAAACAAAGCGAAATTCTAAGGGAGAGATTGAAAGGCACAAGGCAAGGCTAGTTGCAAAGGGCTACAGTCAAAGAGCTGGAATAGACTATGATGAGGTATTTGCTCCAGTTGCTAGATTAGAAACTATAAGACTAATCATTTCTATGGCAGCGCAAAACAAGTGGAAGATACATCAGATGGATGTAAAGTCCGCCTTCCTAAATGGAGTACGTGAAGTCCAAAGATCAAATTGCAGATATTTTCACCAAGCCACTCAGGTTTGAAGATTTTTTGAGATTAAGAAGTTTGCTTGGCATGGTAAAACAAGTTTAAAGGGGGGTGTTGAAGTATAAACTTGTTTTAAGCCCAAACCATTTGAATGCCCGAACTATTATGGGAGCCCAAACCTAAGCCCAAATAAATTAGAGTCCAAGTCCAAAAATAAGGTCCAAGCCCTTTATCTAGAATTCTCTAGGGTTTGGTAATTAGACATAAAAATCATGTGGTCAATTGGAAGAATGTGGAAGGATGTAGAAGGATGAGGTGTATGGTTATTATAATTTTGGATTAGTTTATTTGTGTGGTCTAAAATTGTTTGTAAGTAGTATAAATACCCCCTCCCCATTTTGGTTTAGACATCAAGAAGAAGCAAAGCTTCTAAGTGAGTGAAGAAGAAGTAAAAGAGTGAGTTAGTTCTTGAGTGAGAGTTTTTCTTGTAATATTTGTTTTGAGTTCAAATAAAAGTTGTTTTTGAGTGTTTTATTTCCAACAAGAGATTCTCGACACCTTACCGATTTTAGTTATCGAATTTCCTTTATATCAAATTCTCTTGCTTTATTTCTCTACACATTTAATTCATTTTCAATCATAAAATCATTTCTCTCTCTCTCTCTCTTATTCATTTTATTTATCTCTAGAGTTATTTGTCCACTAAATTTTCGTGCTTGTTTTTGTCCTCTCCTTGTGGATATGACCACCCAATCTGCTCTACATGGATCACTTTGTTTCGACAAGTTTGGGCGTAATCAAGAGACCTTTTCTTTTTTTTTTTTTATTCACTTTGTTTCGACAAGTTTGGGCGTAATCAAGAGACCTTTTCTTTTTTTTTTTTTATTTTGTTCTTTTTTCGCGGGCCGTTTTTCCCCTAGGAAGTGGTCAGGGTAATTGATGTATGCATTGGCTTCACCTTTAAGGTGCTGTATAATTTCGTTATTGGAACTACCTGCAAGACACTACACCAATCTTACTCGCCTGCCTTGTGAATTCAACTGCAATTAAGTAGACAAAATGCAGTATGAGTATGAATGTATAGATGCATAAATACAGAGATATAAGCAAAATTATACGATACACAATTTGGAACGGTGGGAAATATACTTTACTGAAATCACGGCTAAACTGACGCATGTATTCGCACACATAGACACCACAATCAAACAGGTTCATCTGTTTTAGTGTCGACGAATGCACATTTATGTGTAGACTGCTGAACTTAAAATTCCGGTGGATGGTTCCGGCGATGTCCTCAGCGAGGACAATGTCAAGTTCCTTCAACTACACAAAAGTAGGTTTCTTTACTAAATAAAAACTTGTTTCTACATTTTTCACATTACACTATATATGTTCACGTAAATAATATACGAAACATACAAAGTTACAAATCGTACCATTTTACGCACTTGCATCACTCTGTAATCACAAGTTGACTGCAATCCGGAAGTAAGAGAGTCCCAGATTTCCACATAGTTATCCACTACTTTAATGGCTACTATATACCAGTGTTCCCGTTGATCGTTCATTGGTATAACAATCCGTACATATATAAGTAGTTAAGTAATGAAATGAAAAAATGGAAACATACTGTAACAATTTAATAACCATAAATTATTGTTGTCCAACTATTGTGTACATTGTAAAATCCGCAGTTGTAAACATAAACAACGGGGTAGTCTACTCACTATAATATAATATTTGAAACTGGGCATATGCGTCCCTTTAAAATTGCCCGTTAGAGCCTTTAACGAATTTTTTGTCATTGTCCTTGCTATCAAGACAACGTACTGGACAAAACATATGTACAAATAATAATGTAAATATAATAAAGTATGGCAGACGACAAATGTGCAACATCATATGTGAAAGGAAACAACCACTGTATACCGCAAAGTACGTCGGAAAGGGCCAAATGGCAGCTCCTGTTGACAAGATAGCGCGTCGGTGTTCAAATTCCAACACCAGCGCAACGACATCTATGGCATGTGCAACGCCCAGTGTTATCCTGAGTTGGAAGGCATAAATGCAGTATTAAAGAATAAGTTGCTTATTGTACGATTATACAAGGGTGACTGACCTTATTGTTGAGGTAACTGCCCGGGTTCAAGCGTTCGTATGCTTTTTTGATTTACACGTAGACCTCCCAATTGTACTTAATTTCCCTGCATAATGTTATACCAGAGTATGTTGATCAAACATATGTAATTACATTAAGTCATAACAATGATTTTGGAAAAAACGATGACGGGAATTGCGGGATGGAACGTACGATTCCAGAAGATCCCTGTAAAAAATGTATAGGATAATGACATCATCTGCCGTATGCAGTCGGATGGAAAGCTAAAAAGGGCCATACCAATGGCTCCCATGGTGATTGTCAGAAAATTCTTCGTCGTGTTCATTCTGGTGTCCAATATTTTTATCACCATCTCCCTTCGAAGTTACGCCTACAACTCCTCCAACGATACGTCTGATATTTAACTCATCATCGTCCAAAGTCAGAGTAGTTGAATTTAATTTATCCACTGCATTTCCTGTGACCAATGTACTTGGTACCAATGTTTGTAATGTTTGCATCCATGGTGGCGTTGACAGTGCTGCTGCAATATCTGTTTCGTTCAACGCTGCTGCAAGATCTGTTTCATTCTTTTCACGCCGACTACTCATCTCTGTTGACAAACCTACATAGATAACTGGATGTCTACTCGCCCCAATAACAATGCCATCTTGTTTTTTTGGATTTGGCACCCTCGTTCGAGGTGAACCGAGGCCGTCGTTCTGCTCATTTCCTTTGTCGCCTTCGTTACCCCCCTTATTGTAATTTTCCTTGGCCTCTCCCATCTGGGTTTCCAGACAGTTGACTTGGGTTCTCAGAGTGATTATGTCATCCTTGAGGGACTCAATTACACGAAATACATTCTGGATCTAGGGTACTTGCCTACCCGTGCCTTTGATCGTGGAGTCATCGGTTACCGGAGTCATGACGTTCATATATGCATTGCATTAGGCGACAACTGGAGTTTGTCCCATGGGGGATGCACCAAAGACAGTGACCTGTACGAGAACCTGCATACAAACAACAGAAAACTAATCAACTGTATCAAACTTCACAGGCATCAGCTGTTAACAGAGGCAGTTATAAGAGTACCTCTACATTGTCAAGGCCACCTGCACCACGTGGTCGACGTAAACAAATATTGATTTTCTTGTTAATCCAGCTCTGAAGTGGTGACAATGATTTGTCAACAATCGATGGGTGTCATTCCAGCGAATGTAGATACAACAGCTGAAAACAAAGGAATTACTACTAAGTTTAGTTGGACCCACCAGATTAGAACAATAACATATTATTTCAACGATAAACTACCATTCGCACCTGAAGAAACAACAGACAACCAAATATAGATCTTTTATTCAAAGGCTTAGCACATTTTTTGTAATTATATATGCTCAAGTTGACCAATCCATAGAAGGGATGACAGCAACCTTGGTAAGAGGTGCGATAAAGTCTGCACTTACAAAATCTGAATTTTCGAGTGCAAGGAAATGCCCATCAAGAATAAGCAGAATGCGATTTTGAATTCATCACCGGCTGAGGTTATGTCATGAAGGCGTCTGTCTAACAGTTTAATGCATATTCCACGACCATTTACAGAAAATGTAGACGCCCATTCAGACTGACCGGGATGCTCTTTGTCTAAGTGTATCGACAGTCGACCGTTGGGAACACCCATAATCTCGACGAAACTGCAGGAGTCAAGGGGGATGGTTTTCCCATGGACGTGGAGTGAACAAGAATCAACATCAAAGTTATGGACTAGCCACAGGCACAACCTTCGGCGAAGACGCCCGCTCGAGATGCAAAGGATGCTGCTAAAATCGATATCATTGACAGCCTGTTTTTGTTCCTCTGACATACCACTAACAGCCCGGAACAAACGCGACGGAGTACACCGAGTGGCGAACCTTTGCTCAACGTGAGGGGTGTCTACATCTATGGGAATATCTTCGTCATCAAGTGGGCCGTTACTGTCCCCTGGTATGCAGGGGACATTAATCTGTTCATCAATATTTTCATACTGTGACTTCTCTTCGACTGTTAATGACTTCCATGTTTTAGCAATATGTTTACGAGTCCCAAAAAAAAAATTAACATAGTGTTAGTAAGATCGAATATTGTAACCCAGGAAACATCAGTAACAAATACTGTGTTACCATTTTGTCATACCTTACGTTTACCCGAACTGTCAATGCGCTTTGACTCCAGTGCGCTGAAATATAGCTATTAAATATTACATGACCATCTAAAATTAAATAATTAACAACTGAGGTATTAAGAAGATGCACATCATTGCTTACAAGTATTTAAAAAATGAAGTCCTCCCAGGCTTGGACGTTGCAATCATAGCTAAATCCATACCGATCGTCGGGTGAGAGGTCGGCCAATAAAAGAGCACTGCAACAGACAGTTTTAAAACACATTCACAGATAAGCAGTAAATTAATTTGAATATTTTTTTGCACTTTGCCTGAATAACGTTAGAATAAAACAGAGAGATAGATTGAGTAGAAATACTGTATCATATGAAAGAAGATGACAATAATCGACACCCATAAATGGGATATTGAGTTAAACGGCTTTATTATACATGCAAATTAGAAATGATGTATAATCGTGTGGCAATAAATTAGGAGTGAAATAGTAGGTGTGCGAACCGTTAATTTTCCCGCCAACCGACACGACTTTGAATGTTGACACCCATCAATCTAACACAATCTAACCAAATCGTACCCTAACAATTTGTAAACCCTTAAATTGAACACCCATACGGTAATGGATCACCCCAAACCACATAAATAATTAGGATAAGCAAAACCCACCTTAAAATAGGGTTCGATTCGGCCGTGTATGTTAGCAAATTCCTCTTATTCATTCTCCTCCACTTCCACAAGGATGATAGATTCCGACAACAGGACAGTATTCCGGTTTTTCTTCAACTGCTGGTTTGATTTCGGTTGTGTTTTAAGTTAAGCGGCAGGATGCTAAGTCGCGGGTCACTTTTCACCAGTTTACCAACCTTCTCACAGAACCACTCAATTCCTTTCTTTCTTATTAGACCTGCTTCAATACCACAAATAACACATAAACACTTAAAAATACAAGAAATGCAAAATGGAACTCTTAAACAAAACTAATAAAAAAAAATCAAAAACCAAAACAAACATAAGAACAAGACAAATCAAAAAATCAAAACGCAATCAAAGTTCACGGAAACTTAGGCTGCCTCCCAAAGAGCACTTGTTTATAGTCTTAGCTCGACTTTGTTACTTCAAGTGGAGCTAAGCAATGCAACTGAGGTTTGAGGTTGCATGAATGATCCCTGGATATATGGCTTCAACCTCTGACCATTGACCTTGAATGCCTCTCCATTTTTGTTTTGAATGTCGACAGCCCCATACGAGTACACTTTCACCACCTCAAATGGTCTGGACCATCGTGACTTGAGCTTTCCAGGAAAAAGCTTCAAGCAAAAGTTGAAAAGTAACACTTTCTGCCTGATCGCAAACTCCCACCTTCACAATGTGCCTGTCGTGCCATCTTTTTGTTATATCCTTGTAAATTCGTGCATTTTTATACGCATCCAATCTGAACTCCTTTAACTCATTTAGTTGTTAAAGGTGTTTTTCTCCTGCTGATTACATGTCAAAATTTAGTGCCTTCATTGCCCAATAGGCTTTATGCTGGAGCTCCACGTGGAGATGATGTGACTTTCCATACACCAACCTATAGGGGGACATCCCAATAGGGGTTTTGAAAGCTGTCCTATAGGCCCACAATGCATCATCTAATTTGGTCGACCAATCTTTTCTGGAGCTGTTCACCGTATTCTCTAAAATCTGATTTATTTCTCAGTTGAAAATCTCCACTTGTCCACTCGTCTGAGGGTGATAAGGTGTGGTTATCTGGCGAGTCACTCCATACTTCTTGAGAAGGGCTTCAAACTGCCTATTGTATAAATGCGATCCCCCGTCATTGATTACAACCCGCGATGTGCCAAACCTGGAAAATATGTTATTTTTAAAGAAGTTTAGCACCATTTTAGCATCGTTGGACAGAGTGGCTATTGCTTCCACCCATTTCGAAACATAGTCGACTACCACTAAGATGTATTGATTGTTAAAGGACATAGAAAATGGTCCCATAAAATCGATCCCCCACAAATCAAACAGCTCCACCTCCAAAATTGGGTTCAGTGGCATCTCATTCCTCTGGCTGATGTTTCCAATCTTTTGACACCGATCACATGAATTTACAAACCTCCGGGTGTTATAAAAAGGGATGGCTAGTAGAAGCCTAACTGGAGCACCTTTGCTGCTGTCTTTGAAGCGCTGAAATGCACTCGACACTCCAAGCTATGGCAATGTAGGAGAATGTCATTGATTTCAGTTTTCGGCACACATCTCCTGATTATCCTATCTGCACAGTATTTGAATAGGTATGGCTCCTCCCATATGTAGTACTTGACATATGTAAAGAATTTCTTCCGTTGATGGGAAGATAATTTCGGAGGGACAATCTCATTCACCAGGTAGTTCATGAAATCAGCATACCATGGGGTCATGAGTGCCTGCAAAAAAAAAAAGCTACTCGTTAGGAAATGAATCATCAATAAAGATTACTTACCTTTACTTCATCGTAGTCTCGCTCTAGACGGGACAAATGGTCTGCCACTAGTTTTTTCGTTCTCTTCTTGTCTATGATCTCTAGGTCAAACTCCTGAAGTAACGAGACCCATCTGATTAGCCTCGGCTTAGATACTTGATCGTTGAATGATCAGTATATACAATCACCTTGGCACCAACCAAATACGAGCGGAATTTATCAAAGGTATACACAATTTCCAACAACTCCTTCTCCATGGTTGCATAATTCATTTGAGCATCTGTTAGAGTACGGCTAGCATATTAAATCACATGAAGTCGCTTGTCAATTCTCTGACCTAAAACTGCTCCCACGGTATAGTCACTCGCATTACACATCAACTCGAAAGACAGATCCCTATTAGGTGCTGTGATGATCAGGGCAGAAGTGAGTTCTTTCTTCAAACTCTGAAATGCATTCTGACACTCATCTGTGAACTTGAAACCTATATCTTTCACAAGCAGATTGCATAGAGGCTTGATGATTTTGGAGAAGTCTTTGATGAATCGGTGATAGAAACTAGCCTGGCCCAGAAAACTGTAGACTCCTCTCATGGATGTAGGCGGTGGTAGTTTTTCAATGACTGCTATATTTGCCATATCAACCTCAATACTAGCTGCTGACATCCTGTGGCCAAAAACTATCCCCTCCTTCACCATTAAGTAACATTTCTCCTAATTAAGTACAAGGTTCGTTTCTTTGCATCTTTTCAGAACTAAGGCCAGGTTGGCCAGACATACATCGAAAGATGAACCAAAAACTGAGACATCATCCATGAAGACCTCAATGTACCTGCTCGACCATATCTGAGAAGATGGCCATCATACACCTCTAAAAAGTCGCTAGTGCATTGCATAACCCAAACAGCATCCTCTTGTAGGCAAATGTGCCATAGGGGCAGGTGAATGTCGTTTTCTCCTAATCTTCTGGAGAAATCGGTATCTGATTGTTTCCTGTGTAGCCGTCCAGGAAACAATAATAGGCATGCCCAGCCAGTCTTGTGCTCTCTCAGCACTCTCAATAGTTTTTCTTCCTCTACATCACTCAAGGAGCTTGAAATAATGACTGGGAGGGATGAAGATTCCCTCAAATAAGCATACCTCAAGTGCTCAGGTAACTGCTTCAATTCTAGCTGAGATGGTTTCTCGATTAAGGCAAGAGCTTAGGCTTCCCCTGGTCGAGCTTTTCAAAGTACCTCCTTCCTCCATATGGATTAGGAGTTGCTGAAACAAGACGAAGTGCATACTCGGCTATGTGATGATCATCGTCTTCCTTCGTGGCTCCACAGGTTAAACAGGCCTCAAGTGGCTCTTCAGGATAAGTTTGCTTGAAAACTTCTTCCACTAAAAGGCCTACCACATCTACTTTGAAGCACGCGTCTGCTGAAGTGAAGAACTTGGTAGCTTTGAACACGTTGAAGAATGCCTCTTCACTACCCACTCGCAATGTCAATTTTCCTTGCTATACATCAAACAAGGCACCTTCGATAGTTAAGAATGGTCTCCCTAATATCAGAGGGATGTCGACATCTTCCTCCATCTCTAGCACAATAAAGTCCACGGGGAAATAGAATTTGTCAACTTTAACCAGCACATCTTTGATCACTCTATAGGTATACTTAACAGAATAGTCTGCCAACTGGAGCATCACACTAGTAGGCTTCACCTCTCCCAAACCTAGTTTTCTGAAAACAGAAAAAGGCATCAAGTTAATGCTAGAGTCTAAATCACATAAAACTTTAACAAATTCAAAATTACCTATAATACAAGGAATAGTGAAACTCCCTGGATCTTTTAGTTTCTGAGGCAACTTATTTGGATAATAGTGCTACATTCTTCAGTCAAGGCCACAGTCTCACGATCTTCAAGCTTTCTTTTCTTTGAGAGAATTTCCTTCAGGAATTTGACATAGGTAGGCATCTGAGCTAGAGCCTTTACAAAATGAATGTTTATGTGAAGCTTTTTGAATATCTCAAGGAATTTGGAGAATTTCTTGTCATCTTTGTTCTTCTTAAGCCTTTGGGAAAAAGGAACATGAGGCATATATACCTTGACTTCAGGAATTGGTGGTGGTGGCTCATCAGTCTTCTCTTCTTCATCATAAAGTAGCTGATGGAGTAGGGAGGTGAATCAACTATTGATTCCCTTTTTTCTAACTCTTGCTGTAGTTGACTTCTTCCCATTGCATTGTCGAACTATTTTCCACTCCTCAAGGTGATTGCCTTGCACTGCTCTTTGGGATTAATCTTAGTACTGCTGGGTAGTGCTCTCTGAGCTCTACTTTGTGTTTTCTTAGCTATCTGACCAACCTGTACTTTGAGATTCTGAATGGCTGCTTGTTGATGCTGAATTCTTGCATCTAGCTTCTTTATTACAGTGTCATAGCTGTCCATCATGTTGTCAATCTTCGTTATGAACTTCACCAACATGTCTTCTAGGGTTAGCTTTTTATCCTGCTGATTAGCTACCTGATTCCCTTGGAAGTTGGTCTGATTGCCTTGGAAGTTGCCCTGATTCTGAAAACCCGGTGGAGACCTCACATTGCTGGCTTACTGCTGATTATTCTAGGAGAAATTAGGGTGATTTCTCCATTTAGGGTTGTAGGTGTTCGAGTATGGATTGTTGTATTGCTTATTGTAGTTCTGCACATACTGAACCTACTTTGCACTTCCCCTTGCAAAAGGGTTTCCAGCCAGACAATATGTACTGATATATGGCCCTCTACACAAGTCGCATCCTAAAGTAGAAGCCTGAACTGAATTTGCACTCCACTTGTTCACCTGACTTGTCAAAGAAGCTACATGTGCCTTGAGTGAAGTTATCTCATCGATCTCAAAGACTCCTGCTGGCCCAGCTGCTCTCTTTGGTGTTGTTCTCTCATTTGCCCACTAATAGCTGTTTGTGAACATCTCCTCGATAAGATCATAGGCAACATCAACAGACTTGCTCACCAAGGCACCACCAGAGGCTGCATCTATCATACTACGATTCTGCTGTGTGAGACTATTATAGAACGTCTGCACTACTGACCACTTTCCATGGTGTGGGCACTTCCTTATCAGATCCTTGTATCTCTCCCAGGCTTCGTACAAAGACTCTGTCTCAAACTGCATTAACTGAGTGATGTCGTTCCTGAGCTTTGCTGTCTTTCTAAGAAGGAAATACTTGGCGAGGAAAGCTTAAGCAAGGGCTTCCCAAGTTGTGAAGGTATTTGGCAGTAGAGAATTCAACCATAGTTTAGCTCTGTCCTTTAAGGAAAAAGGGAAAATCCGCAGCCGAATTGCATCATCTGACACCCCATGCTTGAAGGTGTCACAAATCTCCAAAAGGCTCTCCAAATGGATGTTAGGATCATCGTTTGGCAAACCCCCAAACTGATTATGGTTCTGAATCATTTGGACGATCGCCGGCTTGATCTTAAAATTGTTTGTTGTGACTGTAGGTCGCCGAATGCTCGACTGGTTTCCTTCTATGGTAGGAATAGCAAAGTTGCGCAGAGCTTTGGCATTCTCTGGATCTTGTGGTGGTAGTTGTGGTAGATCTATGGCAAGTTGTTGTCTTGCTTGTCTTCCTTTCAATCTAAAAGTATGCTCGATCTCTAAATCAAATTCTTCAAGAGGCTCTGAATTAGCACATCTTGTACGTCTCATACAAAGACGAAATTACTTGCAAAAATGAAAGAATAAACAAGTAAAATAACAATAAAAAAAGAAATAAAACAAAAAGAAAAAATAAAATAAATGAAGAATTCAAATTAGCTATAAACTTAATCGGTATTAATATCAACACTGTAACATCTCAAATTTCGAATAATTAATTTTGAATATGTGAATAAAATTTTTGTGAGTTGAGGGGTGTAAATGTAATTAAATGTATGTTTATTTGTATGGGTTTCCAGGTGGACTAGATGGAACGGTCCAGAAATGATGCATGAAGAGTGAAAAACTGGGACAGGGAGTATCGCGACCTGGTCTCCGCGACCACAGGTCGCGATGAGCTGCTCACGATGAAAAAAATGAAATTCGGGCAGTGAGCATGGCGACCACCAGCGCGACCAGAGCACCGCGATGAAGGCGGTGGAGTTGTTCCAGTGAGCAACGCGACCCGGTGGCGCGACCACAGGTCGCGACGACAGTCGCGATGACCGAAATGACATAAAAAAAAGTTAGCTTCTGTGAGAAGCCATCGAAAACAGACAAAGAGGGAGAGAGTGCAGAAAACGGGAGAATAAGAAAAAGAAAAGAAAAGAAGAAGAAGAAGAGGAAGAAAAGAAGAAGAAGAAGAGAAGAAAAAGAGAAAGAAGAAAATAAGAAGAAGAGAAGGAAAGAAGAAGAAAAGAAAAGAAAGAAAAGAGGAAGAGAAAGGAAAGAGGAGGAAGAAAGGAAAGAAAGGAAAAAGGAAAATTCAGAAGGAAAAGGACGTAGAACCGGTAAAACAGTATCCAGGTTGGTGTACACACAGTTCTGAAACCTTTTATATTGTTTATTGACTTAAAGAATTTTAGTTCACATTTACAATTTTCGTATTTCGTATCGTAATTGAAATAGTTATTTTTCCAAATTGTGAAGAATATTTGAAATTGATTTTGAGATATAGAAATTTGGATGATATCGAATTTATGGATTTATTTTCTGTATTCTGTTATTTATAATTATCAATGAATATTGACTTGGATTATTGTAATGTTGTTTGAAATATGACTGAATATCTATATTTCCTGAATTGAAATTTTATGGCCCTGATATATGTATAGGGATATATGGATATAGGAGATTGACATGTCAATTGGGTGAATATATGGCAGTACTGCACTGTGATTTATGATATCTCTGATTGTTAATTATACGGATACCATTTCCTCGTGAAATGGGAAACCGACTGTTTACCACGGATACCATTTCCTCGTGAAATGGGAAACCGACTGTGAGAATATCCGGATACCATTTCCTCGTGAAATGGGAAACCGACTGTTTATATAGGGATACCATTTCATATGAGATGGAAAACCCGACTGAAAAACCCGTAATCCAGTCTTGTCAACCCTGTTATGTGTATCACGGGCCAGATTAAGAATTTATGGTTAGAAAATGTTATGAAAAATAAAGAAATGATATTGAAACTGAAACTCATAAACTTTTGAAATACTGTATGTTTATATAGTTTTAGTAATTGAAAAACGTTTGGTTTGTAGATTTATATTTCTGACATTCTGACTTTAAGCTGTATTGTTTATTTATATATCTTTATGAATTTATGAATTTACTGAATTTCTGAATTTACAATTTAGTGTTTTATATTATATTATATAGCAATTTATTTTAGTGTATACCCACTAAGTAGTATTGCTTAGCACGTCGGTTTTTATCGCACGTAAGTAACAAGGATACTGAAGAGGCTAAAGATTGAAGAGAGAGTTGCTGACAGAGAGCCAGAGTCACTACATTTGGGTAGTTATATATGTATTCCAGTATATTGTAGTTAGATATGCATGCATATACAGAGAATTTGTAATTATGTTTTGTAATTCTGTGTTATAATTAATTGTTTTATGCTTTCTGTACGAAGGACTGTAATTACTGAATTGTTTTATAAACTGTTGGAAAGTCGCACTAAACGGCAGAGTGCGCATTTGAATGAAATGATATTTGAAGTGTTGTGGATTTGAGTTTTATTTGAAACAGGTTTTGGGAAATCAGAAAAACAGAGGAAACTCTGCCAAAATTTTTACAACTGTATTTTCAATGGGCTCATTAGACAAACATTTTTATATTACAAAGTGATATGATTTTAAATGGTTTGAAATAAATAAAGTGAATTTAGAAAGTTTTTGAAAACCCGGTAGCACTTCCTGGATCGATCCAGACGGGTCGGGTCCGGGGGTGTTACAAACATTGACTAAAAGAATTCTCGGCAACGGCGGTAAAAACTTGTTATGCCTTTTGGTTACTAGTAAGCGTACGGAGTCAACACAAGTAATATAGAATGAGTCCAAATATCGTTCCCACAAGTAGTCATGGCCAATTGAACCGAATTGGAACCGCCAGTTCCGGTTCAATTTTTTAAGCAACCGGAACCGGGACCAGGGAGGAACCTCCGGTTCCGGTTCCTCCCCAATTCTATGGAACCGGTGGTTCAACCGCCGGTTCCAAACCGGCAGTTCCGAAAAAAATTAAAAAAAAATTAAAACAATTAATTAAAATTAAATAAAATTAAAATTTATAAATTAATTAATTAGAAAAATTAAATATATAAATAAAAGGGTTCATTTGTTCAACTTCAACAAGAAATTTATTACAATAATAATAATATCATAAATGATAAAACTATAAAATTAAAATAAATAAATAAATAAATAAGAAATTAGGGCTTGCACTTAATTTTACCTCAATTAAGCTGCCTACATATCCTCTAGGAGGAATCAAAGCCCACGTAGTTCTTTTACCTGTTATGTTCCGGAGGTGATCAATCGTCGCTTGTTCCTTCGGTAGTCGTTGTATCGTCGTTGGTGTCGAAGAAGTCATTGTTGTCGGACACGAGATCCAATTCTTGCTGCCGGTATAAGGCCTTGGTCTAGTCGTCAACACAGACCTGAATTTGTATTAAGTCAGGACTGAGCAATGCCAGTCTCTCGTCGAGAACATTGCCACCTGCACTAAATTCCTGTTCGACTGCCACGGTCGAGACAGGGGTTCCAAAAATTTTTTGGCAATGAGGGCCAAAATTCAAAAATTAGTTTCTTGTTCCCTCCACCAATGTAGAATGTTAAAGTCTTTGCTGTCCAAAAACTCAAAAGTGGTGTTTACGTAAAGATCAACCTTTGAAACATAGGTTGATGAAGACGAAGAACTCCCCTGTGCCCTTGATTTTTTGGACAACACACTTGACCCTAACTTCCTTAATGAGGGAAAGCGAGAACGATAATGACTACTTCCGCTTGTAGTCGGTTGCTGAAATTAATGTTCAGCGAGGGACCGTATACATAACGGTATTCATCATACATTGAATAAAATAATTGTCTAACATTATTATATAAAGCACTAATATCTACGTTGTGTAGCCCTAGAGATTGATAATAAAGTGTTAAATATTCATATAAACTATCAAATTTACACCTAGGGTCAAAAACCGAAGCAACAGTATAAATCGAAGGAATGTCCCTATAATAATTTAACCATCTATCTCTCATTGCAGTAACACATGCAGATAGTTCCAATATTTGTGCATATTCATTAAGTGCATCTACAATATTAATGGCTTCACATAAAAATAAATGTGAAGTTGGATAATATATACCGGATAAAGCGGTAGTTGCATCATGAAAAACTTTTAAAAGCATGCAAATTTTAGTACAAACATCCCAATGATGAGCATACAAATTAACGCTACTAACATTATGTTGCATAAATCTAACTAATAATTCTCTATAGTCATAGCTTTCACAAAGCAATTTATATGTGGAGTTCCAACGAGTTGGAACATCACGGAAAAACCTAGTTGGATGTTTCCCGTTAGATTTACAATATCTAGCCCATTGTTTCATAGTGCTAAGATGTTTCCACAAAAAGTAGGGCATCCCTAATTGGTGTAATCCATTCTTGAAGTGTTTGCAAACTATGTTGTACACATATATTTAAAACATGGCAAACACATCTTTGATGAAAAAATCTACCGCCAGAGTAAGGTTGATACAATTGAATTAATTGTAGAACGGCGGCAGTATTGTTTGCAGCGTTATCAAAATCAATTGCAAAAATTTTACTTTCAATACAATATTCTTCAAAAATAATTTTCATTAATTTGTAAATATTATCGGCAGTATGGGTGTCATCAAAAACTCTAAATACAAGAATTCATTTTTACAACTCCCATGATTGGTCAACATAATGGCAAGTAAGTCCTAAGTATGAAGTTTTTGCCAATGATCGCTCCAGATATCGGCACGAACAGACACACGACCCATATAATTTTGAAAATATATAACTAATGCTTTTTTTCTTTTTTATAAATGTCACACATGATACGTTTTAATGTGGTCCTAGGTACTCTACGTGCAGCGGGATTTAAAGCATTATGACAATATTTTAAAAAACCAGTTTTTTCACTAAAACTAAAAGGAAGATGTTCAGTCGCTACCATTCTTGCTAGTTGTTCCCTATTATTTACATCACTATATTTAAATAAAGGATGGTTAGGAGATGTGTACCTGGAAATTTGGTATTGTCTTCGGCTACGCTCATACTCAGCTTTGACTGGATGCTTGGTATTGATGTACTTCCAGTACGTCCCGTACCCTCCGGATTTGTTTCACTTAAAATCTTTGTTGCAATAGTTGCAAGTCACTACAACTTTCCCCGATTCCTTCTCCACCCTCGTCATATGAACTTTAAAAAGTTCAGATTTGTACTTTGTCAAATCTGGCTGTGGACCTTGTATGGTTTCACTTGGGGGGGAGGGGGAGGGTTTTCATAAGAGGAACCAGGGGCCCCAGACCCAGAGAAATGGGGATGAGAATATTGAGAAGTAAAATTAGGAGGAGTGTCATTACCAAATATTACCTCCTCAAATTGTCTCTGTTATAGGTACTCATCAAAATTTGCATCTTTGAAATTTAATTCTGGGCCAGCGGTACGGCAACTTTGCACTTCTCCAGCATTTAAATCTTATAGCTGCTCAATGTCTCTACCGGAAACGGACCTTCTGGAAAATGATCGTCAGCCTCCGAAAATAGACGGTCTTGATTGTGATGCCATTATAAATTTATAATGGTAAAAAATACAATTTAAATAAATAAACCAAAAAAATTACAGTATTAAAAAACAAGAACAAGATTAAGAAAATAACTGAATGAGACTTTGAGAGAATTAGAGAAAAATTGAGAGAATGAGAGAAATATTAAGAGAATGAGAGAATGAGACTGAGAGAAAATGGTGTGAATTGAATTGAAGAGGAATGGAGTTTATATAGTTTTTTGGATTGAGGAGAAAAATAATATTTTTTTAAAATTTAGGGGGCCAATATGTAATTTTTAAAGGGATTAAATGGTAATTTGCCACCCAAAGAGCCGTTGAACGGCTCCTTGGGTGGCAGACTGTTAGGTTGCTACCACCTGGCAAGCAGCAACCCGACAGGTAAGGCCAACGGCCACATTTTAAATTTTTTTTATTTTTTTTTAAATTTAAATTTTCAGAAATTAAAAAAAAATTTGAAAAACCGCCCAGGAACCAGAACCGGGCGGTTTCGGTTCCTTTCTTCAAGCTAACCGGAACCGGACCTTGGGTCCAGGTTCCGATTTTCAGTTTCAGAACCGATTTTTAACCGGAACCGACGGTTCCGGTTAAAAACCGCATGTTCGATTCGAACCGAACCGGGGCCATGACTACCCACGAGGATGTTAAAGGTGCATATTACTAAAATTAACTGAGTCTATTTCTATTCGAATGGCTCTAAAAATATGGTGATGAGTTTCTAAATTTAAGTCTAAACAACCTATGAAACTGAAAAGGAGAAGTATTTTAATCAATATAAAAGGAACTAGTAAATTCGATTTCACTAAATATTACCTAATGATATGAGATTGCTATGTAAGGATGTCTAAGTAATTGGTTGATGATTATGCTATTTAAATATCCAAAATCCCCTCTCGAAGTAAATTGAACCTATTCCACATATACTAACACCCTATCTCTCGATAAATATCCAACTATATGGGAATGCATAAACACATAGAAGCATGTCAATTATCACATAGAATAAGTCAATATATCTCTATTTGACTCCTAGACTATGGTGGCAATTTATCGAACATATTGTGGGCGTCTCTTTTTGATACTTAACCCACAACAACAAGATTATGCTAATTGGTGATCAATCAAATAACAATCTATGAAGCACTAAAAAGTCACTCAACCAATATACTCAAATCATCCAAACATGCATAAATATCAATCAAAAGTCATATTAAGATCCATCATCATCCCTAGTATAAAAACTTAGTTCATAACTATATCGAGGCTGAACTCTCAAAACTGCAGATGTTTTATATAATCTGAAGTCTCAGTGTCTATCGAGTTAGCTATTACATATTGGTATGTTCCTCCACGAGTAGTTCTTAATTAGATTAGGTCATAAAATCCGTTATGTCCCTTTAATTATATCTTTTCCTTTAAGCACCATTGATTCTCTAATGAACAACTAAATCCTATCTTTCTTGCGGAGGAAGGAAAATACTCATAATTGTTCAAGCTCCAAATCAACCTGAACTACTCATCTACTTCTCGCTAGAAGGAGTGGATTGCTTTATTGTGTTTGAACCTTCTCAGCCACAAGCTAAACCACAACTCCAAGATACATAGGTATTGATCGAGAAAACTACATTCGATGTCATTCATGTTAAGTCGAAACCCACTGTCTAACCTGAAAGAGTCGATAAGACACTAAGGTTAAGATCACTCATATACAGCCATTATATATCGATATATATGAATCTCATCTACTAACGAATCTTGGTGAGAGATTCGTATAAATTGTGGCCCAGTCCTATTTTATCTCATCATATAAGGTGTATTCATTCTCATGTCAACTACATGAGCAGTCTAGGATAAGACCATTATATACTATAGAATGGACTGCAGTAGTAGATCCACCATAAATAAATTAGCCAGCTTTGTTTACTCTTTACTGACTCTTTAGATTGCATGTCTTAAAATGAATCATTCTGTATATGACATTCATATACTTAGTTTGAGATTACATCTTACAATCTTGGATGTTACGCGTACATTATATAAACGTATGAATACAAATAAAAGCACTTTTATATGAATGAAGAATTATTACTTTTATTTATGTTTAATTACATTTACATTTACAAGCTTTAGGGCATAAATTCCAACACACTATTATAATGTGCCAATTTGACTGTAGAAAACCAAGCTCTAAAGCTTGCTTTAAACCATAAAGAGCCTTTTGAATTTTGCAAACATAAGAGGGATACTTGGAACTCTAAAAGTCTGCAGGTTGATGCAAAAAGACCTGTTCTTCAAGTTCCCTATTTAGGAAAACATTGTTGATATTAATTTGTTGAATATCCTAATGATTGGTGACTGCAATGGTAAAAATAACCCTTATAGTAGATGCCTTAACCATTAGACTATAAGTATTGAAACAATCCAAGCCATGGGTTTAATGAAAACCCTTTGCACCCAATCAGACCTTATGCTTGAGTGTAGTCCCATCAGGCTTCAATTTTATTCTATACACCCATTTACAGCCAAGGACATTCATAGAAGAATTCATGGAACAAGGATCCAGGTTTTATTGTTGATTAATGATGTGTACTCATCAAGCATTGCTTGAGCCCACTTAGGATCTGTTAAAGCTTGTTGAACATTTTAGGTTCAGCTGAAGCAGTAGCGGTATAAGCAGAGGTGTAAACTTTTAGTTTGAAGATTCTAGACTTGGATCTGGTTTGCATAGGATGTGTAGACTGATTTTGATCCTGTAGACATATTGTAAGGCTAGACAGTATGCTGATAAGATAGATCAACAACAATACCGAGATGAAACTGTTCAGTCATAGTAGTAGCAGAATTATGTGTAACTGCAGGAGAGGTCTAAGCAGAAGTGCTAGTAACTTAAGGAGCATTCATAATTGGGAGATAATTGGCATCAATAGTAGTAGAACCAGGTGGCATATGTGTGTTAGGTGCAGGGATAGTGGTAGCTTGAGGAACACTCATAAAAGATCTAACAACATTTAGAGCGGGATGAAATATGGACAATGGCAGACTAGGACAGTTTGAATTAGACAGTAGAGTAGTCGGAAAAAATAGTTTGATAAAGAAGCTAAAAACTCATTAAATTTGGCATGTCTAGAAATAAATACTCTACCATATAGCCTTTATGCAATTCACTATATCCAATAAATACACACTTAAAGGTATGAAAGTCTAATTTGTATTTGGAGTAATAGCTCAAGTAGGGAAAATGTAACACCCCCAGACCCGACCCGTCTGGATCGACCCAGGGAGCGCTACCGGGTTTTCAAATACTTTTTTAATTCTGTTTATAAACTGAAAACCATTGAAAATCATATGAATTGTATTTTATAAATGTTTTTCTAGTGAGCCCATCAAAACTTTATTTTTAAAAAATTTCGGCAGAGTTTCCTTTGTTTTTCTGATTTCCCAAAAACCTGTTTTCAAACAACTCTCAATTCAATATAATTCTCAACACTTCAAATATCATTTCATTCAAATGCGCACTCTGCCGTTTAGTGCAACTTTCAAACAATACTAAAATAAAATAATCCATAATTCATTAATTTCAAACATTTGAGAATCAAAAACAGAAATCATAAAACAATTTAATTACAAAACACAAATATAAACCACAATTACAAATATCTGTATATGCATGCAATCTACACATATTATACAACAATCTATTTATATATCTACCCAAATGTAGTGACTCTGGCTCTCTGTCAGCAACTCTCTCTTCAATTTTTGGCCTCCTCAGTATCCTTGTTACCTACGCGCGATAAACATCAACGCGCTAAGCATATAGCTTAGTGGGTGTACACTAAAATAAATTGCAATATAATATAAAACACTAAATTGTAAATTCAGAAATTCAGAAAGATATATAAATAAATTGTAAAGCTTTAAGTCAAAATTTCAAAAATATAAATATATAAAACAAACGTGGTATTTTAATTATTGAAACTATATAGACACAAGGTATTTCAAAAGTTTCTGGGTTTCAATTTTCAATATCATTTCTTTATTTTCCATAACATTTTATAACTATCAATTCTCAATTTGGCCCGTGATACACATAACAGGGATTACAGGACTGGATTACGGGTTTTACAGTCGGGTTTCCCATCTCATATGAAATGATATCCCTATATAAACAGTCGGTTTCCCATTTCACGAGGAAATGGTATCCGTATTTAACAGTCGGTTTTCTATTTCACGAGGAAATGGTATCCGTATAATCAATATCAGAGGCATCATAAATCACGGTGCAGTACTGCCATATATTCACCCAATTGACATGTCAATCTCCTATATCCATATCCCTATACATATATCAGGGCCATAAAATTTCAATTCAGAAAATACAGTTATTTTAGTCACGTTTCAAACAACTTTACAATAATCAAATTCAAACTCAATACTCATTGATAATTATAAATAACATAATACAGAAAATAAATCAATAAATTCGATATAATCCCAATTTCTGTATCTCAAAATCAATTTCAAATATTATTCACAAATTGAGAATAACTATTTCAATCAATATACGAAATACGAATATACGAAAATTGTAAATAAGATTATAAAATTCTTTAAGTCAATAAACAATATAAAAGTTTTCAGAACTGTGTGTACACCAACCTGGATACCGTTTTACCGGTTCTACGCCTTTTTCCTTCTGAGGTTTTCTTTTTTTTCCTTTCTTTCTTGTCTTTTCTTCTTCTTTCCCTTCTCTTCTTCTTCTTTTCTTCTTCCTCTTCTTTTTCTCTTCTTCCTTTTCTTCTTCTTCTTCTTTCTTTTCTTTTCTTTTTTTTCTTCTCCCATTTTCTGCTCTCTCTCTCTTTTCTGTCTGTTTCGATGGCTTCCTCCATAAGCTAAATTTTTTTTGATATCATTTCGGTCATCGCGACCGTCATTGCGACCTGTGGTCGTGCCACCTGGTCGCAGTACTCACTGGAAGGCTTCCACCACTTTCATCGCGATCACACATCGCGGTACCATGGTCGCGCTGGTGGTCGCGTTACTCACTGCCCGAATTTGATCTTTTTCACCGCGAGCAGCTCATCGCGATCTGTGGTCGCGGTGACTGGTCGCGGTGCTCACTGCCAGAAATTCCATTTTTCACAACGAGCAGCTCATCACGATCTGTGATCGCGGTACTCACTGTCACTTTTTCTTCACTTTATGCAATCTTTCTGGACCGCTCCATCTGGTCCATCTGGAAACCATAAAAATAAACATATATTTAATTACGTTTTATACCCTTCAACTCATACATTTTTATATTCACATGTTCAAAATTAATTATCCGAAATTAGGGATGTTACAGAAAACAGGAGGAACCAAAAGTCTTAAGGAAAGCATAGTTAGTTACTTATGGAATGGTTTTTCAAAAGGAGATATATGCAACAAAACTGAAGAAGAAAGATTTTTAATTAGAAAGACAGCTGTAGAGAAAGCTTCAACCCAAAAAAGCAAAGGCATTTTGGCATAGGCAAGTAAAGTGGGACCGGTTTCAACCACATGCCTATGCTTTCTTTCTGAAACCCCATTTTGTTGGTGAATGTATGGGTAAGAAAATCTAACTTGGATACCATTGTTGGTAAGGAAAGGGATAAAAGGGATAAAGGCCTTGTACTCATCACCATATTTGTATGAAAAGCTTTAATCTTCCTATATAGTTGCAGCTATACAGCCTTTTTAAAAGATTTCAATTTGAGAGTATAAAACTAAGTATATCTAGTGAATGCATCACTAAGCATTATATAGTACTTATATCCATCTATTAAAGCATATGGAAAGGGTCCCTAAATGTCTGAATATATCAGCTTAAGAGGTGTTTTAGTTGCAGGGCCGGCCCAACTTTTTTGCTTGCTCGGGGCTCAACCGAAAATGAGGCCCTAAATGTGGGTTTAATAAATTGGGTCATTGGGCTTGCTAAGATATTGGAATAATAAATATAAAGAAACAAAAAAAAAAAAACCTAAATTAGACCTTAAAATATTTAGGCCTCTTGGGCCTCTTAGGCTTGGGGCCTTGGGCGGTCGCCCCTTGTGCCCTGGCCCAAGGCCGGCCCTGTTTGGCTGGTATAGAATGATTTGAAAACGGAAGTTTATATAACTTGCTATATTTACAAGAGTCACAAAAAGCTACAACGCTTGCATTACAATTTATATGTATAGACTTAAACACATGCTTAAGTACAAGAAAATAGGGAAGACCAAGTATTGCATGCCAAAAGTTTGAACAATTCTTAGCAGCTGTCATAGCAGTACACTTATTTGTATTTACAGACTGAAAAGAAAATGTAGAAGCAACATAATTATTAGCAAAGAGAGATGGATTAACAGAGATTGCATAAGCATGTACACTCGGATGTGAAATAGGATAAGGACTTGTGATAAGGTTAAGACTGTACATACCATCCTTGAGGGTTCCTTGCTGCAAAATTATCCCTGAACTCTTGTCCTTAAACACACAACAATCACCATAGAATTCAGTATCCACGTTATGATCTTTTGTGAGTCAATATCAACCCATAATTCAATATCAACCTTATTTCTAAGATAAAAATTGAGAATTCTCCAATCAAAAAATTTTTGATCCGAAAATTGCTCCATATCCACCAATATCATATTATTCTAGATAACTATTAATAGGGATAGCTCCGCACATATAAAATAATTTTCTTTTCTTTATGTTGTACTTATAAAAGAATTCTTCTTCTTTTTTGTTTACTTGCAGTAATGATTTACACTTAAAATATTCCTGGTTATCTTAGGTACATGTAGCATATGATTTAGAGCAATGTGATGCACATGTTTTGTATGAGATAAACATAAAGATCTAGCAACATGAGATATAGAAAGTTGATTACCATTCCCAACTGTAAGCTCGTCTTTTCCCTTATATTATGAGTTCAAAGAAAGGTGGTTGAGGTCAGAGGTAACATTATTTGTTGCCCCGCTATCTGCATACCAAGATGAGCATTAATGTGAGGGATTTTGACTAGTGCTGCCATACTAATTTTGGTCAAATATTTTATAGTATTAAAGAGCAGAATGACCAAGTTTTTACATAATTGGCATTAATTTTTTTTTATATTCCATCTACATCCTCTGTTGTCTCTTCCTCTTCCCTATTTGGATCTTTAGACTATCTACCATTCTTTGGTTTCTACCTCCATCAGATTGTGCAACAAAGTTTGCAGAAGCAACTGAAACCTCCACGTGACTAGTTGTGTTTAATTGCTATATTCTTTGCTCGTGTAACATGAGTAAGTACTGCACATCTAGCAGACTAATTGCTTTCTCTTGTGAAGAAACTAAGACAACCACAGAGTCATACTCATACCCCACACCATTTAATACACTAGAATAAGGTCATGATCAATCACTTGATATCTAACAATTTGTAAAGAATCTCCTATGCCTTTTATTTTTAACACAAAATCTATTATGGTCATGGATCATTTCTTAACAGTTTGCAATTATTGCTCCAATAGAAGAACTCTCACCATGGAATGTTGAGCATACAACCCTTCAAGCATTAACCACGCTTCAAGAGAGGATTTAGTTTTGTTTACCTGACCAAGAATACTTGGAGAGACAGTTGACAAGACCTAACAAAGTAGCAGCTGATATGCTCATTTCCAGAACCTAATTGCAAGACTGACTTTGACAGCTTTGACAACTCTATTCTCATCTACAACTTTTGTATATTGCTGAGGTGGAGATCAAGAACTGATGATGTAATCTTCAAGCTCTAAAGCTCGAATAGCTGAGATGACTGAGCTTTCCAGTTGACATTATTTGTTTTGTCAATTTTCAATGGCAAGTTGAAGTTAAGTGTTCGTGCTATAGATTGAAAATCTAGAGATGGACATTCAAGAATCAAAAGTGATGGATCGAAAGCTTGAGGAGAAGAAGTACTCAAAGACATGTTGACGTGAGTCAATGAGCTCTGATACCATGTAAGAATGCAATATAAGCAACACTTGATTGAAGAAGAATAGTGATGATAAAAGATGATTGTTAGAGGCAAGGTGTTTGATCAAAACACTAAGGTGTTTGATCAAATGCCTATAGAGAAGATTTTCAACTTCTCAAGCCCCATTAATGGAGATTTTATGGAGAGAGTTTTTTGTTATTTTTGAAGGGAAAATGTAACATCTTTCTTCAATTAAAAATAGCTGAAAGCATCAGCTAATATATATACAAGTAGAGATAAAATCATGGTAGTTGATTTGTAACAAACTTACATCAACACTATTGATTCAAACCAGAATTTCCAGACATCTAACCAACTCCTATATGCAAACAATAATCAAGAGTGTTAATATCCATCATAACAATAGATAGACTAGCTTAATTTAGATGATGGATCAGCTAACTATCAGCCTAATTGATTCAGCTTACTTCAGCCATCGTAAAGGCCACCTCACTAGATTAAGATATTGGAGAGCCTTACGGACTGCCTTGAGGACTGAATTGAACCTTAGTACCGCCCATCATCCTCAAACTGATGGACAGTCTGAGAGGACTATTCAGATATTGGAGGATATGCTCCGTTCTTGTATATTGGACTTTGGAGGGAATTGGGGTGAGCACCTATCTTTGGTGGAATTTGCTTATAACAATAGCTATCAGGCTAGTATCGGTATGGCCCCGTATGAGACTCTTTATGGAAGGCCTTGTAGGTCACCTTCGTGTTGGGCTGAGCTAGACGAGCGGATTACTATTAGGCCAGAGATTATTGAAGAGACTACGAGCAAAGTTAGGAGTATTCAAGAAAGGCTTAAAGTGGTCCAGAGTCGCCAAAAGAGTTATGCTGATCTTCACCGTCGTGAGGTGGAATATGAGATTGGTGACTATGTTTTCTTGAAAGTGACACCTATGCGAGGTGTGACTCGATTTGGAGTTAAAGGCAAGTTAGCTCCTAGATACATCGGGCCATTTGAGATTATCGAGAGAGTTGGGCAGGTTGCTTATCGCTTAAATTTTCCAGCTCAGTTGGGACATGTTCATAATGTCTTCCACGTGTCCATGTTGAGAAAGTACACCGCAGACCCATCTCACATTGTTCCCCACTCGGAGATTCCTCTGAGAGAAGATGTGACATATGAGGAACAACTCTTGCGGATCCTGGCGAGAGAGATCAAAGTGCTGCGAAATCGAGAAATCCGAATGGTTAAAGTGCTATGGCAAAATCATACGGGAGATGAGGCTACTTGGGAGTTAGAATCCGAAATGTATTATAAATACCCTCACTTGTTTGAGATTCAACTTGAGGTTGTACTTTGAATTTCGGGACGAAATTCTTTTAAGGAGGGTAGAATGTAAAATCTCATTTTTATTATTTTATTTTAAATTATTATGAAGGGTGTATTTGAAATCTTTTGAAATTTTTTGATGAATGTGTGAGGACGTAAAAGATATATTTTGAAAGTTGGCAATTAAATTTGTAATTTCGAAAAGTTAAGGGACAAAACGGAACTTTTCCAGTCCTATATCTATTCATCTTCTTCCTCGAGACAGCACCTGCACATTTTTCTCTCTATTTCTTCAGTTTTTTTCTGACGACTTTGACCACGATTTTCGGCCACATCCGACCTCCATTTCGTTCGTTCTTGGTACCAATAGAAAGCTCTTGCGACATAGAATCTTTTGGTACCAACTTTGGAGATTTTCATGGCCGTTTGAGTCTCCGATTTGGTGGAGAAAGTTAGGGATTTTCCAATTCGGAAAACCTCCGATTCCGGCGAATCTAGCCATTTCCCTCTCCGGCGACAGTTATAAACATTGACGAGGGAGACGAGGCGAACAAAACCCGACCATTTTTGGAGGTTGTCGGAAAGTTTTCAGAAAGTCGCCGTCGGCCGCCACGCACGGCGGGGGTAAGTTTCCGACCTCCCGAACTTAGAATTTGATTTCGAACCCGTTTACGTATTCGTTTTAAGTGTAGGATATTATTTTGAGGTTAATTGGATTATATGGCCGCCGTATATAAATTAAATAATTATATTCTCGTGTAGATTTTACCGGTCGGGATAATTGAGATTGAAAGCGAGGCCGCTGCGAGTTGCGGGTAGCTTACACGAGGTAGGGGTTTCAAACTTAAATTTTTAGAATCTTTTCCCTAAATGGTTTGGATATAAATTGATTGTGAAAATTTGAGGAAATGTTTATTTGAATTGTGGAATTGATTTGAGGAATAAATTGGAATGTATTGTGTGGAAAATATGATTTTTATGCAGGTTTTGTATTTTGGGATTTTGATAAAAGCAGCCGTTATGCTGCCGAAATTTTATTAAAAATGATGAGTTTACATATGGGATGCATGGCGGATTTATTTAAATGGTTTGATGATTTTGAAAAGATAACCGTCCTAGTCATTATATTATATATTATTATACGACTTTATGTCGGGGACTGCGCAGGGTATTTTCTGGTACGTACACCTTGTATATGAGGGTAATACCAGGGTCACGGTGAGCAAAATATTTTTAAAATGATAGGCCACCGGGTATGACTAGTGGACGTGTGGATATTACTTTCTGAAGGAAAGTGTTACTGTTTATTTAAAATTTTGTGAAAGTATTTAACCATGCAGGATTATCCCATGACTTTATAAAAATGATGTTTTCCACATACATTATCGGGGATTATACCCTACTGAGCTTTTAGCTCACCCCTTTTTATTTTCTTTTCCCCCCAGGGAGCGCCCACGCGGATTAGAAGATCGTTAGTTGATGTGGGTGAAGACTTGTGAGATCTAAGGATTAGATTTCTGATATTCGTTATTAAATTTATGTTATTTGAGATTTGTAGTGATTAAAGAATTTGTATTTGTTATGGACTTATAACAAATGTTGAGATAACTCAGTTTGTGAGTTAGGTTTGTTGATGTGAAATCTTGTGGTTATGGATGATTAAGACTTCAGGAGTTATGCATGTTTCAGTATAAATATTATCTTGAAAATTGAATCCATGAATTCTAATGGGTGATCACATATCTGTGGGGTTATTTGGTGTTGACTTTTGAAATTTGGAAATATTTTGTTTGTAAACAGATTTTCATTTTGTTTGATTCTCCGGAGTATCCAAAGAAATTTGTTGTGGTTTTTATGAAATTTTAATAAAGTCAAGTTGGAAACTATTGATTTTATTTACAACTCTGCCACGGCCTAGGGCCCGGGTCGTGACAGAAAAATGGTATCAGAGCTTTTGGTTTTCAAACCTCGGAATGTGACACCTACTAGTATGAATGGATGGTATTTCACTGAACATGCATTTCTGATTGCGGATGATTTGATGTTTAAATTATAGGCTTGAAAGATGCCTCCGAGAAGGAGAACTCGAGGGCAGAAGTCTAGGGCTGATACATCACCTCCACCACCACCGCAACCTATTAATGAGCAAGTGGTCAATCTCTTGGAAGCAGTTATGAGGATGTCTGCCACACAAACTGTCCATGTGAAGGACAAGAATGAAAGACTTCGGGATTTCTGTCGGATATTTGATGCTCAGTTTGATGGCAGGCAAGATCCTATTGCTGCAGATAGATGGTTGAAGGCCATCAGGAGGGCCTTTTCTCAAGTTGACACTCCTAGTGAGTTCTGGGTGGATTTTGCTGTTTACAGGTTGACCGGTGATGCTGTGATATGGTGGGAAAATTTGTCAATTCAGTGAGACATGACCGGTGTTGACTGGGAAGTCTTTGAGGGGTTATTCCGGGATAATTATTTTAATGCTGGCCATAGAAGGATGTTGGCAGATATGTTTGAGAATATTGAGCAAGGGGGGATGACTGTAAATGAATACTATACCAGGTTCATGGAGTTATCCCAGTATGCTGGAAGAGCCGACGAGTCACTGCTATTGTCAAAGTTCCTAATGCGTCTCAGACCGACGATACGGAACAGGATCTATACTCAAGAGTTCAGGAAGCTAACTGATTGTTTGGCTGCCGCCATTCTAGCTGAAACCAACTTCAGAGATATCCAGCCTCCCAGGAATCAACCTTCTGGCAGCAGGGACAGGAAAATGACCAAGAAAAATCAAGAAGGGTGGCGTGGCCCTAATTATGCTACTAGTGGGAGTGGTACAAGTAGCGGGTCTTCGGGACGGAGTTCACCATATGGCAACTGTTATAATTGCGGACAGCAGGGTCATCTAAAGAAGGCTTGTCCATATCCGCGAAGATTCCAATCATCTCGTGGAGGAGCCTCAGGGAGCCATTCAGATTCGGCTTCTTTCCAAGGACAACCTATGCACCATCCATCCCATGCATCATCTCCAGCATTTGCTTCTCCTAACCCACAGCGCCAGTATGTTCCGCAATACCAACATCAATACCGTGCACCTACTTTGGGATTTGGCCAGAATGTTCCTCAAAATTTTCAGGTTCCACAAGCATCTGGGAGCCGTGGCACTTCAAGCTACAACATGGATTCTAATGCTAGTGGGGGCCATTCAGGAAAGGGAAGAGGAAAAGAAAGGAGCACCGGACAGGCTTATGCTGCCACAGCTGAGGAGGAGTGTGACCACTCAGACAGAGGGGTGATTGATGGTATGGTTCTAATTTCTCGTTCTTGGGCTCATGCTTTGTTCGACACTGGTGCATCACATTCTTTCATTTCTTTGTTGTTTGCAAATACTTTGGGGTTGGGTTTTGAGAATCTTAGCATGCCATTGAATTTGGAAACCCCATTGGGAAAAGCTCATGATTTAACAGTATGTTATCAATCAGTGAGCATTAGAATTGATGACAGGCGATTTTCTGATGATTTGATTGTGATGCCCATGGGACAATTTGATGTGATTTTCGGTATGGATTGGTTAACTAAATACCGAGCACAAATCGATTGTTACAACAAAAGGGTGATACTTTATACAAAGAATGACAAGGTTGTTTACCAAGCGACTCAGGGTATGAAACAGCTAAGTCCAATTTTGAAGACCTTATTTGGTGGAAAGAAAAGACTGGAAACCTATGGTAATGTATTTGCCATTCACGGGGAGACAAGTAAGGTAAACCAGTATTCCCAGGTATACGTGGTTGATGAGTATCCTGATGTATTTCCTGAAGAGTTACCAGGATTGCCACCAAGTAGAGAGATTGAGTTCTGTATTAATCTAGTTCCCGGGGCTCAACCAATTTCCATAACTCCATATCGTATGGCCCCAGCAGAACTAGTGGAATTACGAAAACAATTAGGAGAGCTCCTAAAAAGGGATTTATTCGGGAGAGTACCTCTCCATGGGGAGCTCCTGTTTTGTTTGCAAAGAAAGCTGACGGTTCTCTGAGACTTTGTGTAGACTACCGAAAGTTGAACCAAGTGACAGTAAAGAATAAGTATCCCTTGCCCAGGATAGATGAGTTGTTTGATCAACTCGGAGGATCAAAATTCTTCTCGAAGATTGATTTGAGATCCGGTTATCACCAATTGAAGGTTCGGGCAGAGGATATTCCTAAAACAGCCTTTCGGACCCGTTATGGTCATTTTGAGTTCCTTGTTATGCCGTTTGGGTTAACTAATGCTCCTGCAGCTTTTATGGACATCATGAATCGAATTTTCAGGCCTTACCTGGATAAATTTGTTGTGGTGTTTATCGATGATATTTTGGTTTATTCCAGAACTTGTGAAAAGCATGTAGAGCATTTGAATATAGTCATGCAGACACTTCGAATGAATCAACTCTATGCTAAGAAAGACAAATGTGATTTCTGGTTGACCGAAGTCAAGTTCTTGGGTCATATGATTTCCCAAGAAGGAATATCTGTGGATCCTGCAAAGGTGGAAGCTGTTCTTCAATGGGAGAGACCAACAAACGTCACAGAAGTTCGTAGTTTTCTTGGCCTAGCTGGTTATTATCGTCGTTTCGTTGAGAACTTTTCAAGGATTGCTATGCCATTGACCCAATTGACGAGGAAGAATGTAAAGTTTGTTTGGGATGAAGATTGTGAAGCCTCATTTATGGAATTGAAGCAAAGATTAACCACAGCACCTGTCCTTACAGTACCGGATAGCAGTGAACCCTACGTAGTATACACGGATGCCTCAGGTACTGGTTTAGGTGGTGTTCTGATGCAAGGCGGAAAGGTAGTGGCTTACGCCTCCCGTCAATTGAAACCGCATGAGAAGAATTACCCTACCCATGATTTGGAGCTTGCTGCTGTGATTTTTGCATTAAAAATTTGGAGGTGTTACCTTTATGGAGTAAAGTTTGACATCTATTCAGATCATAAAAGTCTGAAATATCTTTTTACACAGCGGGATCTAAATTTGAGGCAAAGGAGATGGATTGAGTACATGGAGGATTATGATTTTAACCTTCAGTATCATCCTGGCAAGGCAAATGTGGTTGCAGATGCCTTAAGTAGAAAATCTTATGGAATTTTGGCCAATTTGGCATTGGAAGATTGGAAGAGAACTATGGTCATTGGAGATTATGATCTGTGTTTACAAGAAGACGAAGTAACAGCTCGTGTTTACAATGTGGTGGCTACACCTAGTGTCCTGCAACGTGTTAAGCAGAGTCAATGGCAGGATGAAGAATTGAGAACTCTGTGGAATCGTTTGATAAATGGTGAGCATCTGGAGGGTTGGGAAATTAAGGCTGATGGATTTATTTATTATAAAGGAAAAGTGGTAGTTGCCAACGATCCAGAACTTAGAAGAGATGTGTTGGCTGAGGCCCATAAGTCCAAGTTTGTGGTACATCCAGGTAGCACAAAGATGTATCATGATCTCAAGAGGCAATACTGGTGGATCGGAATGAAACGAGAGGTAGCTGAATTTGTTGCTAAGTGTATGGTATGCCAACAGGTGAAAGCTGAACATCAACGACCGTCAGGGTTACTCCAACCATTACCAATTCCTGAATGGAAATGGGATAAGATTTCTATGGACTTCGTGACAGGATTACCGTTGACTCCACAGAGATATGATGCAATATGGGTTATTGTGGACCGGCTAACAAAAACAGCTCACTTCATACCTATAAGGAAGGACTACAAGATTAATAAGTTAGCCAGGCTCTATGTGGAGAATATTGTTCGGTTACATGGTGTACCCTCCAGCATTATTTCAGATAGAGACCCACGTTTCACTTCTAGATTTTGGAGAGCCTTACGGACTGCCTTGGGGACTGAATTGAACCTTAGTACCGCCCATCATCCTCAAACTGATGGACAGTCTGAGAGGACTATTCAGATATTGGAGGATATGCTCCGTTCTTGTATATTGGACTTTGGAGGGAATTGGGGTGAGCACCTATCTTTGGTGGAATTTGCTTATAACAATAGCTATCAGGCTAGTATCGGTATGGCCCCGTATGAGGCTCTTTATGGAAGGCCTTGTAGGTCACCTTCGTGTTGGGCTGAGCTAGACGAGCGGATTACTATTGGGCCAGAGATTATTGAAGAGACTACGAGCAAAGTTAGGAGTATTCAAGAAAGGCTTAAAGTGGTCCAGAGTCGCCAAAAGAGTTATGCTGATCTTCACCGTCGTGAGGTGGAATATGAGATTGGTGACTATGTTTTCTTGAAAGTGACACCTATGCGAGGTGTGACTCGATTTGGAGTTAAAGGCAAGTTAGCTCCTAGATACATCGGGCCATTTGAGATTATCGAGAGAGTTGGGCAGGTTGCTTATCGCTTAAATTTGCCAGCTCAGTTGGGACATGTTCATAATGTCTTCCACGTGTCCATGTTGAGAAAGTACACCGCAGACCCATCTCACATTGTTCCCCACTCGGAGATTCCTCTGAGAGAAGATGTGACATATGAGGAACAACTCTTGCGGATCCTGGCGAGAGAGATCAAAGTGCTGCGAAATCGAGAAATCCGAATGGTTAAAGTGCTATGGCAAAATCATACGGGAGATGAGGCTACTTGGGAGTTAGAATCCGAAATGTATTATAAATACCCTCACTTGTTTGAGATTCAACTTGAGGTTGTACTTTGAATTTCGGGACGAAATTCTTTTAAGGAGGGTAGAATGTAAAATCTCATTTTTATTATTTTATTTTAAATTATTATGAAGGGTGTATTTGAAATCTTTTGAAAATTTTTGATGAATGTGTGAGGACGTAAAAGATATATTTTGAAAGTTGGCAATTAAATTTGTAATTTCGAAAAGTTGAGGGACAAAACGGAACTTTTCCAGTCCTATATCTATTCATCTTCTTCCTCGAGACAGCACCTGCACATTTTTCTCTCTGTTTCTTCAGTTTTTTTCTGACGACTTTGACCACGATTTTCGGCCACATCCGACCTCCATTTCGTTCGTTCTTGGTACCAATAGAAAGCTCTTGCGACATAGAATCTTTTGGTACCAACTTTGGAGATTTTCATGGCCGTTTGAGTCTCCGATTTGGTGGAGAAAGTTAGGGATTTTCCAATTCGGAAAACCTCCGATTCCGGCGAATCTAGCCATTTCCCTCTCCGGCGACAGTTATAAACATTGACAAGAGAGACGAGGCGAACAAAACCCGACCATTTTTGGAGGTTGTCGGAAAGTTTTCAGAAAGTCGCCGTCGGCCGCCACGCACGGCGGGGGTAAGTTTCCGACCTCCCGAACTTAGAATTTGATTTCGAACCCGTTTACGTATTCGTTTTAAGTGTAGGATATTATTTTGAGGTTAATTGGATTATATGGCCGCCGTATATAAATTAAATAATTATATTCTCGTGTAGATTTTACCGGTCGGGATAATTGAGATTGAAAGCGAGGCCGCTGCGAGTTGCGGGTAGCTTACACGAGGTAGGGGTTTCAAACTTAAATTTTTAGAATCTTTTCCCTAAATGGTTTGGATATAAATTGATTGTGAAAATTTGAGGAAATGTTTATTTGAATTGTGGAATTGATTTGAGGAATAAATTGGAATGTATTGTGTGGAAAATATGATTTTTATGCAGGTTTTGTATTTTGGGATTTTGATAAAAGCAGCCGTTATGCTGCCGAAATTTTATTAAAAATGATGAGTTTACATATGGGATGCATGGCGCATTTATTTAAATGGTTTGATGATTTTGAAAAGATAACCGTCCTAGTCATTATATTATATATTATTATACGACTTTATGTCGAGGACTGCACAGGGTATTTTCTGGTACGTACACCTTGTATATGAGGGTAATACCAGGGTCACGGTGAGCAAAATATTTTTAAAATGATAGGCCACCGGGTATGACTAGTGGACGTGTGGATATTACTTTCTGAAGGAAAGTGTTACTGTTTATTTAAAATTTTGTGAAAGTATTTAACCATGCAGGATTATCCCATGACTTTATAAAAATGATGTTTTCCACATACATTATCGGGGATTATACCCTACTGAGCTTTTAGCTCACCCCTTTTTATTTTCTTTTCCCCCCAGGGAGCGCCCACGCGGATTAGAAGATCGTTAGTTGATGTGGGTGAAGACTTGTGAGATCTAAGGATTAGATTTCTGATATTCGTTATTAAATTTATGTTATTTGAGATTTGTAGTGATTAAAGAATTTGTATTTGTTATGGACTTATAACAAATGTTGAGATAACTCAGTTTGTGAGTTAGGTTTGTTTATGTGAAATCTTGTGGTTATGGATGATTAAGACTTCAGGAGTTATGCATGTTTCAGTATAAATATTATCTTGAAAATTGAATCCATGAATTCTAATGGGTGATCACATATCTGTGGGGTTATTTGGTGTTGACTTTTGAAATTTGGAAATATTTTGTTTGTAAACAGATTTTCATTTTGTTTGATACTCCGGAGTATCCAAAGAAATTTGTTGTGGTTTTTATGAAATTTTAATAAAGTCAAGTTGGAAACTATTGATTTTATTTACAACTCTGTCACGGCCTAGGGCCCGGGTCGTGACAACATTGGTATGTTGTAGCTTCATCTCGAGTTGCTAAAGCTGTTGTAGCAACTAGTTCAACTATAGTTGATGCAGCTGCAGCTTGATCATCAACATCAGCTTGATTATTTACTCTATCAGCAACGTTTTATATATATATATATATATCCTTAGAGGATTATTATTTGCGTCTGATATTGGTCTCCTTCCTACATTAATCGAGTCTGATGCTCTTACTGTTGTGAATGCATGCTATTAACTCTCAAACTCTTCTCTTTTCTGAGCTTGGAGTGGTAGTGATCAGGCACATTTGGTCTCTGCTAATTGCTAGTTTTCTTGGTTCTTCAGTATGTGGTTTATTATGAGTCTAGACATGCTAATAAGGTGGCTCATGGTTTAACTAAATTTATTTTTTTTTTTGGATTCTTATCTATTTTAGATTGATGATTTTCCTCCCACCTGCATAAAGTTTTCAGTTTTCGCTGATAAGCTAGAATAGTTGTTCCTTTCAGTTATTATACTATGGTTCTTTTCATCAAACAAAAAAACAAAGTAAAAAAAAAAAAAAAAAGATAATAAAGCTGGTTCTAACCCTCTGAACATATCTATTCAAAGAGATCTCATATACAAACTTTATTTAGACTTTTATCTACCGCGCCATGATGCGGCAGAGAAGTAGTTAAAGACCAAAGAAATTCGATGTTGCACATGAGAATTATTACAAAAGCATTAAAGATGTATGAGAATAGAGGCCTCCAAATAAACTACAAAGTCATATAGTTAATTGGATGACATGAGATAGTCGACAAAGCATTTGAGTGTATCACCATCAACTCTGTGGTGTTTTTGTGTGTATTGCATCAGATCTGACCATGTAAAATCTGGGTACTTCCTTTGCTGATCTTCTCCGCAGACAAGATCTTGTGGTGGTCTCACCACTTTGTCCTCCTTTGGAGACACAAAGAAAACTAGCGACCTCCTCTCCGTTTCAGTGTTCACCACTGCCCTATGCATGCAGCTTCTGTATTTTCCATTAGATAATGCCTACACATCAAACAAACATATATAATGTATACAGAAATTGCATCACGGTTATCCAAATCGTAAAATAAGTTAGTTATTTGAATTATGGACATAAAAACGTACCATAAAGGTGTCACCAATATTGATGACAAAGGCATCGGGTCGAGGACGGACTGATTGCCACTTGTTATCGTAAAAAACTTCGAGGCCTCCTACTTGGTCTTGGTGAAGAATTGTTATGGAAGTTGGGTCACAATGAGGGCCTGTGCCTAGCGCCAGCTCTGCATTCTTGCAAGGAGGATAGGAGTTGACTCTCATTAAAGACTTTGCATCTTCAAAATATTTCTTGTAGTGCAAACGATCTTCAAGCCCCAAGCTTATTGCCAATAGCTCAAGAATCATCTCAGATACTTTCTTCATTTCTTCACAGAACTTCTGGTAGACCCGCCTACAAAAATCACCCTATCATATTAGTAAAAATTCAATCTCATCTTGTATTGTGTGGTCAATAACGAAAAGAATTATAAGAAACTGAGAGAAAAGTGATGGATAGGTCTAGTACCATATTGTACTTAGTAACTACTCAAACATTTCAAAACATTGAGCTGTTAGCTAAAGATTCAATAATAGTATATACTTAAAATATGAAATTTAACATGTTATTCGCATATAATAACTGTACTGTGAATAGTATTTGATTAAAACACGCCTTAGACTTACCCCATTGATTCATGGTCCTCTCCTAGAACAGATTTGAAGTAGTTAACCACTTCGGCCTCCTCCGAGCTCTTGTCATGTGAGTAAAGGAAAGAATATAACTCCTTCCATGGAAGGTTAGATGGGAAGCGATGGGAATGGGCGCCCGAGTAACCCGCGAGCGAACCGGGCTTCTGGGAAATGCTCAGCTTCTTGTCAAAAGGCAGCTTGAAAACAGCATCCATTTCTTGGTGTGCTGCTTGGATGAGACTGGCATCCACACCATGGTTGATTATCTGAAAGAAACCATGGTTCACACAAGCCCTTCGAACCTGCTCGGCAGCTATTAAAATCGCCTTTTCATCACCTCTCACCAACCCATCCAGGTCTATGAACGGGGCATCGAGCTCCTCCGGGTTAGGGTCAGGCAAGTCCTCCTCCAGCCACACGAACTCGGTTGGCAAGTTCGGTTGCTTTTGCAGCTTCGAGATGTCGAAAATGGAGCCCCCCTGCTTTTGATCAGCTTTGTGCTCCACCATGATCACTAGATATATCTCCAACTATGCACACACAAACACTTGAAGGTATATATAATTACTATCTCTTGAAATGAAACAGTATATGTAATTCTGCAACCATGGTCTCTGTGCTTTTATAGACTCATGATCTGCTCAGCACCAGAGAATGAAAAGACTAGTGGACTCCATATATAGTTATATCCATCCTGAAGTCTCTATTTTTAGCTAATTGTAATTAATCCTAAATAGGTAAACTAATTTATTTTGCATTCAATCTATTTTTAGCTAATTGTAATTAATAATTTATTATCCTAAATAGGTAAACTAATTTACTTAGCATTCAAAGTTTTTATTTTTTTTTTCCTTTTCCTCATTGCTATGCCAAATTTAGAGAATTGTATTAAATTGTGTGTTCCCTAAATTAAGTTAATAGGTAGATAACAATCTCCTAAATTAAGTAAACATTATCTTGAAAATGGCAATTACAATAAATTCTTTCTTCTAAAAAAAGTTAATAGTTATTACTATATGCTATATTCAACTAATAAAATATACCCTATCCTTTTTTTGAAAGGAAAATATACCCTATTCTTAGTAAACATTATTCTAAAAAATACATTAATTGGGGTATGGTACCGCACTAACAAAGTTGATAGTAATGCACCTGTGCACTGAAGATGTGACCTGTGACTTGAAATGGACATGTGTCATAAAAAAATACATATGCGTTAGCCACATATTATATCTTCAATATTTTACACAAAGTGCACTAAAGTATTTCTAATCTTAAAGAAAATCAATATTTTTTTTTACAACTTCAATTGTCGGGTGCAATTATAAAATTAATAATAAGTCTTGCGGAATCAGTCGAAATGAATCACTAAACGTACGGGCTCGGATATTTACTTTCATTATAAGGGGAGAAAACTACCTACACATGCTGGTAAATGTGCATGATGAGACATGAACCCTTACCACTGAAGTAAAAGCAAATTTTACTAATCATTCGAGTTATGAATGGATGTGAAGAATCAATAATCTCCTAAAAGTAAACACTATCCAAAAAAATTAATTATATCTAGAAAACATTTTTGTTAATTAAACAAAATTAAACTAAAAGTAATAGTAATAGTAAAGTAAATAATAAGTTGAATGCAATAAAATACATAGCACAATTAGAATTACTAATCTCCAAAATATCATAGGGGTGTTTGTCACCACTTAATTTAAAAAAAAAAAAAAAAGGTTGTTCATAACTATTGAGTGATTATTTATTTTTTATTAGAAGACTAAACAATTCTGAATTTTACTAAAATAATAATAGAAATATGAAGTTTGAATGAATATTTACTTTTTTTTTCCCACCTTTAAATTAGTGTCAACTAATTCTGTTTTTAAAATAACAAATTTAATTTTTATACCCTTAATTATTACCATTTTTTGCTATACATTTTCATTTAATAAGATACAAACAACTAGAAACAAGTAATTTAATAGATACTAAACAATTTTTATAACTCAATAAATCTTCTTACGTTAATAGAAATGTTCGAAGGTCTAATCTTAAAACCAAGTTGAGAGAAAAACTTGGTTTGCATAAAAAGATTAACAGTATAAAGAAAATGGAATTCGTAATTAAAGTATGTTTGATTATTTTTTTCTTATCATCTTTGCTACTTAGAATGTAGAATAAATATAATTTATTTATTTAAAATTTAAATTATTACGATCACATCTCGTGAGTATATGTTAACATTAATCTTATAACTATAGTCTGTAGCATGCGGTAGACGAGTATATGGGCACTACAATCTGCAAAACTAGAGAGAGGATTATCGGTAGGATGCATGGAATATCGGGACGGTCCCGATCAAATGCGATCCAACAATTAAGTCAGTATCCACTATCCAGAGTAGGAAAAAAATAGAGATAATAGAAATATTTCCTAGCCTCAATTACTAGATTTATGAAGATTGGAAAGGTCAAGATACAATAGTCGGAGTTGGCCGAAGTACCTTGATGAATGCTGATTGTAAATAGAGACGCTGGCGTCAATACCTAAAATAGTTATATCGTATAAGATTATGAATATCTAAACCCCTTGCTCTGAGTCTGATCCTTCCTTATATAATGTCCTTGTCATGCCCGTTGGTGAGATGCCATATGCCCTTGTTTATTGGCTAATATCTCGGGATCTTCAACGTATATTGTGACTTAGTGTTGTTTTGAAATGGACTGAAGATTTCTTGGGCCTGGGTCAGCATCAAATTGGGCTTTGACCATTTTGTTTTGGCTGCACCCTTTAGGGACTTTGGATTTTGTATATCCAAATAGAAGGAAGTGAATGAACTTTTTTTAAAAAAAAAGAGGTCGGGCCCTGGGCTCTTTTTGATTTCATTAAAATTATTAATGGATTCAGGCAATGGGGTTTTGTGTGAACATATGTATTGGACCTATTCTTTGGCCCTAGTACTATTTTGGCCACTACAGTTTGCCCCCAAACTTCTTAACTTTAAGGTCAAAACCTAACTCATGGAGTTTGCTATGTTAAGTGCTTCATCTGAGTTAGTCTTAAGGCGTAAGACAAGTACTTTATTAGGCTGATGTGCGATTGAGGGTGTCTACTCTACCAACAGTCGAATAATCGAATGAGATGTATGAAATCGGTCGATCCTTCATGAAGTAGCTTAAGATTAATAGCTTTATGCTACAAATATTCGAATGACCGAACAGATCATATCAAAATAGTCAATATTCCGTAAAGGAGTTATTGGTCAGTAGAACTACTTAACCAATAGTCGAGAAGTCGAACAAGATACACAAGATGGTCGACCTCAAATGCGTGGTCAGTAAAACCGTTCGACTAGTAGTCGAGTAGTCGAATGAAAATAAAAGGTTCAGTTTTGATACTGGAAAACTTTGCTTAGTTAGTCATAATAGTCGAACGCTTAGGCTCATTATCTAGTCGAGTGACTTGAATTCAAATGATAGATTATTCTTTCACCTTGTGAATAGTTTTGACTAGGTTGTTCAGTTTACTGCGTTAGTCAAATGATTCAAACGAAGATGATTGTTCGACTTATCAAGAAAATTCGAACCTTCAATGCTGGTGGTTCACGAGATGACCAGTCGACTATTCTAGCAATAGTTGAACAATGACAATTAAAAGTTGAAGATTTGCGTCGTTGTTTTAATAGGGCAAAAATCGAATAGGTCGACTTCGTAATTGAGCACTTCATTGTTTTAGTGGGTTTCAACCATAGTAGAACGTGATGAATGAATAGGTGACAATTCCACCTTAGGTTTCGAGAACTAATGATGTGACTACTCGACACGTGGATGATTCATTAATGTTGAGCATTAAGGTAGAGAAACGCTTCGATTTTTATTTTGACGGTCACGAGGGTGAAGGGGTTCCTAATGATTGGGCACCACGTCACGGGCCAGTCACTTGGCCTCCTTTCTTTTTTCACTTATTTTCCCTTTTTATATTATTTTCTTTCTTGGTTTTCACTTACCACTCACAACACTACTTCTGCAAGTAAAACCCTTTAGAGAGAGAAAGAGATAAGGAACTAGAAAAATTCTTTCAACAGCTTATATCGAGCCATTCTTGTTAGACACGGTCACGGTTCTGGAACCGTCGATTCTGATTTTGGAACCGACAATTTCGGTTCCTTTGGTGGGAATCGGAAACAGAACCATGGGTAAAAGGTTCCGGTTCCAGTTCGGAATCAGCAGCTTAAAGCCTAATCCGATTTTGCCTCATGTTTCTGAAACCAGCGGTTTTATGCCGGTTCCGATTCAGGAACCGGTTCAGAATTTTTAAAAACAAATTTAAAAAATTAATTGAAAATTAAAATATTCTAAAAAAAAATTAAAAATGGATAACCCGAAACTACAGTAAAATTTAAATAAAATTACGATAATATCATAAAATAAAATAAAATTTAAAGAAATAAATAAGAAATTTGGGCTTGCACTTAATTTTACCTCAATTAAGCTGCCTATGTGTCCTCTAGGAGGAATTAAAGCCCACATAGTTCTCTTATCTTTTATTTATCTGATCATCATGTTAGAATTATGCTCAATCGCAAAAGTATAATAGTGTAATTTAGCAATTTTTTTCATATTAATAATGTAATTTTTATTTTAACAAATCTTATAGCTTTTATAGTTTAAATATTATAATTGTTAAATGTAAATAATCATAAGGTCAAAAGGCTATGAGAAATAAAGAATTGTCCATATATCTGAATATGTATGAGGTAGACATAATTATTTAGTTAGTCTTGAATAACATTCACAACTTAAGATAAAGGTATTATCTTTTAAGGTGTTGATTAGCGAAAATCGGTGGAAAGCAAAGGGGTTAGATTTAGGGTTTAGAGTTTAGGCTTTTAGGGTTTTAGGATTTAAGGCTTTAAGGTTTTAGTGTTTAAGGTTAAAGGTTAAGGGTTTAGGGTTTAGAGCGTTTACGTTAGAGTATTAAGGGTTTAGGGTTTAGTTCTTATAAGGTTCAGGGTTTAGTGTTTTTAAGGTTTCGGGTATAGGGTTTTAGTTCTGTAGTGTTTTAGGGTTTTGGGTTTAATCTTAAGGGTTTAGGGTTTAGGGTTTTTAAGGTATAGGGTTTAGAGTGTTTAGGGTGTTTAGGGTTTACGGTGTTTAGGGTTTACGGGTTAAGCTTTTTAGGATTTTTAGGGTTTATGGTTTTAGTGTTCTAGTTTTTAGGGCTAAGGGTTTTAAGGTTTAGGGTTTAGGGTTTAGGATTTTAGAGTTTTTAGAGTTTTAAGGTTTCAGATTTTAGGGTTATATGGTTTCAAAATTAGTTTTAAGGGTTTAAGGTTTCGAGTTTAAGGTATCGTGTATAAGGTTTAGGGTTTTTAGGGTTTACGCTTAAGATTCAGGGTTTTAGGGTTTTGGATTATGGGTTTAATGTTAAGAGTTTGAGGTTTAGGGATTAGGGTTTTTAGTGTGTAGGGTTTACGGTGTTTATGATTTTTAGTGTTTACGGTTTACGTTGTTTAGGGTTTCAGTTTAAGGTTTTTAAGGTTTTTACGGTTTTTAGGGTTTTTAAGGTTTAGGGTTTAGGTATAGGTTTTTGGGAATTTAAGGTTTAGGTACATGTAGCATATGATTTAAAGCAATGTGATGCACATGTTTTGCATGAGATAAACACAAAGATCTACCAACATGAGATATAGGAAGTTGATTACCATTCCTAATTGTAAGCTTGTCTTTTCCTTTATATTATGAGTTCGAAAAGAGGTGGTTGAAGTGAAAGGTAACATGATTTGTTGCCTCGCTATCTGCATGCCAAGATAAGCATTAATGTGAGGGATTTTGATTAGTGCTGCCATGCCAATTTTGGTCAAATATTTTATAGCATTGAAGAGCAAAATGACTAGGTTTTTGACATAATACGCATTAAATTTTTTGGTTCGTCCATCTACATCCTCTATTGCCTCTTCCTCTGCCCTATTTGGATCTTTAGACTATCTACCATTCTTTGGTTTCTACCTCCATCAGATTGTGCAACAAAGTATCCAGAAGCAGCTGAAACCTCCACGTGACTAATTGTGATTAAATGCTCTATTCTTTGCTCGTGTAACATGAGTAAGAACTGCACATCAAGCAGACTAATTGCTTTCTCTTATGAAGAAATTAAGACAACCACAGAGTCATACTCATGCCCCACACCATTTAATACACTAGAATAAGGTGATGATTAATCACTTGATATCTAACAATTTGTAAAGAATCTCCTACGCCTTTTATTTTTAACACAAAATCTATTATGGTCATGGATCATTTCTTAACAGTTTGCAATTGTTGCTTCAATAGAAGAACTCTCACCATGGAATGTTGAGCATACAACCCTTCAAGGATAAACCATGCTTCAAGAGAAGATTTAGATTTGTTTACCTGACCAAGAATACTTGGAGAGACAGTTGACAAGACCTAACAAAGTAGCAGCTGATATGCTCTTTTCCAGAAGCTAAAGTAGGATTGACTTTGACAGCTTTGACAACTCCATTCTCATCTACAACTTTTGTATATTGATAAGGTAGAGATCGAGAACTGGTGATGTAATCTTTAAGCTCTAAAGCTCGAATAGCTGAGATGATCTGAGCTTTCCAGTTGACATAATTTGTTTTATCAAGTTTCAATGGCAAGTTTAAGTTAAGTGTTCGTGCTATAGATTGAAAATCTAGAGATGGATATTCAAGAATCAAAAGTGATGGATCGAAAGCTTGAGGAGAAGAAGTGCTCAAAGACATGTTGACGTGAGTCAATGAGCTTTGATACCATGTAAGAATGCAATATAAGCAACACTCGATTGAAGAAGAATAGTGATGATAAAAGATCATTGTAAGAGGTAAGGTGTTTGATCAAATGCCTATAGAAAAGATCTTTAACTTCTCAAGCTACATTAATGGAGATTTTATGGAGAGAGTTTTCTAATATTTTTGAAGGGAAAATGTAACATCTTTCTTCAATTAAAAATAGTTGAAAGCATCAACTAATATATATACAAGTAGAGATAAAAGCATGGTAGTTGATTTGTAACAAACATACATCAACACTATTGACTCAAACCAGAATTTCCAGACATCTAACCAACTCCTCTATGCAAACAATAATCAAGAGTGTTAATATTCATCATAACAATAGATAGACTAGATTAATTTAGATGATTGATCAGCTGACTAATAGCCTGATCAATTCAAATTACTTCAGCCATCATAAAGGCCACCTCACTAGATTAATATGTGCTCTAGACTTTGCTGGAGAATGTCAAACTTGTGCAATGCTAATTGGTATGTTGCAGCTTGATCTTGAGTTGCTAAAGCTGTTGTAGCAACTTGTTCAATTGTAGTTGATGCAGCTGTAGCTTGATCATCAACATCAGCTTGATTATTTACTCTATCAGCAACGTTATATATATATATTCTTAGAGGATTATTGTTTGCATCGGATATTGCTCTCCTTCCTACATTAATCAAGTCTGATTCTCTTACTGTTGTGAATGCATGCTATTAGCTCTCAAACTCTTTTCTTTTCTGAGCTTGGAGTGGTTGTGATCAGGCACATTTGGTCTCTGCTAATTGCTAGTTTTCCTGATTCTTCAATATGTGTTTATTATGAGTCTAGACATGCTAATAAGGTAGCTTATGGTTTAACTAAGTTTTGGTTTTTTTCGGATTCTTATCTATTTTAGATTGATGATTTTCCTCCCACCTACATGAAGTTTTCAGTTCTGGCTGATAAGCTAGAATAGTTGTTCATCTTTCACTTGTTATACTATGGTTCTTTTCATCAAACAAAAAAACGAAGTAAAAAAAAAAAAAAGATAATAAAGCTGGTTCTAACCCTCTGAACATATCTATTCAAAGAGATCTCATATACAAACTTTATTTAGACTTTTATCTACCGCGCCATGATGCGGCAGAGAAGTAGTTAAAGACCAAAGAAATTCGATGTTGCACATGAGAATTATTACAAAAGCATTAAAGATGTATGAGAATAGAGGCCTCCAAATAAACTACAAAGTCATATAGTTAATTGGATGACATGAGATAGTCGACAAAGCATTTGAGTGTATCACCATCAACTCTGTGGTGTTTTTGTGTGTATTGCATCAGATCTGACCATGTAAAATCTGGGTACTTCCTTTGCTGATCTTCTCCGCAGACAAGATCTTGTGGTGGTCTCACCACTTTGTCCTCCTTTGGAGACACAAAGAAAACTAGCGACCTCCTCTCCGTTTCAGTGTTCACCACTGCCCTATGCATGCAGCTTCTGTATTTTCCATTAGATAATGCCTACACATCAAACAAACATATATAATGTATACAGAAATTGCATCACGGTTATCCAAATCGTAAAATAAGTTAGTTATTTGAATTATGGACATAAAAACGTACCATAAAGGTGTCACCAATATTGATGACAAAGGCATCGGGTCGAGGACGGACTGATTGCCACTTGTTATCGTAAAAAACTTCGAGGCCTCCTACTTGGTCTTGGTGAAGAATTGTTATGGAAGTTGGGTCACAATGAGGGCCAGTGCCTAGCGCCAGCTCTGCATTCTTGCAAGGAGGATAGGAGTTGACTCTCATTAAAGACTTTGCATCTTCAAAATATTTCTTGTAGTGCAAACGATCTTCAAGCCCCAAGCTTATTGCCAATAGCTCAAGAATCATCTCAGATACTTTCTTCATTTCTTCACAGAACTTCTGGTAGACCCGCCTACAAAAATCACCCTATCATATTAGTAAAAATTCAATCTCATCTTGTATTGTGTGGTCAATAACGAAAAGAATTATAAGAAACTGAGAGAAAAGTGATGGATAGGTCTAGTACTATATTGTACTTAGTAACTACTCAAACATTTCAAAACATTGAGCCGTTAGCTAAAGATTCAATAATAGTATATACTTAAAATATGAAATTTAACATGTTATTCGCATATAATAACTGTACTGTGAATAGTATTTGAATAAAACACGCCTTAGACTTACCCCATTGATTCATGGTCCTCTCCTAGAACAGATTTGAAGTAGTTAACCACTTCGGCCTCCTCCGAGCTCTTGTCATGTGAGTAAAGGAAAGAATATAACTCCTTCCATGGAAGGTTAGATGGGAAGCGATGGGAATGGGCGCCCGAGTAACCCGCGAGCGAACCGGGCTTCTGGGAAATGCTCAGCTTCTTGTCAAAAGGCAGCTTGAAAACAGCATCCATTTCTTGGTGTGCTGCTTGGATGAGACTGGCATCCACACCATGGTTGATTATCTGGAAGAAACCATGGTTCACACAAGCCCTTCGAACCTGCTTGGCGGCTATTAAAATCGCCTTCTCATCACCTCTCACCAGCCCATCCAGGTCTATCAACGGGGCATCGAGCTCCTCCGGGTTAGGGTCAGGCAGGTCCTCCTCAGGCCACACGAACTCGGTTGGCAAGTTCGGTTGCTTTTGCAGCTTTGAGATGTCGAAAATGGAGGCCCCCTGCTTTTGATCAGCTTTGTGCTCTACCATGATCACTAGATATATATCCAACTATGCACACACAAACACTTGAAGGTATATATAATTACTATCTCTAGAAATGAAACTGTATATGCAATTCTGCAACCATGGTCTCTGTGCTTTTATAGACTCATGATCTGCTCAGAACCAGAGAATGAAAAGACTAGTGGACTCCATATATGGTTATATCCATCCTGAATTCTCTATTTTTAGCTAATTATAATCAATCCTTAATAGGTAAACTAATGTATTTAGCATTCAATCTATTTTTAGCTAATTGTAATTAATAATTTATTATCCTAAATAGGTAAACTAATTTATTTTGCATTCAAAGTTTTTATTTTTTTTCCTTTTCCTCATTGCTATGCCAAATTTAGAGAATTGTATAAAATTGTGTGTTACCTAAATTAAGTTAATAGGTAGATAACAATCTTCTAAAAAAAGTTAATAGTTATTACTATATGCTATATTCAACTAATAAAATATACCCTATCTTGTGTTTTGAAAGGAAAATATACCCTATTCTTAGTAAACATTATTTTGAAAATTACATTACTTGTGGTATGGTAATCACACTGACAAAGTTGATAGTGATGCACCTTTGCACTAAAGATGTGACATGTGACTTGAAATGGACATGTGTCATAAGAAAATACATATGCGTCAGATACATATTATATCTTCAGTATTTTACACAAAATGCACTAAAGTATTTCTAATCTTAAAGAAAATCAATATTTTTTTTTTATTTCTAATCTTAAGGAAAATCAATATTTTTTTTTTTACATCTTCAATTGTCGGGTACAATTATAAAATTAATAATAAGTATTGCGGAATCTACCGAGAAAAATCACTAAACATACGGACTCGGATATCTACTTTCATTATAAGGGGAGAAAACTACCTATACATGCTAGTAAATATGCATGATGGGACTTGAACCCTTACCACTGAAGTAAAAGGAAATTGCACTAACCATTCGAGCTATGAATGGATGTGGAGAATCAATAATCTCCTAAAAATAAACACTATCCAAAAAAATTAATTATATCTAGAAAAAATTGTTAATTAAAAAAAACTAAACTAAAAGTAATAGTAATAGTAAAGTAAATAATAAGTTGAATGCAATAAAATACATAGCACAATTAGAATTACTAATCTCCAAAATATCATAGGGGTGTTTGTCACCACTTAATTTAAAAAAAGAAAAAGGTTGTTTATAACTATTGAGTGATTATTTATTTTTTGTCTGAAAACTAAACAATTCTGAATTTTACTGAAATAATAATAGAAATTTGAAGTTTGAATGACATATTTACTTTTTTTTTCCCACCTTTAAATTAGTGTCAACTTATTCCGTTTTTAAAATAAAAAATTTAATTTTTATACCCTTAATTATTACCATTTTTTGCTATATATTTTTATTTAATATGATACAAACAACTAAAAATAAATAATTTAATAGATACTAAACAATTTTTATAACCCAATAAATCTTCTTACGTTAATAGAAATGTTCCTAGGTCTAATCTTAAAACCAAGTTGAGAGACAAATTTGGTTTGCATAAAAAGATTAACAGTATAAAGAAAATGGAATTCGTAATTAAAGTATGTTTGATTATTTTTTTCTTATCATCTTTGTTACTTAGAATGTAGAATAAATATAATTTATTTATTTAAAATTTAAATTATTACGATTATGTCTCGTGATATATGTTAGCATTAATCTTATAACTATAGTCAGTAGAATGCGGTAGACGAGTATATGGGCACTACAATCCGCAAAAATAGAGAGAGGATTATCGGAAGGATGCTTGGAATACCGGGACAGTCCCGATCAAATGCAATCCGATAATCAAGTCAGATTCCACTATCCAGAGTAGGATAAAAATAGAGATAATAAAGAGAAATAATAGAAATATTTCCTGGCCTCAATTACTGGATTTATGAAGATCGGAAAGGTCAAGATACAATAGTCGGAGTTGGCCGAAGTACCTTGATGAATGTTGATTGTAAATAGAGATGGTGGCGTCAATACCTAAAATAGTTTTATCATATAAGATTATGAATATCTAAACCCCTTGCTCTAAGTCTGATCCTTCCTTATATAATGTCCATGTCATGCCTGTTGGTGAGAGGTCGTATGCCCTTGTTTATTGGCTAATATCTCGGGATCTTCAACGTATATTGTGACTTAGTGTTGTTTTGAAATGGACTGATGATTTCTTGGGCCTGGGTCGGCATCAAATTGGGCTTTGACCATTTTGTTTTGGCCACACCCTTTAGGGACTTTGGATTTTGTATATCCAAATTGAAGGAAGTGAATGAACTTTTTTTTTTAAAAGGTCGGCCCTGGGCTCTTTTTGATATCATTAAAATTATTAATGGACTCTGGCAATGGGGTTTTGTGTGAACATATGTATTTGGCCTGATCTTTGGCCCTAGTACTATTTTGGCCACTACAGTTTGCCCCTAAACTTCTTAACTTTAAGGTCAAAACCTAACTCATGGAGTTTGTTATGTTGAGTCTACTATTTCGAGTGCTTCATCTGAGTTGGTCTCAAGGCGTAAGACAAGTACTTTATTAGGCTGATGTGTGATTGAGGGTGTCTACTCTACCAACAGTCGAATAATCGAATGAAACGTATGAAAGCGGTCGATCCTTCATGAAGTAGCTTAAGATTAATAGCTTTATGCTACGAATAGTTGAATAACCGAACAGATCATATCAAAATAGTCGATATTCCGTAAAGGAGTTAGTGGTCAGTAGAACTATTCAACCAGTAGTCGAGTAGTCAAACGAGATACACGAGATGGTCGACCTCAAATGCGTGGTCAGTAAAACCATTCGACCAGTACTCGAGTAATCGAACAAAAATAGAAGGTTCAGTTTTGATACTGGAAAACTTTACTTAGTTAGTCATAATAGTCGAACGCTTAGGCTCATTATGATAGGCCCCTAACTTACTATCTCCCATTAGGTAGCCTGCCAGCACTCCACGATAGCTTCTCAGTCAAGGCTTACCTCGCTGAAAGGCTTCCGTGAATCTAAGCCATTTCTTAATTCTGAAAATCCGAGTAAAAAAAAACTTTTTATTTTTAAAATTTTGGCAGAGTCTCCTCTGTTTTTCTGAGATTACCAAATTTCGGAGACCTGTATAAAAACTTGAACACTTCTATAAAATTTCAATCTCAACTACCGTGGACCTCCGGTCCATCTCAACAATTCACAACTCAAACAGTTTTGTATATCAAAATATAAAGTTATCCAATTTTTAAATAAAATTCTCATGCGCTAAGAATAATATCAAAATATAAACTTTACATGATTATTACAATTAAAACAATGTACATAATTCCAAACTGTCACAGCACTGCTTGACTGGTCCTGCCGGTCCTGAGCATCCCTGCACTATCTGCACCTGTACCTTGGAGGTTGATTTAAAAACATAAAACTAAATGAGCTAACTAGCTCAATGAGTGTTATCATTTTCTAAACAAATTTAATATTTCTACTTTAACCTCCCTAAAATTTCTCTGAAAAGAATAAAAACTTATTTTCTAAAATTACTGATATGAATAATAATATTAATAATATTTTTCTCATTTCTTGAAAATTTCTGACAACAAAATACTAATAAAACCTTTCTGTTTACTTAAAATTGTACTAAAGTCTATTTACTGAAAATAATGTACTGAAATTTAAATAATGAATCTTTACTACTTTCTGAAAACTGTAGTAAAGTAAATAACTTAATAATAAAACTTTTTCTATTTCTTTGAAAACTGAACTGAAATCTGAATCATAAAAACTATATTGAAAGCCATATTGAAATCTTTTCCTGATAATTATACTGAAATTTACTTTCTGAAAACTTTACTGGAACATAAACTGATAAACTATTTCTAAAATCTATTTGCTGAAAACTATTCTGAAATCCATATTGAAAACTATACTGATATCTAATTTCTGAAAACTGTTCTGAAAACTATACTGAAAGCCTTTCAAAACTTTCTGTTATTGCTGAAAACTGATAAACTGAAATGCTGCATATATTTTTTTTTTTTGAAAGGGGTAATTGCAATAACTCCCCGTGTATATAGACATAATTGCACAAAAATCTGAGAATAATTGATAATAACAATAACTCCTCTTTGACCGGTTGACTAATTGTTGACCACAGTTAGTCACTAACGGTCAAAGGGGTAAAATTGTCTTTTAGAAAAATTAAAAAAAATCTGAAAAAAAAGAAGAAGAAGAGGAGGAGGAAGAAGAAGAAAAATAAAAAAAATCTGAAAAAGAAGAAGAAGAAAAAGAAAAAAAATTCGAAAAAAAAGAAGAAAAGAAAAAGAAGAAGAAGAAGAGCAAAGAAGAAAAATAAAAAAAATTCAAAAAAAAAAGAAGAAGAAGAAGAAGATGGAGGAAAAGAAAAAAAATAATGAAAAAAGAAATTGAAAAAAGAAAAAAAAATTAGAAGAAGAAAAAGATCTGGTGATGAATAAAAAAATTTGAAAAAAAAAATTAATCTTTTTTTTTTATATATTTTTATCTCATCTAATGGATAAATGAAGAAGAAGAAAGAAGAAAAATAAAAAAAAAATTCGAAAAAAAAGAAGAAGAAGAAGGAGGAAAAGGAAAAAAAAATGATGAAAAAAAATTGAAAAAAGAAAAAAAAATTGGAAGAAGAAGAAGATCCGGTGATGAATAAAAAAATTTGAAAAAAAAAATTAAATTTTTTTAATCGATATTTTTATCTCATCTAATTCATTTTTAAATTTTTCATTTTTTTATTAATTTTTTTTCTAAAAGACAATTTTACCCCTTTGACCGTTAGTGACTAACTGTGGTCAACGGTTAGCCAGCCGGTCAAAGCGGAGTTATTGTTATTATCAATTATTCTTAGATTTTTGTGCAATTATGCCTATATACATGGGGAGTTATTGCAATTACCCTTTTTTGAAACCTAAAAAAACTGAGATAATATATATACTTTACTTTTCTAAAAACTGAAAAGTTGAGAAAATATACTTTTACTTTTCTGGAAACTGAAAAATTGAGATAATATACTCATCTGAAAACTGAAAAACTGAAATACTATATTTTTTCTGATAATACTTTTCTGATAATACTTTTCTGATAAAAATTTTATGATAAAACTTTTCTAATAATGACAATTGAAAAACCCATATCTGATAACTGATAATCCATAGGGCGACTCAGCTGGCGCTGCACCATATGGAGGGTGTTACCAGGTGGCTAATCTGGTGCTGCACTGGTGACTCTGATAATCTGATAAATACATCTCACTGGCTATGTGGCGGAATTCTGTATCGCCTACATATAGCGAGACAACATCTCAGTGTGTGGGCTGACTGACAGACTCGACAGACACAACCCCCCTAGAGTTAGTGGAATGTCCCCCCCCCCCCCCCCCCCCCCCCCCCCCCCCCCCCCCCCCCTTAACTTGCCCTACACAAATGGGGTGTACCGATCGAGTCTAACTGCTGATAATCTGATAACTGATAGCTGATCTAATAATTCTGATAAACTGCTGATAATATGATAATAAATGGGTATCCTATTAGCCTGAAAACGTTTTCTTTGCTTCTTTTAAAAAAAATATCTTTTAAATCAAAAGTATATAAACATAAAACATATCTCTTTAATTAAATCTCATGTCTAACATTTGCTCAATTGATAATAGACTTAAATTTCTAAAACATAGAAATGTCATAACATAAAACATCAATTCTGTTTAATTTATAAACTCGTATAAATGAACATATATATATGATCATAAAATACTAAATCAAACTTGGAAAGAAATATACTAAATAAAATTCAATCAAAATATATTTTCGTATTTATTTGGATAAAAAAAATAACTTATTTAACTTTATGTAAATCATATTTATAAATAAAATTCACCTTTCAGAAACTAATTTGAATACTCACATAAATAAAATAATAAATTTTCTATAACTTTGCTTAAAATAGTTTAACACTCACTTGTTTTTAGAATTCCTAAGCTTTGATGCTCTGGTTCCTTTGTCTCACTACATTCTTTGTATTTCCATATAATTCCTTATTTCTCCCACACTAAGGAGATTTCTCCCTAAAATAATATATTTTCAAATAAATCATTAATATAAATACTACAACTTATTCAAAAACTCATTTAGTACATTTTACACTTTATTCTTCAATTTTTTCTATTCTAACAAAATCAATTACATTTAATTTACATTTAATTTGCTAAAACTCATGTCTCTATAATTATATATTCCTTGAATCATTCAATTTCTCTTTTGATTGAATTTCATATATCAAAAATCAACGTATTTTCTTTATTTTATAAGCATCAATTTGCATCAAAACCACACAAATACCATTTTCTAATACTTTTCTTACATAAATTGAAATCTCTACGCGTTAATCAATATCAAACTCTTAACTTGAACTTACTAATTTTTATCAATTTATCGTACATAAATTTCCTATTATCGTACATAAATTTCCTATGCTTATCTACATCAAATTCAACATCACCCAATTTCATTTAATCTAATTACAACATTAAATTCCAAATTAAATTCAAAAATTCCCAAAACTTTACCTTACTAGTTTTCTTGATTTTCACTTTAATTAACTCAAATCCAACTAATTTCAAACAAAACACCACAAAAACTCAAATCAAATACTAAAATCAACAAAACCCATCATCTTCTTCACTTCCAGCAATCAAATTTCACTTTATATTCAACAATCAATTCAAGAACAAATCAAAACTCATATTTTTCATAACAATCAAAACTCAAGAAACTAAATAAAAATGAAAATAACCCCCAATTCTTACCTAAAGTTCTCCTTGACTCCTTTTGCTCTTGTTCTTCTTCTTCTTGGTTGACCGAAATTCCTCTTTCTTCTTCCTTTTCTTTCTTTTCTTTTTCTTCTTTTCTTTTTTCTCCTCTCTCGAATTTTCTGCACAGTTTCTGCTCTGTTTTTCCTCTCTAAGCCGGCTGTTCTCTTCCTCTCATCTCTCTCTTTTTCTTTCTTCTTTTTTCTCCCTTGCTTGGCCAAAGCTTCTTCCTTCTCTTCTTGCTCTTTTGGCCGAGCCTCCTTCTTCTTTTCTTTCTTCTCCTTCTTCGGCTGGTTCTGCTCCCTCTCTTCTTCTTCTTGGCCGAAGTCCTTTATTCTTTCTCTTTCTTTTTTTCTTCTCTTTCTCTTCGGCCGAATCTGCTTCTTCTCCTCTCTTCTCGAATTTTCTGGTCTCTTCTTTCTTTTTGTTTTGTTTTGTTTTCTGATTCTATCACACTAACATATATATATATATATATATATATATATATATATATCATGTGATTAAATTGTATATTGGTGGTCACATTATGATTTTAAAATGTAAAAGAGGCAAGTTGCAATTAAAGTTTATATATATAAAAATCCATTTACTTTTAAAACACCAATCAATTTAATTAATCTCAAATTACTTTTCCCACTATCTCATGTGTTACCAATTATTTATTATTTGACTTCCAAATGTCACTAATACTCCGAAATTTATAATTGAATTTCGTATATACTTTACAAAATCTTACTAACCATCCAATCAATTCCACTATAATACCATTAATACTCTTAACATTCAATTTGCTTATAATGAAGGCATATTAATTCATATGTGTACCGTACAATAAATTTTAGAAAAATATATTATAATACCTATACATGTACAGTATAAACTATTGGGAGGGTGTATTACACATTATCTGGTCAAGTGACTCGAATTCAAATGATAGATTATTCTTTCACCTTGTGAATAGTTTTGACTGGGTTATTCAGTTTACTGCATTAGTCAAATGAGTCAAACGAAGATGATTGTTCAACCTATCAAGAAAATTCGAACCTTCAATGCTGGTGGTTCACGAGATGACCAGTCAACTATTGTACCAGTAGTTGAACAATAAAAATTGGAAGTTGAAGATTTGTGTCATTGTTTTAATAGGGCGAAAATCGAGTAGGTCGACTTCGTAATTGAGCACTTCATTGTTTTAGTGGATTTCAACCATAGTAGAATGTGATGAATGAATATGTGACAATTCCACCTTAGGTTTGGAGAACTAATGATGTGACTACTCGACACATGGATGCTTCATAAATGTTGAGCGTTAAAGCGGAGAAACGTTTCGATTTTCATTTTGACGGTTACGAGGGGGAAGGGGTGCCCAATGATTGGGCGCCACGTCACAGGCCAATCACTTGGCCTCCTTTCTTTTCCCGCTTATTTTCCCTTCTTTTTTCTTCTTCTTTTTTGTATATTATTTTCTTTATTGGACTTCACTTACCACTCACAACACTACTTCTGCAAGTAAAACCCTTTAGAGAGAGAAAGAGAGAAGGAACCAGAAAAATTCTTTCAATAGCATAGCTCAAGCCATTCTCGTTAGACACGGTCATGGTTCTGGAACCGTCGATTCTAATTTTGGAACCAACGATTCCGGTTTCCACCAACCGGAACTATGGGTAAAAGGTTTCGGTTCCAGTTCGGAACCGGCGGCTTAAAGCCTAATCCAATTTTGCCTCCTATTTCTGGAACCGGTGGTTCCATGCCAGTTCCGATTCCGAAACCGGCTCAGTATTTTTTAAAAAAATTAAAAAATTAATTGAAAATTAAAATATTCTTAAAAAAAATTAAAAGTGGATAACCCGAAACTACAGTAAAATTTAAATAAAATTACGATAATATCATAAAATAAAATAAAATTTAAAGAAATAAATAAGAAATTTGGGTTTGCACTTAATTTTACCTCAATTAAACTGCCTATGTGTCCTCTAAAAGGAATCAAAGCTCACTTACTTATATGATCATCATGTACTTACTTATATGATCATCATGTTAGGATTATACTCAATCGCAAGAGTATAATAGTGTAATTTAACAATCTTTTCATATTAATAAAGTAATTTTTATTTTAACAAATCTTATAGATTTTATAGTTTAAATATTATAATTGTTAAATGTAAATAATCATAAGATCAAAAGACTATGAGAAATAAAGAATTGTCCATAGATCTGGATATATATGAGGTAGACACAATTCTTTAGTTAGTCTTGAATAACATTCACAACTTAAGATAAAGGTATTATCTTTTAAGATGTTGATTATTAAAAATCGGTGGAAAGCAGAGGGTTTAGATTTAGGGTTTAGGGATTAGGGTTTAGGCTGTTAAGGTTTTAGGATTTAAGGCTTTAAGATTTTAGTGTTTAAGGTTAAGGGTTAAGGATTTAGGGTTTAGAGCGTTTAGGGTTTAGGTTTAGTCTTTATAGGGTTCAGGGTTTAGTGTTTTTAAGGTTTCAGGTATAGGGTTTTAGTGTTTTAGTGTTTTAGGGTTTGGGTTTAATCTTAAGGGTTTAGGGTTTATGATTTTTAAGATGTAGGGTTTAGAGTGTTTAGGGTGTTTATGGTTCAGAGTTTAGGATTTTTAATGTTTAGGGTTTAGGATATTTAGGGCTTAGGGTGTTTAGGGTTTAGGGTGTTTAAGGTTTTGGGCTTAAGCTTTTTAGGATTTTTAGGGTTTATGGTTTTAGTATTTTAGGGTTTAGGGTTAAGGGTTTTAAGGTTTAGGGTTCAGGGTTTAGGGTTTAAGGTTTAGGATTGTAGGATTTTTAGGGTTTTTAGAGCTTAGGGTTTTAGTGTTATACGGTTTCAAAATTAGTTTTAAGGGTTTAAGGTTTCGAGTTTAAGGTATTATGTATAAGGTTTAGGGCGTTTATTTTTTACGTTTAAGATTTAAGGTTTTAGGGTTTTGGATTTTGGGTTTAATGTTAAGGGTTTAGGGTTTTTCGTGTGTAGGGTTTACGGTTTATGTTGTTTAGGGTTTTTAAGGTTTAGGGTTTAGGTATAGGTTTGTAGGAATTTAGGGTTTAGGATTTTTAGGGTTTGAGGGTTTTGATGGTTTAGGATTTAGGGTATATGGTTTTTGGGTTTTACGGTTTTGGTTTAGGGTGTAGGGTTAAGGGTTTAGGGTTTAGGGTTTAGGGTTTAGTGTTTATACGGTTTAAGGTTTAGTTTTTTTAGGTTTTAAGGTTTTAGGGTTTTAGGATTTTAGGGATTAGGTGTTTAGGATTTTTTGGGTGTAGGGTTTAAGGATCCAGACAAAGACAACGGCACAAACGTCAGCGGAAAAGGGCACCGGATGGTCCTTCACGCGTCGCCACAAGCGGGCAGTGCTGTAGACTCGAAACAGGGCAGTGCACTGTGCGTAAGGGACTGTCATGGCAAATTTTGGGGCTGTTCTTGTGGCTTTTTCGCGGAGGATTTTTGTTAGAACTTTTCGGGAAATATTTTCGATTATTGTTCCGAAAAAGTGTTAGTAAATCGGAGTGAAAAACTGTGGGCGAAAAGCCCACAATGTTGCTGGCAGCTGCGACTTCGCATGTGCTCTATTTTGGGCTTCATTTGGATCTTGGATACATGTTAGGGTAATGCATAGGCCTTGGTACAAAAGAAGGCAGCCCATAGAAGTTATTCGGATAATCCTAAAGCATCCGAGGCCGCTACGTGCAATTCTTGTACGTGTGTAGACTTGAGGTTTGCGGAAGGATAGTCCAATGGGTTTCTTGGTAGCTATAAGTTGCTGGAATTTAAGTGATAGGCCTTAAAGCTCAACCTATGAGATGGTTCACTTAAATTAAATCAAGTTGCACTTGATAGGAAACCCAATACAAGAAGGAGTTGGACTTGAAGAAGAAAATTACTTAAAGACCAAGGAATGCCTTGGATTAAAGATGTAATTAGAGTTGTTTAAGTTAAATAACCCAAGTCACTCGATCATTCATGTATGCTTTAATTTTATTTCATGAGATGATTTATAGTAGTTTAAAGCATGATTATACATATACATGCCATCTTGATTGGGTGTGCTTATACTTGCATTCTAACATGTCATACATAATTATTATGATTTAATTGTTTGTTTTTAATATGATTAAAATAATAAGCATGTTCATAAATGGCAATAAATAATGAGATTAGTTTTTAGGAGTAAAAACTTGGCAATTCTTATTAATTAACTAATTCATTAATTAAAATGTTTAATTAAATAGATTAGTTAGGTTCACTATTAATGGAGATTAATATGATTAAAACCTTAATTAAAATGGTAACGAGATTAGTTTTTAGGAGTAAAAACTTGGTAATTATCATTATTGGACTAATCAAATAATTAAATTGTTTAATTGGATTAATTAGGTCCATCAATTAATTAAGATTAATATAATAAAGGCCTAAATAATAATTGGACCAAATAATGTGATTTAAATTTAATAGTTAAAAGTTGATAATTTCATATTTAATTTCTAGTTTATTTAAATAGTTTACGTAAATTAGAAATTGAATAATAAAATAGATTTTTAAGTGTAAAGATCAAATAATTTGTTATGTCAAGTAACTTAGATTTTAATTAGCCGTAGAATTTAAGTAAAGAGTAGAAACATAGAGTTTTAGAAATTTGAAGTTATTAGAAAACCCTAAACTACAAATAGTGAGTAGGAGAGGAATACATTATATCCCGTAGTTTCCATCGTTAGTTCAACACCGTGAGATTCAAATGGCGCCTCAAGACAGCTTTGCTTTTGTCCTCCCTATGGAAGGTGTCCATGAGAGTCAATATTAAGGTTGACTTCCTAACGGATAGTTTTTCAGAATGCATTTTAGGATTGACCTAGCCTACCTAAGCAACTCTTAAGTTAAGTTCATGGATTCTGAAATAGTGGATCAGACTCACAAATGATGTAATTAAGTTGTTAATTAAATGTCCTGACTGAATAAAAGCGATGGTTGAATGATATAAGAATAAAGAGTTATTCTGGTGTATCATTCGATTGAGAATGTCTCGATCTAACATGCAAGGATTTGACCTAGCCTAGCTAGGCACTTACTTGTAGTATGTTAGATTGTCACGACATATTAACTGTTGTTAGGGATTTTTAGTTCATTAAAACATGTTTATGCATCATTTTTAATTTTATGCCGAACATATAGCATGTGATATGAATGTATAAAATGAATGATTTTAATTTTTTTATGTTTTAAGATCAGCAATGTCTTCTGCTTTATTACAGATCCTCGCAAAGAAAAAATTAACCGGGGATAATTGTACTAAATGGAAATACAATGTGAACGCAATCATGGCCTGTAAAGACCTTAAATTTGTGCTTACGGAGGAATATCCTCTAGAGCCTGTAACCAACACAAAACGAGCTGTCAAAAGTAAGATCGGTGAAGCAAAGTTGTTGAGCCATCTTCTTCTAGTTTCAAGAAAAGGAAGAGGTCTACTGGTAAAACAAAGGCTAAGCCTAATATAAAGAGTACCACAACTGACAAAGTAAAGGAAAATGTTTCCATTGCAAAGAGCTTGGTTAGTGGAAGAGGAACATCCACAGTACCTCAAGGAGCTCTCGAATAATAAGAAAGTGAAAAGTAAATTAGATTTATTTGTCATTGAAACTTATTTAGTGGAAGATAATTCTTCACCGTAGATAGTAGATTCAAGGGCCATTAACTATGTTTATTCTTTTTTATATTCGACTCATTCTTCGACAGAGCTAGAGGAGGGGTCATTCACTATGCGCGTTGGAACAGGGGATGTCGTTTTAGCACAAGCAGTGGTAGTAGTTAGACTATAAATAAATAATCATTTTCTTTTATTGAACAATGTCTGTTTTATTCTTGGATTTACAGGGAATTTGATTTTTGTATCCAGATTACTTGAAAAAGTTTCATAGATTTCTTTTAATGATAAATCAATTACCATTTCAAGAAATGGAATGAATATTTGTTCTGGAATAAAGGAAAATAACTTGTATGTTTGAAGACCGTTAATTCATACATCACTGTTTAATACTAAATGTCTAAAGTTGAAAAACCTAAAACAAAACGATAGAAAGATTCTCCAGATAATGATACGTATATGTAGCATCTAAGCTTTGGGCATATCAACCTTGATAGGATAGATAAACTTGTAAAAAGCAGAACTTTAAGTCAATTAAAAATTGGCACTTTACCGATTTGTAAGTCTTGTCTAGAAGGTAAAATGACCAAGAGACCTTTTAAAGGAAAAGGGCTTAGAGCTACACAACCACTAGAACTCATACACTCAGACGTCTGCGGACCTATGAGTGTTAGAGTTAGAGCTGGTTATGAGTATTATGTCACATTCATTGATGACTACTCAAGATATGGATATGTTTACCTAATGCAACGTAAGTCGAAAACGTTTGAAAAGTTCAAAGAATTTCGAGCTGAAGGTAAAAACTAATTAGGCAAAACAATCAAATCTCTACGATCGAATCGTGGAGGTGAGTGTCCTGACCAAGAGTTTGAAGAGTACATGGCTGAGCATAGGATAGTATCCCAACTCACTGCTCCAGGAACACCACAGTAGAATGGTGTTGTGGAGAGAAGAAACAGGACCCTAATGGAAATGGTGAGATCTACGATTAGTTTCTCATCATTACCAAATTTCTTTTTAGAGATATGCACTACAAACGGTGGTACACATACTGAATGTAGCTCCATCCAAATCTGTTTCTAAGACTCCTCTAGAGTTATGGAATGGTCGTAAAGCTAGTTTATGATATTTTCGCATATGGGAGTGTCTAGTACATATATTGAAGAACAGAAGCGAAAAGTTGGAACCTCATTCGCAGGTATGCCTATTTGTAGGATATCCAAAGGAAACTCGAGGAGGATTCTTTTATAGTCCCCAAGACAATAAAATGTTTGTATCGATAAACGCAACATTTCTTGAAGAAGACTATATGAGCAATCATAAGCCTTGAAATAAGATTGTGTTAAAAGAGCTAGAACCTAGTATGACTAGTGCTCAATCAACAAAAGTTGTTATTCCACAGACATCTGACAGTCAAATGATTCCTAGTCTGGATACTCTGCCACCTAGACATAGTGTAAGGGTTATATGACAACCTGATCGCTATTTAAGTATTAGAGAGGCACAGGGTGTCATTTTCGATGATAGTATGGATGATCCATTGACATTTACACATGCAATGGAAGATTCTAACAAAGAGAAATGGCTTAAAGCTATGAATCTCGAGGTAGAGTCCATGTACTCCAACTCAATCTGGAAACTTGTAGACTTATCGGATGAGATAAAATCCATAGGGTGTAAGTGGATACAAGAGAAAGATAGGAGTATACGGGAAGGTAGAGACCTTCAAAGTAAGGCTAGTGGCAAAGGGTTATACCCAGAATGAAGGCATCGATTATGATAAGACATAATCACCAGTAGCTATGTTTAAGTCTATTAGGATACTCTTATCTATAGCTGCCTAATCAGATTACGAAATTTAGCAAATGGACATCAAAACTGCATTCTTGAATGGCAATCTTGATGAGTGCATCTATATGATACAACCAGATGGACTCATATATCAAGATCAAGAGCAAAAAGTTTGCAAGTTACTAAGGTCCATTTATGGACTTAAGCAAGCGTCTAGATCTTAGAACATTAGATTTGATACTACTATCAAAATCTATGGATTTGAGCAAAACATTGATGATCCTTGCATGTTCAAGCGCATCATTGACAAGAAAGTAGTATTCCTGGTCCTTTACGTAGATGATATCCTACTAATTAGGAATGACGTAGGGACATTATCGAAAGTAAAGGGTTGGCTTGCTAACCAATTTCAAATGAAAGATTTGGGAAAGGCAAGTTATGTTCTAGGGATCCAATTAATAAGGGACCGTAAAAACAAACTGTTAGCATTGTCTTAAGCATCGTATATCGACAAGATACTTGTGCAATTCTCGATGCACAACTCCAAGAAAGGTAGTTTACCTTCTGGGCACGGAGTTCATCTATCTAAGGAACAATGTCCTAAGACACCTCAAGAAATTAAGAATATGAGACGAATTCTCTATGCATCGACAATAGGTAATCTTATGTATGATATGCTATGCATAACACCCGACATTTGTTTTACAGTGGAAGTAGCCAGCATATATTAGTCCAACCCAGGATTGGATCATTGGGTTGCTATTAAGCATGTTCTCAAGTATCTACGAAGAACGAGAAACTATATGCTGGTATATTCCCAACCGAATTTGATCCCATTAGGATATATAGATTTTTCCTTTCAATCAGACAAGGATTCGAGAAAATCTACATCTGGGTCAGTATTCACCCTTGGTGGTGGAGCCATAATATAGAGGAGCATCAAGCAATCTTGTATTGTTGATTCTACTATGGAAGCTGAGTATGTAGCGTCTTGTGAAGCTGCTAAGGAGGCTGTATCGCTCCGTAAGTTCTTAAGTGATCTAAAAGTTGTTCCAGATGTGGATAAGCCCATGACACTTTATTGTGATAATAGTGGAGTTGTGGCTAATTCCAAAGAATCGAGAAGCCACAAAAGAGGGAAGCATATAGAGAGAAAATATCATCTCATCTGAGAGATAATGCCGAGATGAGATATGACCATAACGAAGATCTCATCACAGGACAACCTAGCTGATCCATTTACAAGTACCTTAATAGCTAAAGTGTTTGAAGGTCACCTAAAGGGTCTAGGATTACGAGACATGTCCCATTTGCTTTAGTGCAATAGGAGATTGTTGGGATTTATACCCTAAAACTTGTAATTGTAAATGTTATTAGCCATAAATAAGAATTAAACCTGTATCATTCAAATGAAAGTGTTTTATATTTGTCCATATATTTATATATTATGCAAGTAACATCTAAGATTACAAGATGTAATCTCAAAATGAGTATAAGATATTCATACACAGTATGATTCATTTTGAGACATGCAATCTAAAGAGTCCGTAGAGAGCAAATAAAGTTAGGTACTTTGTTTGTGGTTGATCTATTGCTGCGGTCCATTCTGTAATGTACGATGGTCTTATCCTAAATTGCTCATGTAATTGACGTGAGAATGGAGGCACCTTATATGATGAGATCATATAACACTGGGCCACAATTTATGTGAATCTCTCACCAAGATCCGTTAGTAGATGAGATTCATATATATAAAAAAAATGATGGCTATTTATAGATGATCTTAATCCTGAGTGTCTTATCAACTCCTTCAGGTTGGATCATAGCTTTTGACTTACCATGAGTTAGTGTAGCACCCCCCCGACCCGATCCGGCCGGACCGGCTCGGGGCGCACTACTCGGACTTTCAAATTCTTTTCAAAACTTCATTTTACATTTTAAAATTATTGTGAGTCCATAAACAGTTTAGAAATCCTTTTTAAGTGAGCCCATAACAATAAATAAACTTTTTACAAAAATCCGGCAGAGTACCGTTTGTTTTTCGGACTTTCCAAACCTGTTTTAACACAATTCAATTCAAAAACAATTCTCAATAGCGCTTCAATATCTTATATTCAAACAGTTGCGCACTCTGCCGTTTAGTGCGACTTATCAAAATCTTACATCACAATTTATAAAATAAAACAAATCAGACTTTACGATGTACATTTAAATAATAAAAGACAGAAGTCATACAATAATTAATTACAAACGTTTTACAAAACATATTTACAATTTCCCTGTATATGCATGCTTTCAGAATATATATACACATAACAAAAATATAGCTACCCAACTGTACAATCTCTGTGACTCGGTCTGCAACTTGCTCTTCCTTCAGTCTCTAGTCTCCTCTGGATTCCTGGTACCTACGCGTTAGAAACAAACTAACGCGCTAAGCATAAAGCTTAGTGGGTGTACTAAAATCTCAAATAAATAAAGCACAATATATATATTTCAAAACAATTCCAATCTATGGCATTTCAAAACAATTAAATTTCGAAAATCAAGCATTAAACAATTCCAATTACTTTAATTTCAATAATGAAGTCGATAATGAATGCTATGAATGAAATCATTCGGTTCACTTTTCAATTTCAATCAATTCTGGCCCACTAGAATACTAAACATTCTAGGACTGGAATATGGGTCAATGTGACGTCCGGGGTTGCCCCGCAACAACAGTCACTGATATCACGTGATTGTCCGAGATTGCCCCGCAACAACAATCACTAATATCATCGCGATTGTTCGAGATTGCCCCGCAACAACAATCGCTAGTATCATTGTGATCGTCCGAGATTGCCCCGCAACAATGATCACTAAAATCGGTGTGATTGTCCGAGATTGCCCCGCAACAACAATCACACAATAATAACGGCGCAGTACTGCTCAGTAAAACCCAGCTGGTATACCAACCTCCTATATCCATTTCTATGTCTAAGTATCCTAGGGCCGTTACAATAAATAAATTTTCAAGAAATCACAATATATTACAAATCATAAACGATAGTCATGAAAGCAACTAAATCAAGTATTTTTTTTTCACCAATCGTAACAATCAAAATATTCAAAAACACGATCCAAATGCTGTCTATCGTAAACGTATTACAAATCAACAATAGATATGCAGATCATCAATTTTTCTTCATATAGCATAAACCATTTTCATACAAAAATCGAAAACGAAGAATCGAAAACATAAACGAAAACAAAACGAAACGAAATCGAAAACGAAAACTCAAAAGAAAACGGAAATGAAAACGATAACTAAATACTTTTCATAACGATTTCGAAAACAAACGTACACCTACCTCGGTACCGTTTTTCGTTCGACCAACCGCGGTTCCACGATTTCTTTCCCTTCTCTTTTTCCTTTCTCCTTCTTCCTCTTCTTCCTCTTTTTCTTTTCTTTTCTTTCTTCTTCTTCTCTCTTCTTCTTCTTCTTTTTCTTCTCTCTTTTCTCTCCTTTTTCTCGGCTCTTTCTCTCTCTTTCTTGCCCTCTGTCTGAGTTCTGTGTGTTTCTCGCTTCTGCGAGAAACTTCTTCTTTTTTTTATATTTTTTTCGCTACCGCGACCGCCGTCGCGACCTGTGGTCGCGGCACCAGGTCGCGATACTCACTGGAGTGCGCGCACCGCCTTCGTCGCGAGCGCGCCTTGGTCGCGCGAGTGGTCGCGCTGCTCTCTGCCCGTTTTTGACACTTTCATCGCGAGCAAGCCATCGCGACCTGTGGTCGCGGTGACTGGTCGCGGTACTCACTGCCAGATTTTGCGTTTTTCACCGCGAGCGAGCCATCGCGACCTGTGGTCGCGGTGACCAGGTCGCGATGCTCTCTGGTCCAGTTTTCCAATTTTTTATTTTTTTTCTCATTTTTCACTATTCAATCCGGTCCGCTGGAAATCATAAAATAAACATACATTTAATTACATTTACACCCCCTCAAATAGTAAAATTTTATTTTCACATATTTCACATATATCAAAAATTCATGACCCGAAATCCGGGATGTTACAGTTAGGTCGATGATGTATTCTTGATCAATACCACCGTATCTTGGGGTTGTGGTTTGGCTTGTGGCTGGGAATGTATGAACACAATAGTGGAATTCACTCCTTGTTTAAAGTAGATGAGTAGTTCCCTTAAGGGTTGAGTCAGGGCTTGGACAATTATGAGACATCTTCTTCTTCCGTAAGAAAGATATGATTTAATTGTTCATTATAGAATCAATGTTGCTTAAAGGAAAATATATAACTAGAGGGGTATAAAGGACATTATGATCAGCTTTAGTTATGAACTACTTGTGTAGGATCACACTATATGTAATAGCTATATCAATGAACACTAAGACTTCAGATTGTATAAAACGTCTACAGTTCTGAGAGTTCAGCTTTGGGTTTTTAGTGGAATAACTCCGAAGTTAATAATCATGGAATATTAATTAAGAATTTAATTAGTATTACTAAGTATTATTGGAGCTCAAAATTGTGAGTTCATTAGGTCCCCTTACTAGCCTTATGGTTGTTGGTAACGAGGGTCACGGTAAATTAATTGGATGATCCAATTAAAAGTGTTACGAAAGTGACACGATTTAATAAAAGAGAATTAATTAAATAATATGATTATTTAATTAATGATTTAATAATTAAATAAAAATTATTAATTTTGAATTATTAATTGTTTTAATTATTAAATAGAAGGTTGCACGTTCGAATCATGACAAGGACAAAAAAAATTAAATAATTTAATTATTTAATAGTCCTAGAGGTCAAAGGTTCAAACTCTAGGGAGTTCAAAAATAAATAGGATTTATAATCCTATTTTGACTTGGTTCCTAGAGCCTTAGTATATGTATGATATGTTACTAGGAAAATTGACCAAGGCAATTAACCTAGCAAAAAGAAGTGAGCGACTATACCAAAAGGAGAGAAGAAAAAAGTAAGTTTTTTCTGACCCCTTGCTCTTTGCAGGGTGCGGCTAGCCAAGGGAAGAAAACAAAGAGTTGTCTTCTCTGCTTTTCTGCTACCTTTATTTCTCCATTTTTGAAACCCATTCCGCTGCCTTTTATTAAATAAAACACTATTTTTCTTCCCTTCATGAACAAGACACGAGATAACTCTTCAGATACCTGGAATGGGTAGCCAAGACTGTGGGAAGTCTTAGGTGGCCCTAATAGGGTGCAGTTAGCATTCTATTAATACATTAAAAATATAATTGTACATTTTAATTAAATGGGTTGTATAATTATATTAATGTATTAATTAAGGCATGTGAACTTGTTTCTTTTTTAGTAAGAATGGGTCTAGTTCACATATGGACTTTTTATTAAAGTCCAATGAATTTAATAAAATGGAAAAACAAAATATGGCCCATGTTTAAAGGCCTGGGCGGCAAAGGCTAATTTATTAGTTAAATATTTTATTTTATTTTATTAATTATTTATTTATTTAATTAAAAGTCAAAATCTTTTTCAACTAAGAGAATGTCTCTTAGTGTCATACTTTCATTGGAAGTATAATAAGTATCATGACTCTATTTGATAAGTAGATAAATATATATAAATATATATATATATATATATATATTATCTAATCAAAATAGAAAGTTATGATAAGTCACAAATTAATATCCCTATTTGGAATTGGATTATTATAGTTAATCTAATTACCATAAAAGGAATTTTAATAAAAGTTAATGACTAGAAATTGACTACACATTTATGAGTTGGAAATCAATTGAACTCCCAAGTGGATAGGAATTTTGTTAAAGCACAAATCCTACCATTAGGAGAATTCGGCCAACACTAATACCCTTATCATGGGAATTTGGCCACACAAGCTTTCAATAGAGAATTTTTGAACTTTGTATTGCTTAAGAAAAATTCGGCCATCTCAAAAGAAAAAGTGTGTGAGGAATTCAACCAAGAGAGAAAATATAAGAGCATTTAGTTTCAATAGTACACTATTAGCTTTCATATTAAAGGGCTTTGTGTATAACATTGAATTGGGTTCACGCGAATTTTAATTGATAAATTGAGAATTCAAAAGTGACCGAGTGCTCTTAGATTCTTCTTGAGGTTTGTTGTGACTAACAAAAAGAAAAAGTTTTTGTTTTCTCCATCCTCAGGTATTACAATTCAAAAAAACGTGAGCTCACACTTCAAGGTGATTCACGTTCGTGATTAGCTTGGAATATCTTACGGGAATCAATTCGACGCAACATCAATCATCACATAAAAAGGTACGATACTTTTTTATTAATATATTAATTAATCAAGGGTTACGGTTCTTCTTAAAGGAAAATTTTTGAAACTATACCAACGAATTATATTACTTCCACTGCGTACTTTCAAATCATTTTTCCTACAGTTCTGGCTCAGAACCGCCGGTTCATTTCGAACCGCCCGGTGCCAACCCTAATTATCGTGGAGCTTTTTTCGATTTCTAGCCTCTTACACTACATTTCTTGGTAAGTTTCTCGATTCTGACTTTATTTTCCCTGGCTGCATTTTGGTTTCCTTTTTTTTTTTTTTTGCTTTGTTTTCAACTCTTTTCTAGAAAACGTTTTTTCTTTATTTCGCTGTTCCTAGAGTTTTCTTGGTCTTTCAAGTTTAGGGTTCAAAAATCCCTCTTTTTTCTCATTTTGATCCTTAACCTTATGAGTATTAAAAGTCTCTATTTGTCGAGTCAGTCAAGTGCTAACTAGTAGTAGGCATAATGTTTCCTATCTTTTGTAGTCAGGCAAGTCGACTATAGTTGTTTTGAATGAATCGATTGTAAGTAGTAGAGTGCGATTCGACCGTAGGTGGTTGAGTGTGAGTATACGACCATGGTAGTTGACCGTAAGCGGTTAGTGTAGTTTGGTCGACTGCTTCTGTGGATAATACTATGTAATAACTAAGTGTAACTTGAAGGGAGTTTTAAAAAATGTTTGATTATCGTATAACATGCGGAATTAGGTTTCAAAAATTTTCTTTTAATTGAAAAACTATTTTTCAATCAGGAACGAGTTCCTGTATATACGCAAAAAAAGATTCTATAAAAATGCATACCTTTTTCTTTATTTTCTTTTTTTGAATCTTCGATCTACCACCAGATTCCGAGCTATGACCCGCGGTCTGACAATACGTGTGTGAGCACGTCACGGCAAAATATGGAGGTCACGTGAAAGAACGGACGGAGAATCTCTTCTCCTTAGGGGCCGGCAGAATCCTGCAAAATAGGGGAAAGTCAGAAAAAAAAAATTTCTTTTCTTCTCTCTTTGATAGCCGAACTCTCTTTCTTTTTCATTTGTGTGTTAGGTCAATTTTCCTAGTATAATAATTCTTATATACTATGTCTTTAGGGTTTAAGTCTAACCAGGTCAAATAGGATTCTAAATCCTATTTATTTTGGTCTCGCAAAAGACTTGAACCTATAACCTTTTGGACTATTTAAATAATCCTATTATTTTAATTCTTTTGTCCCTATCACAGTTTGATTCCGTAACCTCCTATTTAATAAATAGAATTAATAACTTATAATTATTAATTTCTATTATTTGATTAAATATTTAATTAATTAAATAATCATATTATCTAATTATACTCTTTTAATTAAATCGTATTACTTTCGTAACACTATTAATTGGACTATCCAATTAATCTACTGTAACCTTCGTTACTAACAACCATAAAGGCTAGCAATGGAACCCACAGTTTTGAGCTCCAATAATGCTTAGTAATATTAATTAAACTCTTTAATTAATATTTCATAATTATTAACCTCGGAGTTATTCCACTAAAAACCCGAGGCTGCACTCTCAGAACTGTAGACGTGTTTTTACAATCTGAAGTCTCAGTGTCCATTGATATAGCTATTTGCATATAGTGAAATCCTTTACAAGTAGTTCATAGCTAGAGCTGGGTCATAATGTCCGTTATACCCCTTTAGTTATATATTTTCCTTTAAGCACCGTTAATTCTATAATGAACAATTAAATCATGTCTTCCTCACTGAAGAAGGAGAGGCTTCATAATTGTTCAAGCCCTAAATCAACCCTTAAGGGAACTACTTATCTACTTCAATCAAGAAGGAGTGGATTCCACTATTGTGTTTAAACCTTCCCAGCCACAAGCCAAACCGTAATTTCAAGAGACGGAGGTATTGGTCGAGATTCACATCGACCTCACTCATGGTAAATCAAAATCCACGATCTAACCTGAAGGAGTCGATAAGACACTCATGATTAAGATCACCTATAAATAGCCATCGTTTGTGATATGTGTGAATCTCATCTACTAACGGATCTTGGTGAGAGATTTATATAAATCGTGGCCGAGTCCTATATGATCTCATCATATAATGTGCCTCTATTTTCATGTTAACTACACAAGCAGTCTAGGATAAGACCATCGTACTATACAGAATGGACCGCAGCAGGATCAATCACAAACAAAGTACCCAGTTTTGTTTGCTCTCTACGGACTCTTTAGATTGTATGTCTCAAAATAAATCTTCTCTGTATATGACCTTCATATACTCATTCTGAGATCACATCTTTCAATCTAGGATGTTCATACACAATATGAATGTATTAATGAATATAAAACACTTATATACTGAAATGATAAACTGAATAAATCTTATTAAGTCTTTAACCATTTACATTTATAAGCTTTAGGGCATAAATCCCAACATAACTTTGGTCAAAAGATCATACGAGATATGTCGAGTTAGGAGAGGTCAAACCAGGGGTCTGAGGGCAGCACTTCTAGAAGGGAACCAGTAGATCAATCTAGCAACTCTTGAAGAGAGTCTGCGGGCAATGGAGCTCTCGTATTAGTAGCTGATGCTTAACAAGAGCAAGGGGTGAAGGGATCCCCTGAATAATGTATGAGGGTGCCCCCACGAGTGTAATCAAATGACCTATAGCCGGTGCAATAGTCAAACCGCTCACTGCCGTGGACCCAAACGTAGGGCCATTCAAGCCAAACAGATCATTAGGGTTTCTCATTTCTAATCCTCCCAACAAGTTGGTCGAGACTGACCTGAGACGTATTAGGTTCAGCTATGGCATTCCTAAGATGGTCGAGCTTAGGGTGCCTAAAAAGGAAGAACATCCGGATTGGCTGGTCCCGGGGTGGACCTGCTTCTACGAGCACATCTTCAAGATAGGACTTCAACTGCCCATGCCTTCTTTGGCTCGACAGTTAATGGACTACCATGAGATAGCTCCAAGCCAACTCATAACGAACAATTGAAGGATACTATTGAGGACCTAGCTCTAAGTCCAATAACAAACCTAACTCCACTAACAATCAATAACCCAAAGCATCAAAAACTTCAATTTATCCCCAAATCACAAATACCCACAAACCCTAATTTAACTAATAATCAACAATTCTTCACCCAAACTTCAATTAAACCCAAATTAACACAAACCCACAAGCCCTAACTTCACTAATAGCCAACAACACAAATACCCAACAACAATTAAAGCAATAAGATAGATTTTGAGCTTGGTTATCTTATTAGGGATTTCCTTACTCTATAGTACTTAGAGTATTAGCCCAAAGCCTAGCCCAAATTGATCTCGCACACATAATGGAAAAAAGAACCGAATGATCTTAGAGGAATGATCTAAGAGTTGAGAGGAAACTCTCAAGTTTGTGTTTTTTATTCAAGAAATATGATAGATAAAATTACAAGCTAAAATAACGGTTCTATTTATACTAGAACTGAAAATAAACCCTAAAAGAGCAAACTGCCCCTCAGATTACAATTTAGAAAAATGCTGAAAAAACACATTGTGGCTGTCCAGGGAGCCTCGCAACTGCCGGCCGCAACTGCCGATCACCGTCGCGATCGCAAGATGCACCGCCTCACTGCATCACCCGCGCGTGCCTTCTCTCCCTCGCAACCCAGAATGCACAGCGACCCAGGTCGCGCCACCTACTTTCCCCTTTTCTCCCATTTCTTCTCTCCCTGTGAGTCCATCCTAGTGAGCCTCATGACCGCTGGCGCGACTGTAGCTCACGGTTATGGGTCGCAAGGCACACTGCCGCCTCTTGGATGTGTTTTCTGCACTCTTTCCCTAACCCTAATGCTCCTCCTAGCCAAGGTCTCATCATTCCCCCTCTCTTCAAGAATGCGCTTGCCCTCAAGGGTAACATCTCGAAATCGTTCCACCATCCCCTCATACCTCTTCCAAATAGCCTCCTCCATAGGCACCTCATGCCACTGAATCAAAACTTGCCAACCCTTAGGCCTCGCATGTCTTTTCTTCCCTTTGTGATACCTCAATATTGTAGATGGTTGAAGTATCACCTTACCCTCTGAATCACAAACTGGCAAATTAATTGAGATCAAACTAGGATCTCCCACTTTCTTCGCTTTACTCTCCTCAACAAAATTTTCAATTGCCCTTATGATTACGAAGCACTGGGCGCCTCCATTACATAGTTGTTCCATTAGGTGAGCCTCACACTACTTAATATCTCTAGTGGACAAGGTTGTCCACTTTTTCTACTTGCCACCCAATTTAAACCTCATCGTCATAGTTCTGAAATTTGTAGTTACTGTGCCAATACTCTGCAACCACACATTACCCAGAACCACATCAACTCCGACTAAGGACAATATATGTAAATCCGCCACAATCTGTACCCCTTGCACGTTCATCTCGACCTCTCGAACCACCTCTTCACATTTTAGCTTGCCCCCATCGACTACCCTTACCTCAAATGGCTCTATGGCTACCCCTCGTAGTCCGATCTTCCTTATGATATCAACTTTTATAAAATTATAAGAGGAACCAGAATCCACAAGTAATGATACCTCAAACTTTCCAATCCATTCCATAAGCCTCATGGTAGATGGAGTGGAAGCTTCTGTGATGGCATTAAGTGACACATCAGCCTCCCCGACTTTAGTAACTCTTTCGATCACTCAGAATTCCCCGTCATTGTCGGATTCACTTTCCTTTTCATCACCATCATCATTAAAGTTGCTCGAATCCAGTACAAAATAGACCTTACCAGTGTTGCATTTGTGATCTCTGCCCCATTTATCGCCATATTTGAAACATAAGCCTTTTTTTATTCTTTCCTGAATTTCCTCCCATGATAGTTTCCTTACATCTCCGACTTCCTTCTTGTACCTATCCCTAATGGCTTCCTTCTCTGTATCGGCTAATTTCTGGTGTCCTGGTTCAGAGAACTTGCTGCCATTACCTTCTTTAAATGGTTTTCGATCCTCATAATAGCTATCACCAAGGATCTTGACTATCTTCATCGCTTCAACTAACTTGCTGGGTTGCTTCAACTTGAACACCCTTGCCAACCATGGTTTTAGGCCCTCCGTGAACATCCCTACTAAGTGTGTCTCTGTCCATCCCCTAGTCATGGTTTGCAATCGCCAAAATTCATCAATGTAGGTTTGCACTTTACCTTCTTGGCGAAGCTTTGCAAGTTGACCATGGTGATCCGTGACCAGCAACGGCCCCCATTAGGCTAGGAACTCGTGCTCAAATGTCGTCCAACCTATACATTGGTGATCTTGGTCATATTGAGCACTAATCCACCTCCACCAACTATTGGCCTTACCATCCAAGTACATACTTTCGATGTCTACCTTTTCGGCCCTAGCCACCTCATAAACTCAAAAATAGCGAATGGCCTTGTCTAACCACTCGTATGGATCTCCTCCGCTAAAAGCGAAAAATCCACCTTCAACTTCATCGAGCCTTGATTTCCCCACTGACCCATGTCATAATCCGTCTCATCAAAGTGTCGATGCCTAGACCTATCATAATGTTCATCCTGATAGTCCCTTCGGTCATCCCTTCGAACTTTATCTTCACTACTAGACCCAAAATCGTCAGATTCTCTTTCGGTCCCTAGTCTTTGTCTTTCTCTATTCGGCTCATTCCACCTATCGGCAACCCGATTACCCCGTTCTACTCTTCCTCCATGTCTAACATGATTTAGAGCCCTATCTTGCCTAACGAACCCTTCATTTTCATCATGAAAAGGATTCACCGGTGGTATCCTAACCCCATGAGTTCTCCCCGTGTTTTGATCAACTTCCGCTTCCGTTCCTATCCCCGGAATAACATCTCCCCCTATCGGTAGTCGTTCTATCCGTGCCGCCATGCGTTCTAACATTCCCATCATCCTTATCACATCCGCCCATATCTCATGTTGGCCGACTTCTAAGGCTTCAATGCGGCCTCGGTTGGTTGGAGGAATTGTTTGGGATTGCTCATTGTCGCCATTCGACATCTTAAAACAACTATTGTTCATTTGGGAATTTTATCAAATACTTTGTGTGCACCTTTCAATGAAAGCATCAAATTGTTGAGGACCTAGCTCTAAGTGCAACAACAAACCTAACTTCACTAACAATCAATAACCCAAAACACCACAAACTTCAATTTATCCCCAAATCACAAATACCCACAAACCCTAATTTCACTAATAATCTACAATTCTTCACCCGAACTTCAATTAAATCCAAATTAACACAAACCCTAACTTCACTAATAGCCAACAACACAAATACCCAACAACAATTTAAGCAATAAGATAGTTTTTTAGCTTGGTTACCTTATTAGGGATTTCCTTACTCTCTAGTACTTAGGGTATTAGCCCAAGCCCTAACCTTAGTACAAGTTGATCTCGCACACGAAATGGTAAGAAGAACCGAATAATCTTGGAGGAATGATCCAAGAGTTGAGAGGAAACTCTTAAGCTTGTGTTTTTGATTCAAGAAACATGATAGATAAAGTTACAAGCTAAAATCAAGGTTCTATTTATACTATAATTGAAAATAAACCCTAAAATACCAAACTGCCCCTCAGATTACAATTTAGAAAAATGCTGAAAAAACACATTGTGGCCGTCCAGGGGGCCTTGCGACCGCTGGTCACCACCGCAGTCGCGAGACGCACTGCCTTGCTGCATCACCCTAGCGCGCCTTCTCTCTCTCACAACCCAGAACGCACCGCAACCTGGGTCGCACGCTAACCCAAGTCGCGCCACCTACTGTCCCCTTTTCTCCCATTTCTTCTCTCCCCGTGGCTCCATCCCAGTGGGCCTCACGATTGCCGACGTAACTGTAGCTCGCAGTAGTGGGTCGCGAGGCACATTGCCGTCTCTTGGCTGTGTTTTCTGCACTCTTTCCCTAACCCTAATGCTCCTCCTAGCCAGGTCACATCAAATACTATTGGCGGTTAAGCATTTATACGAGAAGGAGTTGATCGAGTTTAGTCTAACGGACATCTTCTACTCGTACACAATCAAGGAGCATGACAGTGAGTGGGGCTGATACTCACTATTGTTACGAGCCCACTCGAGCACCTTATCATCGAGCTAACCATTAACGATTGCTATTGGAAAGATAAATATTTCTTCACCAGGGGCGACTTGGTCAAACACTCAATTGGTGGTGTGAGTTGATTACACTATTTTTGTACATATTTTAGGCCCATATTTCTTATTATTTATGCAATATTTTCGAGTGAAATTAGTTGGTAATGTGTTTTATGAGCATTTTGTAGATTATTGTCCCTAAATAAGGAATTTAGCTTAATAGAAAAGTTTTAAAGCTAAAAGTATCAAAATTGGAGATTTGAAAGATTTATAGAGCCGAGCTATCATGTTTCAAGGGCCACCAAATATTCCACACAATGAACTGGCTTTACGATCGATATATGTTTGGAAAGATCTAAATGTCTATTTCCAATGAATGTTACGGTTCATGATTTGGAGTTTTCTATAGATATTTATGCTAAATTTTGTAACAATGCGCAGTCATCCCGTGAACCGCGAATGAGATCCGCAACCGCAGCTCATAGTAGTAGCTAAAGCGATCCATTCAACAAAACTACGACTAAAAGCTACAATCAAGGCTGGTCACATATTCCAGTAGCATATTTCAGGTACAGATTTAATTAGACTTTTAAAAGAATTCATTTTCAGCTCTTTTTCAGCCTATAATCATCATAACTAAGGAGAAACAAAAAGGGGGCTCCCAAGTCACCAAAGGGGACTATTGCCCCATCAAATCTCCTTCCCTACCATATACCATTGACGCCTATTTTTCATCTATCATAGATAAAGAAACCTTGAAAGAGAAGAAGATTGAGAAGCTTTTGGATGATCACCATGAGTTCTTTCTTTCTTAATTCTCTTTTTATTGTTTATTTTTCCAAGAGGTGTAACTAATCCATAATTAGGTAATCGATGTGAATGGAATTAATTCACTCATGTAAACAACCATCAATTATTTTTTATCCAGAGATTCAGTATTATTCATGATTTAATTGTTTATTGTTTATATCTCTATTGTTGATGAACTAGGATAATCATTGTTACATGCTAGTTCTGAGTTTCACTATATTATAGATAATAATTATTTGAGATTCCAAGAACTGAGATAGTTGTTGTTACGTGCCAGTTTAAGGTTATATAACATTTAAGTGGGATAATTATTGTTACGTGCTATTTATAAGTTATATCTCTAATGAATAATTGATGCATGATTTGTATGTTTATTATAAAACTGTCTTTTAATTCTTAAAGTTCTTAGATCTTAATGAGTTTCTTCTGTTAATTGCTAAATTCATGACCTAACGGTAGCGGTGATTAATAACTAAGGAATACTTGGTTAAATAATCTGAAAGGTGATAAGCATATGTAAATTAAGAATGAGTCCTGAACCTGAATAAATACTTTCTTAACATAGTTGGATACTTGAATGGATATGTCCGGACATCGATAACCTAATTTGTCTCTCTATTCTTTCACAACTCAAACTCTTTTCTTAAGTGTTTTAATTTAGTTTAAATTGCTTTTCAGAATTCCAATCAATCTCAAAGACTTTTACTTTTCAATTTTACTTAAATTAGAATTAGAATACTAATTAAATCATCAATCTATGTAGGATTAATCATTTTACTTGCTAAACTATACTAACATATCGATTCGTGCACTTGCAAGGTATAAAATAAGTATATCAAGTTTTAGACGTATTTACCGGAGATTGATTGATTAACTATTATTTTAATTTTAGTTAATTTTTATTTTTAGTTTTAATCTTTTTTTTTTCTTTTTCTTTTTTTGCAAGGTACATAAAAAAACACACAAAAAATTATTTATTTATTTTTCTTTATTTTATTTTTTTTTCCGATAGTTTCTTTTTATCTAGTTTTTTTTTTCTTCTTCCTTTTTTTTTTCTTTATTCTTTTAGGTATCTGCATTAGAGATGGAACTTATTAACGCACTTCCTAAAAGTGAGTAATTATGTAACACTATTTGCTCGCACTACACACTAGTACAAAATCACTAAATAGTGCGATCAAGAAATGCTATCTCAGGTAAGGGTGAGCATGGTTCGATTTGGTTCGGTTTTGGGTAAAACCGATAAAAACCGACAATTGATCGGTTTGTAAAAAAGTGAATTGAACCGAGAATCGGAAATATAGTGAACGGTTCGGTTCGGTTTGGTCGGTTTGTAGGCCTATTGGGCCATAAAAAAATATAACGGGGTTTCGATTTTTTTATATCCAAATATGATTAATTTTTATTCTAAAAAATACAAATTCAATCCAATAATCTAATAATCAATCCAATAATACAAAATCAATTATGTTAAATTGTAAAATAAGTCAAACACTAAGATATCAATTAGTATATCCCTTTTACTGTTTTCTTCTTCTTCTTGCTTCCGCACCTGAAAAAACACAAAAGCAAATGATTATAAATTATAATACATATTAAGTTTAAATATAGATTGAAAACACAAAAGAAAGTGATTATAATACAATATATAATACAGAATGAGTGATTATAAAGGAAAGAAAAACACCAATTGAGTTTAAATTAAACAACAAATAAGCAATACAGATTATAAACAAACAAAAAAAAACCCAAGTGATTTTAAATCAAACACCAAAATACCGGAGCTGGAAGTGCACTGTAGGTGGAGCTAAAGGGAGTTTTAGAAAAGATTTTGATTATCGTATAACATGTGGAATTGGGTTTCAAAATATTTTCTTATATTGAAAACATTTTTCAATCAAGAACGAGTTCCTGTATATACGCAGAAAAAGACTTTAGAAACTACATATTTTTTTCTTAATTTTCTTTTTTCTGATTCCTCAATCTACCGCAAGATCTTCCGAGCTATGACCCACAGTTTGACAACGTGTGTATGAGCACGTCATGGCAAGATATAGAGGTCACGTGAAAAGAGCGCCGGCGGAATCCTGCAAAAGAGAGGAGAGTCAGAAAAAACTTTTTTTTCTCTTTTCTTCTCTCTTTGGTGGCAGAATTCTCTTTCTTTTTTTCACTTGTGTGTTAGGTTAGGTTTTTTCCTAACTATATAACACTTATATAGTAGTCCTTTAGGGTTTTAGTTTGACCAAGTCAAAATAGGATTCTAAATCCTATTTATTTTTAGTCTCCCTAAAGACTTGAACCTGTGACCTTTTGGACTATTAAAATAATCTAATTCTTTTAATTCTTTTGTCCTAGTCATTATTTAATCACATGACCTCATATTTAATAAATAGAATTAATAATTCATAATTATTAATTTCTATTATTTTATTAAATATTTAATTAATTAAATAATCACATTATTTAATTATTCTCTTTTATTTAAATCGCATTACTTTCGTAATACTATTAATTGGACCATCCAATTAATCTACCATGATCCTCGTTACCAACAACCATAAGGGCTAGCAAGGGGACCTAATGGACCTACAGTTTTGAGCTCCAATAATACTTAGTAATATTAATTAAAACTCTTTAATTAATATTTCACGATTATTAATCTCGGAGTTATTCTACAAAAAACCCGATGCTGCACTCTCAGAACTGTAGATGTGTTTATACAATCTGAAGTCTTAGTGTCCATTGATATAGCTAATTACATAAAGTGTGATACTCCACAAATAGTTCATAACTAGAGCTGGGTCATCAAGTCCGTTATACCCCTCTAGAAATATATTTTCCTCTAAGTACCATTAATTCTCTAATGAACAATTAAATCATGTCTTCCTCACGGAAGAAGGAGAGCGCTCATAATCGTTTAAGCCCCGAATCAACCCTTAAGGGAACTACTTATCTACTTCAATCAAGAAGGAGTAGATTTCACTATTGTGTTCAAACCTTCCCAGCCACAAGCCAAACCGTAGCTCCAAGATACGGAGATATTGGTCGAGATTTTCATCAACCTCACTCATGGTAAATCAAAAGCCACGATCTAACCTGAAGGAGTCGATAAGACCCTTAGGATTAAGATCATCTATAAATAGCCATCGTTTATCAATTATATATGAATCTCATCTACTAACGGATCTTGGTGAGAGATTCATATAAATCGTGGCCCAGTCTTATATGATCTCATCATATAAGGTGCCTCCATTCTCATGTCAACTACATGAGCGGTCTAGGATAAAACCACAGTACTTTACAGAATGGACCACAGTAATAGATCAATCACAAACAAAGTACCCAGCTTTGTTCGCTCTCTACGGACTCTCTAGATTGCACGTCTCAAAATGAATCCTCTCTGTATATGACCATCATATACTCATTATGAGATTACATCTTACAATTTAGGATGTTCTTGCACAATACGAATGTATTACTGAATATAAAACATTTTATGAACTTGAATGATAATCTGAATAATTCTTATTATTGTCTTTAACCATTTACAATTACAAGCTTTAGGGCATAAATCCTAACAATCTCCCACTTGCACTAAAGCAGATGAGACATGTCTCGTAATCCTAGACCCTCTAGGTGACCTTCAAACACTTTAGCCGTCAAGGTCTTTATAAATGGATAAGCCATGTTATCTTGCAACGCAATCTTCGTCATGACCATGTCTACTCGCTGCACTATCTCTCTGATGAGATGATATTTTCTCTCTATATGCTTCCCTCTTTTGTGGCTTCTTGGTTCTTTGGAATTGGCCACAACTCCACTATTATCACAATAAAGTGTCATGGGCCTATCCATATCTGGAACAACTTTCAGATCACTCAAGAACTTTCAAAGCCAAACAGTCTCCTTAGCTGCTTCACAAGCTGCTACATACTCAGCTTCCATGGTGGAATCAGCAATGCAAGATTGCTTGATACTCCTCCAAATTATGGCTCCACCACCAAGGGTGAATACTGACCCAGACGTGGATTTCCTTGAATCTTTGTCTGACTGAAAGTCAGAATCTGTATATCCCAATGGAATCAAATTCGGATGAGAATACACAAGCATATAGTTTCTTGTTCTCTGAAGATACTTGAGAATATGCTTAACCGCAACCCAATGATTCAATCCTAGGTTGGACTGATATCTACTGGCTACTCCCACTGCGAAGCAGATGTCGGGTCTTATGCATAGCATAGCATACATAAGACTGTCTACTGCAGACGCATAGGGAATTCGTTTCATATCCTCAATTTCTTGAGGTGTCTTAGGACACTGTTCCTTAGACAAGTGAACTTTATGTCTTGAAGGTAAACTACCTTTCTTGGAGTTCTGCATGGAGAATCGCGCAAGTATCTTGTCGATATACGATGCTTGAGACAACGATAACAGTTTGTTCTTACGATCCCTTATCAATTGGATCCTAAGAACATAACTTGCCTCTCCCAAATCTTTCATTTGGAATTAGTTAGCAAGCCAACCCTTTACCTCTGACAATGTTCCTACGTCATTCCCAATGAGTAATATGTCATCTACGTAAAGGACCAGGAAAACCACTTTCTTGTCAATGATGCGCTTGTATACACAAGGCTCATCAACGTTCTGCTCAAAACCACAGGTCTTGATCGCAGTATCAAACCTAATGTTCCAAGATCTAGACGTCTACTTAAGTCCATAAATAGACCTTTGCAATTTGCAAACCTTTTGCTCTTGATCTTGGAATACGAATCCCTCTGGTTGCATCATATAGATGCTCTCGTCTAGATTTCCATTCAAGAATGCAGTCTTGACGTCCTGACACGTCCAGAAAATGGATTTCTACTCCCAAGTGCAGGAGTGTCGAAGTAATAAATTAACCCGGTGAGACCGGGGTCGATCCACGAGGAAGAATATTTAGATCCTGCAAAAACCAACAAAAATCTACAAGGAAAATATAATAAGAAATAAAATATTTTAAACTGAGGGTAGGTATAATGGTGAAACAAATTAAATTAAAACATGCTAAGGTTAGAGGTTCCACTCTTGGTATATGGTTTAAGTTATATTTAACTCATTTTTATCACTCAATTGGAATCCACACATAAAGGAGGTTCCAATCGGAAGTTAGACCATTTAAGTTCTTTACACATCTATCAAGTTATATTTCTTTTCTTTTAGTTATATTACAATGGGTACTCTACACTCCTTATGTTAAATGGGTTCAAGTACTTATTGTGCCAATCAACTACCATAAATCAAGATTCCTTTGCCAGATGCAGGTATAACCATGCGGTTCTAGACGGATTCAAGTATTTATGGTGTTGTTTGTCTACAATGAATCAAGAATCCTTGGTCAGAGGTGCAGGTACAACCATGCGGTTCTAGACGGATTCAAGTATTCATTGTGCCAAGAATTGTCTACAATAAGTCAAGATCCCCACTTCACATAAGAGTAAGAGATGAAAATTCAATTCAATAAGAAAAGTAATATAAACATGTAGATAAATTTACACAAATGAATATAAACTTTAAGACCATGTTAAGAGTTAAATAAATCTTTATTCACATACCAAGAGCTTCACCCTTCACCTTAGCAAAAAGAGAATTTAGCTACTCATGATAGAAGAAAGAAAACAAGTAGAAGAAATAAAATGAGCAAGAGAGAAATTAGATTATCTTAAAAGTTCAACAATACAACAATGTAAGGTGAACTTGGCAAGGAACCCAAGCTGCCTTCAAGCTTATACAAGGCCTCTATTTATAGACATAATGAGAGGCAAACAAGTCAAAAATGGTAGGAATAAATTAATGCAAGTTGATTGAATTTGGTAAGGTAAAGTTGTCAACTTTGTTGTTTTCCACACATGCACCGACTTATCCACCGAATTAGGCACCGTTCCTTTGACAATTTGATCTCGTGATAAACATCAAAGTTGTAGATAATTCTCTTATCTTTCTAGAATGATAAGACTCATAATATTTGGAATTTTCTGGAGAGAGTTATGGCCCAAATAGTGAAGACTGCCCAATTGACGCGGCCATGCAAACCAGCCCAAGATAATCCAATATTTGTCTTCAAAGGAGTCCAAATCTGATAAGAGTTTACAAACCAAACTTATAGGGCTATGAGTTATCTTTCCAACACTATCAAGAACGTAGTGATTGGATATTTGAGTGCAAAGTTATGCCCATTACACTGAACCTGCATCAAAATAGAAAGTTTAACAATTAAGTGTAGTTATAAATAAGTTAGGTAATTTGATGACACTAATAGTATAAAATAATGGTTTTAACCTTTATTATTATACAAATTTAAGTGTTCATCACACCCCCCAACCAGCTTATTGCTAGTCCCTAGCAATTAAAGCGTTATCATTTCATAATGATTTATCAAATTTATATCTAAGTCTTCATTTACCCATTCTCCGTTTGTTCTGTCCAAATAGATGAACTCTCGACAAAAATATTTAATTTGTCTTCTTCATTTTTGTGTGCAACATGTACCCTTAGACAAGATATTGACAAACCTTCTTTGTGCTCATTATAAGTTGACATAAGTTCATGGGGCTTCACCGAAAATATCAAAGTTCTATTCTAATGTTTCTTCCAAAATAACTTCCTTGGGCAGAGCAATGTATTTCTTCCTCTCTCTCTCTCTCTCTCTCTCTTTTTTTTTTCTTTTTTTTTTTTGAAATAAGATATATGGTACATTCCTAACCCATGTAGCAAGCTTTAGGCCAATGACTCCCAGATCAGTTGACCTTAGGGCATTAGGTGTTGAGACACCCCTACGGACTTAATCACTCGGGTTGAAATGTAACCAGATTTATATAGTAATAGTGGATAGTGCAATGTCTAGTTCCCTTAAGCTTTCTTCTTAACCCATTTAGCGAGCTTTAAGTCAATGGCTCCCAGATCAGTTGACCTTAGGGCATTAGGTGTTGAGACACCCCTACGGACTTAATTACTCGAGTTAAGAAGGCTTCGAAACCAAACGTATCCATAATTTATTATTACCTTTTTTTTTTTTTTTTTAATGAAATGAGCAAGAGAGGAAGAAGAGGATTCACTACCTTTGGTTGTTGATTTTGTTAACCCACAAGAATAGACTCTTAATAATCTTCAATTTGCAACCCACGATCAAATGTCAAAGTGTGTGTGTGAGAAGAGTAGTTTATGAACACTTGCTTTGGGTATATGAGCATGAAAGTCAATTTATATTTGAGAGTTCATAGATTTGAATAGTCAAACTAAGATGAATAGTGAAGTCTCTTAATAAATTTAAAAAAAATCGAGATGAAATGATGACACTTATTATTTATTATCTCTTTTTTTTTTTTTTTTTTTGAGCATAAAAATAAATAATCATAAAAGTTATCACAAATATTATCAACTATCCCTCCCCCCAACCAAATAAAGACATTGTCCTCAATGTCTAAGGATAAAGAGAGAGTGTAGAAGAAATTACCTGAACCAAAGATTAATGAAAAGAAAAACCTGCAACATACTAGAACAAGGTAAAAAGAACATATTTATTGAAAACAAAAATGGGAAAGAAAGAAAGGAAAAACAAACTACATAGGTCAAGCCAATCTACGCTTTTTGCTACCCTCAGTAACTGACCAATCTAACTTAGATGTGGCAATGTCATATTCGGGAACAAAAGCTTCTAATTGTTCAATCAATTGATGAACATTAGAAGCAGTGACAATGATACGTCGAGCTAGAGGTGAGATAAATTGGTTTTCCACAGCATGATCTAGGAAAGACAATAGACCATCATAAAAACCACAAATATTCAACAAGCCTATTGGTTTTTGATGGATTTTGAGTTGGGCCCATGAGGTGACTTCAAAGAGTTCCTCTAAGGTTCCAAATCCCCCTGGTAAGGCTATGAATGCATCAGCATGACTAAACATTTCAGCTTTGCGTTCATGCATGTCTGAAACAATCTGCACTTCCCCAATCGTATTTCCTGTAACACCACCCACACTCAAAGCTTTTGGGATGACACCCAAAACTTGACTGCCGCCATCATAAGCAGCTTTTGAGACACGACCCATCAACCCAAGGTTACCTCCGCCATAAACTAAATGAATCTTTTTCTCTGCTAATACCCTACCAAGCTGGTCAGCAGCTTCCTCAAATTCTCTATTCTTACCAGAATTAGACCCACAAAAGACACAAATATTAGTAAAGCGGCGTGAGATGGTGTTTGCCATTGTTATGCACGCTTTTTTTTTTTTTTTTTTTGGAAATTTGTAGAGTTGTGAGAACTGAAGAAGATAGAGAAGTGTCATTTATAGTGCTCATAAAGAAGATGAAATCATGGAAGCTATATGACTAGGTCTTGCATTGGCAGATGGGTGTCAGTCTAGAGTATAAAATGTCAAAAAGAGTGGCTGACCTGTATCTGTACAAGTAGTTGTGATTGTGGCTCACATCTTCCTCTGGTTTTACGTCCAGAAACGGCTTGAACGCCCTCTATGGGTCGAGGATAGGCTTCCCATCCAATTTTCTTATAAATTGGCAAACAGGGTCTTTTAAAGTCAGATTCCCAAGACTGTATCGCTCTTGTTCTCTTTGAAATTGGTTCCATAAAGCGAGAATTGCAATATGCACATATCCACTAGGATGCGTCTCAAGAGTCAACAAAATATTGTCTAATGACTCCTTACTCAGGCCATCCTTAATGAATTGTATTTTATCTTCTCGATTTACAGACAACATTCCAAGAGAACGACAGCGTGTGTTACAAGTTGTGCGAGCACACTTATAACATACGCCCAATTTCTTTGCTCTTCTTTTCTTTGCATAACTGCTCTTACCCAGACCAGGCATGTAAGTAAGAAATGAATCAGAGAACTCACCTGCCAATCTTACCTTGGCTTCAATCAGCCAACGTACCTCAACAGGGATGCCCTTGCACATTAGCATTCTTAATCTTTCGGACCGTGCTTTGTAAATTTTTATCAATGCTTTTTGAGGAAATAAGGGAAAATGATTTTTCAATTTCTCGAGAATTTCTTCCATTTTTGTGAAAAAGAAAAGGGAGAAAAAAAAGAGAATGTACAAAGCAAGATTTTTTTTTTTTTTTTTATCAGCTATTGTGGGAGACTGAAAACACCGACTTGAAAGTCACGGAGTACCGTTATCCGCCATTTAACCGGGAAAATAAAAGAAGGAAAAAGAACAACAAAAATACAAAATTAGCCTGCAATCACAAAAAAAATTAAAGTTAGAGAGAAATATACAAACTCAATTCAAATCATATCAATGGTTTTCATAACATGGGTTTGAAAGAGGAAGAGTCCCTTCTTCGAAAACTTGATTTTCTAGAAATGGTTTAAGTCTTTGACCGTTCACTTTAAACACGTTACCATTCCTAGGGTTTTCAATGTCAATGGCCCCATAAGGATACACATGTTTCACAACAAATGGACCGCTCCACCTAGATCTCAGTTTTCCAGGGAATATGTGAAGTCGAGAATTATAAAGTAAAACTTTTTGCCCAACATCAAATGTTTTTCTTAAAATTGATCTGTCATGAAAGGCTTTGGTTCTATCTTTATAAATTCTCGAATTCTCATATGCATCATTTCTTAATTCCTCAAGTTCATTCAGTTGTAGCTTACGTAATTTGCAAGCATCATCAATGTTTGAATTAAAAGTTTTGATAGCCCAGTAAGCTTTATGCTCCAGTTCCACAGGCAAGTGACAAGGTTTTCCATAAACTAATCGATAGGGTGACATACCCAAAGATGTTTTGAAAGCAGTACGGTAAGCCCAAAGTGCATCGTTTAGTCTAAGTGACCAATCTTTGCGATTTGGATTAACCGTTTTTTCTAAAATTTGTTTTATCTCTCGATTAGCTAATTCAACTTGTCCACTTGTCTGAGGGTGATAAGGGGTAGCAACTTTATGTGTAATCCCATATTTCTTCATTAGAGACTCAAAGACTTTGTTGCAAAAATGTGTTCCCCCATCACTTATAATGACTCGAGGAATTCCAAAACGACTCAAAATATTTTCTTTCAAAAATCTGACAACTGTTTTGTGGTCATTATTTCGACATGGAATTGCCTCGATCCATTTGGAGACATAGTCAACTGCGACTAAAATGTAAACAAAACCGAATGATGATGGAAACGGGCCCATGAAATCTATCCCCCAACAATCAAATATTTCAATGACAAGTATAGGGTTTAGAGGCATCATGTGCCGTTTAGAAATAGCCCCCAGTTTTTGACAATTTTCACAAGTTTTGCAGAATGTGTAGGTGTCTTTGAACAGAGTTGGCCAATAAAATCCACATTGTAAGATTTTTACAGCCGTTTTCCTTGAAGAAAAATGACCCCCACATGCTTCTGTATGACAAAATTTAATGACACTACTTACCTCATTGTCGGGTATGCATCTACGAAAAATTTGATCAGGGCAATACTTGAACAGGTATGGGTCATTCCAATAAAAATTTCTAACCTCTGTCAGAAACTTTTTCTTATCTTGTGCTGTCCATTGAGATGGCATCTCTCCTGTTACAAGAAAATTAACAATGTTAGCATACCATGGCATTTTACTAATAGAAAACAAAAACTCATCTGGAAAAGAGTCATTGATAGGTGTTATGTCCAAGGATGAGTTTGTTGTAAGTCTTGACAAATGATCTGCAACAACATTTTCAGCTCCTTTTTTATCTTTGATTGTGATGTTGAATTCTTGGAGCAACAAAATCCACCGTATCAATCTAGGTTTGGCATCCTGTTTAGACATTAAGTACCTCACAGCAGCATGATCAGTGAAAACAATAGTTGAAGAGCCAATTAAATAAGATCGGAATTTGTCTAATGCAAATATTACAGCAAGTAGTTCTTTTTCTGTAGTAGTATAATTCATTTGTGCACTATTCAAAGTTCTACTTGCGTAATAAATGACATAAGGCTTACCTTCCTTCCTTTGCCCTAGCACGGCACCGACAGCAAAATCGCTAGCATCACACATCAACTCAAAAGGCAGAGACCAATCAGGGGATTGCATGATAGGGGCAGTTGTCAAAAGGCTAATCAACTTATCAAAAGATTTTTGACAATCTTGAGTCCATTCAAATGGTGCATCTTTTATTAGGAGATTACAAAGAGGTCTAGATATTGCACTAAAGTCTTTAATGAATCTCCTATAAAATCCTGCATGGCCTAGGAAAGATCGAACATCCTTAACCGTTTTTGGTGGAGGCAAATGGGCAATTAATTCAACTTTTGCTTTGTCCACTTCAATTCCCTTAGAAGAAACCACATGTCCTAGGACAATTCCAGAGGTGACCATGTAATGACATTTTTCCCAATTTAACACCAAGCCTTTTTCTTCACATCTTTTTAACACATTTTCTAAATTTTCAAGGCAATTATCAAATGAATTTCCAAACACTGTTAGATCATCCATAAAGACCTCTAAAAAATGTTCAACCATGTCACTGAAAATGCTCAACATACATCTTTGAAATGTTGCAGGAGCATTACAAAGGCCAAAAGGCATCCTTCTAAATGCAAAGGTGCCAAAGGGACATGTGAATGTTGTCTTTTCTTGGTCCTCTAGTGCTATGGGGATTTGATAATAACCTGAGTAACCATCAAGAAAACAGTAGTAGGGATGTCCTGCCACTCTTTCTAGAATTTGGTCAAGAAATGGTAAAGGAAAATGGTCTTTTCTAGTGGCAGCATTTAATTTTCTATAGTCAATACACATTCGCCAACTAGATGAGACTCGTGTTGGTATTAACTCTCCTTTTTCATTTTTTACCACTGTGACTCCAGATTTCTTAGGGACTACTTGTGTTGGACTTACCCACTTACTATCAGAAATAGGGTAGATAATTCCTACATCAAGTAACTTGAGAACTTCACCTCTTACTACCTCTTTCATGTGTGGATTTAATCTTCTTTGGGGCTGTTGACATGTTCTAGCATTATCTTCTAGATGTATTCTATGTGTACATATCAAAGGATTAATGCCTTTTATGTCTTTTAAAGTCCACCCAATAGCATTTTTATGCCTTTTAAGTACCTCTATCAATTTACCTTCCTGTTCGTTGGTAAGAGTTGAAGAAATTACCACCGGGTAAGTTTGTTCTTCACCAAGGAATGCATATTTCAGTCCTTCAGGTAATGGCTTCAATTCTAGTTTGGGTACTTCTTCTTGTTTACTTTCATTGACAGGTCCCAATTCTTCAAATTTCGGCTTCCAACCTTTGTTCTCCATCACCTGGGTACAATCAAGCAACGAACATATATTAGAAACAGTAGGATCTAGTTGCATGCTTGACTCAAATGAATTAACTAAACAAGTTTCCAAAGGATCAGAAGAACTCCCTATTTGAAGATGATCTTCAACAATAGCTTCAATCATGTTTGCTTCTTCATTTTCATCACCTTCATCTTGTGGTTGTTTGCACATGTTGAAAACATTAAGCTCTAGTGACATATTTCCAAATGTCATCTTCATTACGCCATTCCTGCAATTAATCAAAGCATTAGAAGTTGCTAAAAATGGGCGGCCTAAAATAACAGGAATTGGTTTACACCCATTAGCAACAGGTTGTGTATCCAAGACAATAAAATCCACAGGATATATGAATTTATCGACTTGTACTAACACATCTTCCACTATCCCTCTTGGCACTTTAATTGATCTATCAGCAAGTAAAAGAGTTATGGAAGTTGGTTTTAACTCACCTAGATCAAGTTCTTGATAAACTGAATATGGAAGTAAATTAACACTAGCACCAAGATCAAGTAAAGCCTGTTCAATTTTATGCTCTCCAATAATGCAAGAAATTGCAGGACAACCAGGGTCCTTATATTTCATAGAATTATTGTTTTGAAGAATGGAACTTACTTGTTGTGCTAAAAAGGCTCTCTTTTTCACATTCAGTTTTCTTTTCACAGTGCACAAGTCTTTCAAAAATTTTGCATAAGAAGGAACCTGTTTAATAGCATCCAACAAAGGAATATTGACCTTCACTTGTTTGAAAATTTCATAAATTTCAGGATTGTGGTTCAATTTCCTTGGATTGTTCAATGCTTGAGGAAATGGAGCTACAGGTGGGAGTTTGGTCTTTTCTTGGCTAGGTACAGGCTTATCAACCCCTTCCTTACTCTTGGAGAAAGACTTATCATCTTTCTCACAAGGATCAAGAATAGGTTTTTCGACAACCTTACCATTGCGAAGAGTTATGACTGATTTAACTTGGTCCATGTGTTGACTTCCTGAACTACCCTCTTCCAGGTTGTATTGGCCCTTAGGATTGGGTTGAGGTTGAGAAGGAAATTTTCCTTTTTCATGGATGGTGAGTGTTGATGCAATCTTAGCAAGAGTGTCTTTTAAATCGGACAAGGTTTGTGAAGTTTGATTGTTAATGGTCTCTTGCTTTTCAATGAATGAATGCAATGTTTCCTCAAGGTTTTTCCTAAATTGTGGGATATAGGGTGCATAACCTTGAGTACCTTGAAAGTTTTGGTGACCTTGAGGAGGTGATGGTTGTGAAGATTGTGCATGATTATCATTCCTCCAACTGAAGTTTGGGTGATTTCTCCAACCTGGATTGTAGGTCTGTGAGTATGGGTTAGGATTTGGCCTTTTGAAAGTGTTTAGGACATTGGCTTGTTCATGGAGACATTCTTTGAATGCAGGCAGAGTTGGGCACTCCTTAGTTGAATGGTCATTGGTATCACATATGTGACACACAATTTCTTGAGCGGATTTTAGGTGACCGCTCTTTTTCAATTCTAAGGCCTCGACCTTTCTAGCTAGAGATGCAAATTTGGCTTGAATGTCATGTTCTTCCCTAAGGTTGTAAATACCTCCACTAGATGTAGAGGCTTGAGCTTTGCTCGGTGCCTCTTGGGTACCTGCAGTGTCCCAATTTTGAGCATTCTCTGCTAATAGGTCTAGGTAGTCTAGTGCCTCTTCAGGGTCTTTATCTCCAAACTCTCCATTACACATCATTTCGACCATTTGTCTACCTTGGGGTGTTAAACCCTCGTAAAAGTGTATGACTAGTCTCCATGTTTCAAAGCCGTGGTGAGAACAAGAATTAAGCAATTCTTTGTACCTCTCCCAAGATTGGTAAAGGGTCTCTCCTGGTTTCTGGCTGAAAGTGGTAATTTGTCTTTTGAAGGAATTTGTTCTATGATGAGGAAAGAACTTTTTCAAGAACTTTTCCTGCATTTCATCCCAATTACCAATAGATCTAGACCTAAGATTTTGCAGCCATGTTTTAGCTTTATCTTTCAAAGAGAAAGGGAAAAGCTTTAGTCGGATGGTGTTCATGCTACAATTTGTGTCATTGTAAGTGTTGCACACTTCCTCAAACTCTCTCAAATGCAGGTATGGGTTTTCGGCATCTAAGCCATGAAATTTGGGTAAAAGTTGAATAATACCCGGCTTAAAGTTAAAATGAGATGCATCTAGAGGAAAAACTAGACATGATGGAGCACTAGTTCTTGTGGGGTTCATGTAGTCTCTAAGTGTTCTAGGTTGTGCATGATCATTGTGTTGGGAACGATTGTCCCCAAGATCAGTGACTCTTTCAACTTCGTTTTCTGCCATATTTTCAAATGCAGATGGGGAGCCCCTAACAAGTCTACCAGTCGGTGTACGTGACCAAGCTCTCATACAAGTCTTAGATGCAACAGAATAAAGGAAAACAAAAACACCAAAAAATAATATTATTTACAAGAGAAAGAAAATGAAAAAGATGAAAAGAATTTTGATGGTTTTGAACACCAAATGATACTTCCCCGGCAACGGCGCCAAAAACTTGACACGTCCAGAAAATGGATTTCTACTCCCAAGTGCAGGAGTGTCGAAGTAATAAATTAACCCGGTGAGACCGGGGTCGATCCACGAGGAAGAATATTTAGATCCTGCAAAAACCAACAAAAATCTACAAGGAAAATATAATAAGAAATAAAATATTTTAAAATGAGGGTAGGTATAATGGTGAAACAAATTAAATTAAAACATGCTAAGGTTAGAGGTTCCACTCTTGGTATATGGTTTAAGTTATATTTAACTCATTTTTATCACTCAATTGGAATCCACACATAAAGGAGGTTCCAATCGGAAGTTAGACCATTTAAGTTCTTTACACATCTATCAAGTTATATTTCTTTTCTTTTAGTTATATTACAATGGGTACTCTACACTCCTTATGTTAAATGGGTTCAAGTACTTATTGTGCCAATCAACTACCATAAATCAAGATTCCTTTGCCAGATGCAGGTATAACCATGCGGTTCTAGACGGATTCAAGTATTTATGGTGTTGTTTGTCTACAATGAATCAAGAATCCTTGGTCAGAGGTGCAGGTACAACCATGCGGTTCTAGACGGATTCAAGTATTCATTGTGCCAAGAATTGTCTACAATAAGTCAAGATCCCCACTTCACATAAGAGTAAGAGATGAAAATTCAATTCAATAAGAAAAGTAATATAAACATGTAGATAAATTTACACAAATGAATATAAACTTTAAGACCATGTTAAGAGTTAAATAAATCTTTATTCACATACCAAGAGCTTCACCCTTCACCTTAGCAAAAAGAGAATTTAGCTACTCATGATAGAAGAAAGAAAACAAGTAGAAGAAATAAAATGAGCAAGAGAGAAATTAGATTATCTTAAAAGTTCAACAATACAACAATGTAAGGTGAACTTGGCAAGGAACCCAAGCTGCCTTCAAGCTTATACAAGGCCTCTATTTATAGACATAATGAGAGGCAAACAAGTCAAAAATGGTAGGAATAAATTAATGCAAGTTGATTGAATTTGGTAAGGTAAAGTTGTCAACTTTGTTGTTTTCCACACATGCACCGACTTATCCACCGAATTAGGCACCGTTCCTTTGACAATTTGATCTCGTGATAAACATCAAAGTTGTAGATAATTCTCTTATCTTTCTAGCATGATAAGACTCATAATATTTGGAATTTTCTGGAGAGAGTTATGGCCCAAATAGTGAAGACTGCCCAATTGACGCGGCCATGCAAACCAGCCCAAGATAATCCAATATTTGTCTTCAAAGGAGTCCAAATCTGATAAGAGTTTACAAACCAAACTTATAGGGGCTATGAGTTATCTTTCCAACACTATCAAGAACGTAGTGATTGGATATTTGAGTGCAAAGTTATGCCCATTACACTGAACCTGCATCAAAATAGAAAGTTTAACAATTAAGTGTAGTTATAAATAAGTTAGGTAATTTGATGACACTAATAGTATAAAATAATGGTTTTAACCTTTATTATTATACAAATTTAAGTGTTCATCACGTCCATTTGCCAGATTTCGTAATCAAAATAGGCAGTTATGGATAAGAGTATCCTAATAGACTTAAACATAGCTACTGGCGAGAAGGTTTCATCATAATCAATGCCTTCCTTCTGGGTGTAACCCTTAGCCACTAGCCTTGCCTTGAAAGTCTACAAGTTCCCAAACTGAGTTGGAGTACATGGACTCCATCTTGAGATTCATGGCTTTAAGCCATTCCTCTTTGTCAGAATCTTCCATTGCATGTCTAAATGTCAATGGATCATCCACACTATCATTAGAAACGACACCCTGTGCCTCTCTAATGCCTAAGTAGTGATCAGGTTGTCAAACAACCCTTCCACTACGCCTCGGTGGTAGTGTATCCTGACTAGGAATTATCTGACTATCAGATGTTTGTGGAATTATAACATCGTCTACAACTCTTGTTGACTGAGCACTGGTCGTACCAGGTTCTAGCTCCTTTAACACAATCTTACTACGAGGTTTATGATTACTCATATAATCCTCCTCAAGAAATATTGCATTTGTCGATACAAACACTTTGTTTTCTTGTGGATTATAAAAGAATTCACCTCGTGTTTCCTTTGGGTACCCTACAAATAAACATACTTGTGAACGAGGTTCCAGCTTTCCACTCTTATTCTTCAGTACATGTACTGGACATCCCCATATGCGAAAATGTCGTAAATTTATTATCATTCCACAACTCTAGGGTAGTCTTAGGAACATATTTGGATGGAACTACATTCGGTATGTAAGTCGCTATTTGTAGTGCATATCCCCAAAAAGAATATGGTAATGATGAGAAACTAATCATAGATCTCACCATTTCCATCAAGGTCCTATTTTTCCTGTCCGCAACACCATTCTGATGTGGTGTACTTGGAGCTGTGAGTTGGGATATTATCCCATGCTCAACCATGTATTCTTCAAACTCTTGGTCGATATACTCATCCCCACGATCCGATCGTAGTGATTTGATTGTTTTGCCTAATTGATTTTCAACTTCAGCTCGAAATTCTTTGAACCTTTCAAAAGTTTCGGACTTGCGTTGCATTAGGTAAACATACGCGTATCTAGAGTAGTCGTCAATAAATGTGACATAATACTCATAACCACCTCTAGCTCTAACACTCATAGGTCTGCAGACATCTGAATGTATAAGCTCAAGTGGTTGCGTGGCTCTAATCCATTTTCCTGTAAAAGGTCTCTTGGTCATCTTACCCTCCAGACAAGATTCACAGACAGGTAAGGTACCGATCTCTAACTAACTTAAAGATCCGTTTTTTACTAGTCTGTTTATCCTATCAAGGTTTATATGTCCAAGTCTTAGATGCCACAGATATGTGTCATCAGCTGGAGAAATCTTTTGTCGTTTTGTTTTTGGTTTTTCAACTTTAAACAATTCAGTATTAAGCAGTGTTGTATGAATTAACAGTCTTAAAACATACAATTTATTTTCATTTATTTCAGAATAATCATTCATTCCATTTCTTGAAATGATAACTGATTTATCATTAAAAGAAATCTTATGAAACTTTTCCATGTAATCTGGATACAGAAATCAAATTCCTTGTAGATCCAGGACTGTAACATACATTGTTCAAAAAATGAATATTTATTTTATAGTCTAACTACTCCCACTGCTCGTGCTGAAACGACATCCCCTGTTCCAACGCGCATAGTGAAGGACCCTTCCTCCAGCTTTTTGCCAGTAATCATTCTAATGTAAAGAAGAACAAAATTAGTTAGTGGCCCCTGAATCTACTATTCAAGATGAAGAATCATTTTCCACTAAACAAAATTTAATGATAAGTAAATCTAATTTACTTTTCACTTTCTTCTTATTGGAGAGCTGCTCGAGATACTGTAAACAGTTCCTCTTCCAATGACTAACCTCTTTGTAATGGAAACATTTTTCCTTTTGCTTAGTCAGTCGTGTTGCTCTTTATTTTTGGCTTAACCTTTACTTTACCAGTAGACCTCTTCCTCTTCTTGAAACCATAAGTGGATGGCTCAGCAACATTTGCTTCGCTAGTCTTACCTTTGGTAACTTGCCCTGCGTTGGTTACAGGCTCTAGAGGACATTCCTCCGTAAGCATAAATTTAAGGTCTTTGCAGACCATGATTGCGTTCGTGTTGGTTCCACTTAATAAAGTTATCCCGGTTAATGTTTCGTTTGCGAGGAAATAATAATGCAGAAGATAAAGCTGATATTTAAAAACATAAATCTAAATTAATATCATTCATTTATACATTCATTTCATGCTATATGTCCGGCATAAAATTAAACATGATACATGAGCATATTTTAATGAACTAAAAAATCCCTAAAATTAGTTACTATGCCACGATAATCCAATATCCCACAAGTAAGTGCTTAGGTAGGCTAGGTCAAATCTCTGCATGTTAGATCGAGACATTCTCAATCGAATAATATACCAGAATAACTCTTTATTCTTATATTATCCAACCATCGCTTTGATTTAGTTAGGACAATAAATTAATAACTTAATTAAGTCCTTTATGAGTGTAACTCATCGTTTCAGAATTCATGAACTTAACTTGACAGTGCCTAGGTAGGCTAGGTCAGTCCCAAAATACATTCTGAAAACCTATCCGTTAGGAAGTCAACCTTGGTATTAACTCTTGTGGACACCCTCCGTAGGGAGGACGAAAGCAAAGCCGTCACGAGGCGCCACTCAAGTCTCACGGTATTGAACTAACAATGAAGACTGTTGGATATAATGTCATATATCCCTCTCCCACTCACTATTTGTAATTTAGGATTTTCTTTAAACTAAGAGTTTCTAAAACTCTATGTTTCTAGTCTTTACTTAGATTCTACGGCTAATATAAAATCTAAGTTTACTAGTTATAATAAATTATTCAATTTTAACTCTTAAAATATAATTTATTATTTCAATTTCTAATTTACATAAACTATTTAAATAAACTAGAAATTAAATGTGAAATTATCAAGTTTTAACTATTAAAACTAAATCACATTATTTGGTCCAATTATGTCATTAATGTTTAATCAAATTAAATATAACATTAAATGGACCTAACTAATCTAATTAAACACTTTAATATATAGATTAGTTATTAATAAGACTTACCAAGTTTTTACTCCTAAAAACTAATCTCATTATTTTGTTCTTTTTAATTAAGTAATTAATCTTATTAATTTTAATTAATGTAAGAACCAAACTAATCAATTTAATTAAACCCTTGGGGCTCTGCAATCGTTTTTTTTTTTTTTCATTTCTTCTTCGCATCATCCGCTTCTTCGACTCTTTGTAGGGCAGATCGATTACAAGAATAATAATACCAAAAAAATATACAAAAAAAAAAAAAAACTTTTGCCATAAACAATTGGCTAAAAAATAAAAATTCATCCTATAACACATTCACTATATAATTAATGACCAACTACACTTTTAAAATTATACAATCAAATTATATAACAATAAAAACAAATCATACATTCTAGATTTATGCCTACACAATAATATATCAATAGATCAAGAATCAATAAGAAAAAAAAAAAAAGGTAGTTTTTTTTCTTTTTCATTTGCGTATAAACAAAAACTTAGAACCAAAGGCTCTGATACCAATTAAAGAGAATTTTAGAAAAGATTTTGATTATCGTATAACATGCGAAATTGGGTTTCAAAAATTTTTCTTATATTGAATACCTTTTTCAATTAGGAACGAGTTCCTGTATATACGCAGAAAAACACTTTAGAAACTACATACCTTTTTCTTAATTTTCTTTTTTCTGATTCCTCGATCTACCACCAGATCTTACGAGCTATGATACGAGGTCTGACAACATGTGTGTGGGCACATCACGGTAAGAGATAGAGGTCACGTGAAAAGAACGCCGGCCGAATCCTACAAAAGAGAGGAGAGTCAGAAAAAACTTTTTTTTTCTCTTTTTTTCTCTCTTTGGTGGCAGAATTCTCTTTCTTTTTTTCACTTGTGTGTTAGGTTAGGTGTTTTCCTAACTATATAACACTTATATAGTAGTCCTTTAGGGTTTTAGTTTGACCAAGTCAAAATAGGATTTTAAATCATATTTATTTTTAGTCTCCCTAAAGACTTGAACCTATGACCTTTTGGACTATTAAAATAATCTAATTCTTTTAATTCTTTTGTCCTAGTCATTATTTAATCACATGACCTCATATTTAATAAATAGAATTAATAATTCATCATTAATAATTTCTATTATTTTATTAAATATTTAATTAATTAAATAATCACATTATTTAATTATTCTCTTTTATTTAAATCGTATTACTTTCGTAACACTATTAATTGGACCATCCAATTAATCTACCCTGATCCTCATTACCAACAACCATAAGGGCTAGTAAGGGGACCTAATGGACCCACAGTTTTGAGCTCCAATAATACTTAGTAATATTAATTAAAACTCTTTAATTAATATTTCACGATTATTAATCTCAGAATTATTCCACTAAAAACCCGAGACTGCACTCTCAGAACTGTAGATGTGTTTATACAATCTAAAGTCTCAGTGTCCATTAATATAGCTAATTGCATATAGTGTGATCCTCCACAAATAGTTCATAACTAGAGCTGGGTCATAAAGTCCGTTATACCCCTCTAAATATCTTTTCCTTTAAGTACCATTGATTCTCTAATGAACAATTAAATCCTGTCTTCCTCATGGAAGAAGGAGAGCGCTCATAATCGTTTAAGTCCCGAATCAACCCTTAAGGAAACTACTTATCTACTTCAATCAAGAAGGAGTGAATTCCACTATTGTGTTCAAACCTTCCCAGCCACGAGCCAAACCGCAGCTCTAAGATACGGAGGTATTGGTCGAGATTCTCATCAACCTCACTCATGGTAAATCAAAAGCCATGATCTAACCTGAAGGAGTCGATAAAACCTTCAGGATTAATATCACCTATAAATAGCCATCGTTTATCGATTATATATGAATCTCATCTACTAACGAATCTTGGTGAGAGATTCATATAAATCGTGGCACAGTCCTATATGATCTCATCATATAAGGTGCCTCCATTCTCATGTCAACTACATGAGCGGTCTAGGATAAGACCACCGTACTTTACAGAATGGACCGCAGCAATAGATCAATCACAAACAAAGTACCCATCTTTGTTCGCTCTCTACGGACTCTTTAGATTGCACATCTCAAAATGAATCCTCTCTGTACATGGCATGGGTCTGGTGCGGCGATGGTGAGGGTCTGATGCGGTGAGAGTCCAATGTGGGAATGGTGAGGGACTGCTACGGCGATGGCGAGGTTTGTGACTCTGTGATGTTGAAAAATAGAAGATGAAGAATAAAAGATAAGCGGCGGATGGTATTGACTTGTGATTGTGATTGTGATTTTGAAAAATAGAGTTAGGCTTAGTGGTTTACAGTGTTTACACATTTCGGTTCAGGGTTTGGGGCTCCAAACCGTGAACCGAACCAAATGTGTTGGTTTTAGGAAAAACAAATCGAACCGAACCAATTATCCCTTACGAACCGAACAAAACAGTCCGGTACGGTTTGGTTCACGATTTCGTGGTTCGGTTCGGTTTGGTGCCCACCTCTAACCTCAGATAGCGCTTTTTAGTAACACTATTTAAAAGTTAGTTTTTTTCATCAGATGGGGCAACCAAAAAGATGCTACCCTGGGTAGCGTTTCTTGGTCGCGTTTGTGCTTGTTTTAAGTATTTTGTTATTTCTCAAACTCTAATTAGGGAAAACTATAAAAGGGTTCGTTCATCGATGATTTGGGTGGTCAAAAATTCAAGGGTTTTAGAAGCAAGAAGCAGCCACATCGCATCTCTTAGCATTATATTCGTCATTAAATTCGCATCACCTCGAAAAGTAATCGATTAGGAATCAACGAATTTTTTCTAAGATTTCTTCTTCTTACTTTTCCTTTGTAATTAGTCACGCTAGGATTTAATAATATTATTGCTTTGTACTTTTTCTTAAGTATGAAATAATTTTTCATAGTTAGGATTGATGATGGATCTTGATTTATTATTAATTGAATACAATTGAGTTTTGCTATTTAGATTTGTTGTTGATGTGTTGAATGGATTTTATTGTGTTTATTGCTTTCTATTGTGCTTGGCCATCACTAGAATCATCATAGGTGGTTGGTTATGAACCGAGAGGAAACGCACGCCACGTGCTCGTAATAATGTCTATCACATACTAGATTATATAGAGATATAGTAATTTGGTTAGTGTTGCTTATTTTGTGTTTATCTAATTTTAATGTGTTCTTGCACACTCAATAGTCATCGAGAGATAGGGTATTCGCATGCGATGAAATAATTCTGGTAGTACTCGAGAGAGATTATCGATTAATCTAGTTTAAGTACGCATTCAACCATCGATAATAAAATTTAGACAGTAACTCAGGAGTGTTTGATAATAATAACCAAGTGAAATCGGATATCCTAACTCTTCAATTCCCTTGAATTCAAAACTTTGTCTTTATTATTTTAGGTTAATTTGCAAGTTTAAAATCATTGTTAGTCCAAATAGAATTAGGTTAAATTAATTTTGGTAATTAATAGTCTTTGTCCTCATGGGAACGATACTCTAACTCACTCTTTATAACTTGTTTCGATCTCTTATACTTGCGAGTAACATAAAATCGCATCATAGACCTGTTGTCACTTCTACTCGGCATGGTAGGCTAGTAGTTCACCTCATCTTCTTCCCATTTGATCTGGGCCCATGCTTTGACTCGGACGTCTTCCATCATCTTGCATGGGTACTTGGTTAACTCCCTATATAAGTTGGGATCGCGTAGTAGGCCCTTCCGAAAGGCTGATATTGCTGTCGCATGGTTGCAGCAAGGGATGGATACCCTGTCCTTGTTGAAGCGCCCTACATAGTCTCGTAGGCGCTCTCTTTGCTTCTAACTGATAATATAAAGGTTATCCGACTGTTTCTTCAACTTCCTACTATTGGCGAATTGTGTCCATCAGTTGAGCGAAGGAGCTGATGGAGTTGTTGGGCAGATTGGTGTACCACTGGAGCGCTGGTCCTACTAAACTCGATTCTAAAGCATTTGCACATGCATGCCTCTCTAAGGTCACGTGGGATCACTGCTATACACATCCGTTGGCGGTATTGGGCTATATGGTCGTCCGGATCAATACAAGCCAAAGGGAAAGCTAAACTTTATGGGTATCTCTACTAGAGCTATTACATCTATAAACAGTGAATCGATGAAGCTGTTCGCCGTGCTTTTCTTTATCGGGGCCGGTGTTGTTCGTGGTAGGGGTCAACGCTGGTTGCACCTCTTGGGCAACTTGTGGTAGACCACCTCATTAGCTCTTTACTGCCCTAACTTAAGGGTTCGGCTGAGGTGGTGTGTTTAGGTCGATCGCTGCTCCCATTGCTTGTAAGCTTCATCCTCCACCTACTTGTATTGGGTCAAGGTCACTAGTTGTTATACCTTGGTCTTCTGGTCGAACGGTCAAGTACGATAGAGTAGGTGCAGCTTGGTCGGTGGAGGTGCATAAGGAGTTGTTGGGTTCCCGTATGGTAGAGCAGTCGAGAGTGGTATGGTATATGCAACTTGGTCAAGCAGAGGTGCATAGAAAGCTATCGGGTTCTCATACGATCGAAGGGTCGAGAAGGACTGAACCCTGCTCTAAAGCTCTTGGATCTCTGCCCTCAGCATTTGGTTCTCTTCCTCGAGAGCTTGGAGCCTTTGGGTGTTCTCATTCATCTAGGAGATGAGAATGAGTTGAGCGTCCAAAGCACTATGGGCTGAATCGTAGTAGGATTGGTAGAGCTTTAACTTTGCTCATTCAACGATTATCGTGCCTCACGGTGGGCGCCAACTTGTAGTACGTAGAATTCAGTAAACGATGATACAGGCATTACAACCTACAAAACTACAGAAAGGGTGATCGGTAAGATGCTTGGGACACGGGGATTGTAGGAACCGTTTTTCCGTTCTACTGGTCACATAGCGGAAATAGGATTTTAAAATTTTTATACATATTGCAAAATCAATCTGTGACCAGTAAAACTTTGAAACTATATTTTCGGAATAATAAAAATAATATATATCATATATATATTTATTTTATATACAGAAAATTGTAATCAATGAAAGAAAAGAAAAATTAAGGAACATACCACCATTGGAGGCTCCTTTGTATTTTTTTTTCTGCAGCTCCTTGTCTATACGACTACGTCTTCCTTACTATATCCCGGCATCGGTAACTTGCGTGTGGGCGCGTCACGTTGTCAGGAACAATAATGAGGTAGAAAAAATAAGAGTTTGAGAGATCATGTATCTCTCTGGTCACTTTTCCTCTTTTTATTTTCTTTTATGTACAAAACACTTTTTGAACCTCTAAAATTTGGTTAAGTTGTTTGTTATATTAAAAACTCTTTTTAATATATATATATATATATATATATATATTTAAGTTACCAAATTAATAATAACTCTTTTTATTAATTTATCAGTAACTTTTAAATTTAAACTTTTTAAATTCAAATAATATTTATTTATTTTATTTTATTTAATAAATAAGATAATCATATTATCTCTCTATTTAAAATAAAATATCAATATTATCAGTAACTTTTGAATTTAAACTTTTTAAATTCAAATTTATTTTATTTTATTTAATAAATGAGATAATCTTATTATCTCACTATTCAAAATAAAATCTCAACTATCACCCTTCTCTTATGACTAATTACATAATTAAATAATCTTATTATTTAATTGTTATAATTGCTATTATTTAATTAATTGAATAATCACATTACTCAGTTACCTCCTAACACGTGTCACTTTCGCAACACTATTAATTGGACCATCCAATTAATTATGTAACATCCCGGATTTCGGGTAATTAATTTTATATATGTGAAAATAAATTTTACTATTTGAGGGGGGGTGAAAATGTAATTAAATGTAATTATGATTTCCAGCAGACCAGATTGAATAGTGAAAAATGAAAAAAAAATTGAAAACTGGACTAGAGAGCATCGCGACCTGGTCACCGCGACCACAGGTCGCGATAGCTCGCTGGCGGTGAAAAACGCAATTTTGGGCAGTGAGCATCGCGACCAGTCACCGCGACCACAGGTCGCGATGGCTTGATCGCGATGAAATTGTCAAAGTTTGGCAGTGAGCAACGCGATCTCTCGCGCGACCAAGGCGCGCTCGCGACCAAGGCGGTGCGAAAATTCCAGTGAGCATCGCGACCTGGTGGCGCGACCACAGGTCGCGATGGCGGTCGCGGTAGCGAAAAAAATATAAAAAAAAGAGAAGCTTCTCGCGAAAGCGAGAAAACACACAGCAAACAGAACAGCGAGAAAAGAGGCCGAGAAAGAAGAAAAAGAAAAGAAAAAGAAAGAGAGAGAAGAGAAAAGGAAGGGTAGGTAAAAAGGAAAGACGAAACCGTAGAACCACGATTTACCGAAAAGAAAAGGGATTCCAGGTTGGTGTACGTTTGTTTCCGAAATCGTTACGAAAAGTCTTTCGTTATTGTTTTGTTTTCGTTTTCGTTTTCGTTTCCGTTTTCGTTTTCGATTTCGTTTTCGATTATTAGTATGGAAATTGTTTATTGTATATGAAAAATCGATGTTTGATGTCTTTATTGTTGATTTTGGACTGATTTTGTGATAAATTGTATTTCGATTTCGTTTTTGAATATTTCGATTTCGTTTTCGAATATTTCGACTGTTATGATTTGTGAAAAATACTGCTTGCAGGACTATTGTTTTATGATTTGTACTATATTGTGATTACTTGAAAAATTGTTTATTGTGACGGCCCTAGGATACTTAGACATAGAAACGGATATAGGAGGTTGGTATACCAGCTGGGTTTTCTGAGCAGTACTGCGCCGTTATTATTGAGTGATTGTTGTTGCGGGGCAATCTCGGAAAATCACGTTGATATCAGTGACTGTTGTTGCGGGGCAACCCCGGACGTCACATTGACCCACATTCCAGTCCTAGAATGTTTAGTATTCTAGTGGGCCAGAATTGATTGAAATTGAAAGATGAACCGAATGATTCTATTGATTGCATTTATATGCTGACCGTATTATTGAGAGTAAAGTGATTGAATTTGTTTAATGCTCTGATTCTGAAATTCATTTGATTTTGAAATTGATTCGAAATAAATTATATATATATTGTAGTTTATTTATTCTTAAAAAATATTTATATTGTGATTTATTTAATTGAGTTTATAGTACACCCACTAAGCTTTATGCTTAGCGCGTTAGTTTTGTGTCTAACGCGTAGGTACCAGGGATCCGGAAGAGGCTAAGGACTGAAGGAAGAACGAGTTGCAGACCGAGTCACAGAGATTGTACAGTTGGGTAGTTATATTGTGTTATGTATATATATATTCTGAAAGCATGCATATACAGGGGAGTTGTAAATATGTTTTTGTTATATGTTTTTAATTAATTACTTTATAATTTCTAAATGTCTGTATATATATAAAAGTTTGAACTGTTTTATTTTATAAATTGTGATTGATAAGTCGCACTAAACGGCAGAGTGCGCAACTGTTTGAATATGAGATATTGAAGTGTTAAAAGAAAAAAAAAATTGCATTTGAATTGATTTGTGTAAAAGCAGGTTTTGGAAAATCCGAAAAACAAATGAAACTCTGCCGAATTTTTGTAAAAAGTTTATTTATTGCTATGGGCTCACTTGAAAAGGATTTCTATTTGTTTTATGGGCTCACAATGATTTTGAAATGTAAAATGAAGTTTTGAAAAGTTTTGAAAGTCCGAGTAGCGCTCCCCGGGTCGGTCCGGCCGGGTCGGGTCGGGGGGTGTTACAAATTATACGTGACCCTTGTTACCTAAATGGATCGGACTAGCAAGGGGACCTAATGGACCCACAGTATTTTGAGCTCTGATAATCCTCGGAATCATTAATTAAACTCTTTAATTAATATTCCTTGATTATCAACTTCGGTGTTATTCCACTAAAAATCCAAAGTTGCATTGTCTCAACTGCGGACGCTTTTACACTGACCGATATCACTCGATGTCCATCGATATAGCTATTACATATGATGTGACCCTCTACAGTAGTTCATAATTAGAGCTGGGTTATAATGTCCGTTATATCCCTCTAATTATATATATCCTTTAAGCACCGTTGATTCTCTAATGAACAATAAATCCAGTTTCCTCACGGAATCAGGAGAGCGCTCATATTGTTCAAGCCTCGAATCAACCCTTAATGGAACTACTCTCTACTTCTCACAAAAAGGAGTGGATTCCACTATTGTGTACAAGCCTTTCCAGCCACAAGCCAAACCACAATTCCAACATACGGAGAATATTGATCAGGAATAATCATCCGACCTCACCCATGGTATATCAAAAATCACGATCTAACCTGAAAGAGTCGATAAGACACTCAGGATTAAGATCACCCACATATAGCCATCATAAGTTGATGTATATGAATATCATCTGTAAACGGATCTTGGTGAGAGATTCATATAGATCATGGCCTAGTCCTAAATGATCACATCATACAAGGTGCCTTCATTCCTATATCTCCATATGAATGATTCAGGATAGAATCATCGTACAATACAGAATGGACCGCAGCTATAGATTAAATACAAATAAAGTATCCAGCTTTATTTGTTATCTATAGACTCTTTAGATTGCACATCTCTTACTGTATCCATCTGTATATGACAGTCATATACACAGTACAAGATTACATCCGGCAATCTAGGATGTTATAATACACAAGTTTATATAATATAAATGACATAATAAGAATTAATTGAATTCTTCTTTTATTTATTTATAAAAATTATTTACGAATTACATCTTTAGGGCAAAAACCCCAACAGGGACGGTGTCAGCCAAATGCACTTCGACGATCAAGTAAGTATCCGCAATAGGATGAAAATTTAGATGATAGAGAGAGGTAAAAGAAATACTTCCTGACCTCAATTACTAGACTGATAATGATTGGAAAGGCCAAGATATGATGGTCAGAGTTAGCCGAAGTATCTTGATGAATGCTGATTGTGAATAATGACGGTAACGTCAATACCTAAAATAGTTATATCTTACTGAAATGCTTTGAAAAATTATGAATATCTGAACCCTTTGCTCTGAGTCTGATCCTTCCTTATATAATGTCCATGTGATGCCCGGTGGTAAGAGGCCACGTGCCGTGTTTATTAGCTAATATCTCGGGATCTTCAATGTAAACTTTGACTTAGTGTTGTTTTGAAATGAACTGATGATTTCTTAGGCCTAGGTCAGCATCAAATGGGGCTTTGACCATTTTGCTTTGGCTGAACCCTTTAAGGACTTCGGGTTTTGTATATCCAAATGAAGGAAGTGAATGGACTTTTTTTAAAAACGTTGGGCCATGCCTCGTTTTGATATCATTAAAATTCTTAATGGACTCGACAATTTGATGAAGTTTTGTGTATACATATGTATTAGGCCTGTTCTTTGGGTCTAGTACCGAACCGGACGATTTGAACCGAACCGGCACTTTTGAACCGGGATCGACGGTCCCTATTCAAAATCGATTCGGAACCGGGGCACCAGCAAATAGGAACTGGAACTGTCGATTCCTAACCTGCGATTCAAGGAACCGGCGGTTAGGCCGGTTCTGGTTCCTAACCGAAAAAAAAAGTGTTTCAAAAAAAAAAAATTAAAATCAAATCATGGCAGCATGGACAGTAGCAGACTGCCACTGCAGTGCCATTGTCCACTGCCCTAGCCCACTGCCCGACGCAGTGGCTGTGATTAAAAAAATTTCGAAATTTTTTTTTTTTTTTAAGAGGGGCTGGTTTCGGTTTAGGGAACCGGCCGAAGGAGGAACCATAACTACAATTCCTCCTCCGGTTCAAAACCAAAATAGGGACTAGGACCCCCACGGTCCCGATTCTGATTCCCCTAAAAAATGAACCGGAACCGCTGATTCCGGAACTTTGGCCATGACTAGGGTCTAGTACTATTTCGACCATTACAGTAACCAAATGTAATTCAATGACTGTATTAACGTATTAAAAATTAATGTAGTCAACAAATACATATTAAAAATTATAAAAATATAAAAAATAATTAATATTTATGTAATCAAAGCACAAGAGTGTGGATTGGTGTATTAAAGGGAATAAATATTTTTTTCATTAAGTTTTTTAATTCAAAAAGTATACCTTAATTAAAAGACATGTCCCCAACAAAATATAAAATAAAAATAAAAAGATATTCCCTTTTGGTCAAAGAATAATAATAAAGACTATATATATATATATGTCCAACTCCAGAGTAAAAATTCCTGCCTGTTTCAAAAAAAAAAAAATTCCTGCCACGTAGAATTCAAAAAAATTCCTGCCCACGTCGATTAAAAAAATTCCTGCCACGTGCACCGTTCAAACGGCGTTCCATACGGCAACTAAATTAACGAGGGAGATATAAACGGCGTTGCCGTTACACAAAAACCACCTGAGAGAGTCAATTCCAGTCAATGACATATATGCCCCTCTTCCCTTTGAAGCAGAAATTCCTCTGCCTCTCTCTCTCTAAATAAAAAGAAAAAACTCGATTCCGGTTCAAGCGAAACGTTTTTCTTTGTCTTGTATCGTTCGGTCTCAAAAGTTGCGGACAGTATAAAAGACAAAAGACGAAAAGCACGAAACTGTTCGTTTTGGTTTACTTTACTCTCTCTCTCTCCCCATGGCTGAGAGTGAGAGCTCCGAAGCTCTAAAACGACAGCAAAACCTACAAAACGACGCCTTCGAACATGACGACGACGTAGTAGATGAAGAAGAAGAGGAGGAGGAGGAGGAAAACGAATTGTTGATAAACGAAGACGAAGGAGGAGGAGGAGGAGCGAGTCTACTGAGTGAGTTGCAGGTTCAGAATCTCTCCGAGAATGATCCTTGTCAAGGTAGGTTTTTTGTTTTTTGGAAGTAATTTTCGTTTTTTGTCAAGTAATTTTTGTTTTTTGTCTTCAAAAAACAGTTTTTTTATGTTTTTTTTTTCGGAAAACAGTTTATTGTTGTTGTTATTATTATTATTATTATTATTATTATTGACAGTGGGTGATCTGGCAGGGGTACAAGTGAATTCTGGTTTGGAATCACAAGAGGGAGCTGAATTAAAGGTTAGGAGCTCGAGCTGAGTTGTTGAAAAATATAAAATTAAATTAAATTGAAGCTCTTTTGTGTTGTGTTTTATTTTTAGAATTTGATTGTTTTTCTTTTGTGTGTGTTTAGAATTTAATTGCATAAATTAGTGAACTTGATATATGAATATATACAATATTTGAGCGAAAACGGTTTATGGTAATTTATGGTAGTGTTATGTGCTGCAGTTTGAGGAATTGATAGAGTAATTCTTACTTGGGTTTTAGGTTTTCGTTATGTTGATTTTCTATGGAATATATGTGTCGATTCTGTTTTATTATTGTTGTTGGTGTGGTTTCCTGAGTGGAGTAGACTGTTCGACTGTTGCTGGAGACTGTAACTATTTGCTCTGAGAAATGGGTTCAAATTTTCCATTTTATCTTTCTCCAAAAACTTAAACATACCAATCGTGGCACTAGAGTAAACGTTGCTGTGGAATATAATGCTCAATAAAATCTTTTTTTTGGGTTAGGGTTTAGGACTTCAATCGTACCACAGATGGGATTTGGGTGAAGTATTCTTAAGGTGAAGTAGTTCGTGCCCAGTAATGTAATAGGAAGCAGGAAAGATTTTAGCAGTGTTAGTGGGTATTATTGCGAAATCTTTTTTTAGTTTTCTATCTAGTTTGCCAAAAAATTCGAAGGTTGTCTTTAAGGGGCAATACTCCCCCTAGCCATGAACAACCAACCTTAATAGCAGAGCAATTTGGATTCAATTCTTATACAACTTTCTTGAGAATTTAGCAGCAAGCTAGCTGGCACTTTCATGTTTACTCATTCAAATCTCTAAATCAAATATGGAGTTTGTTATCCCTATTATATCTTGTGCTTCCTGATGTCAACTGAATTGTTGAGCAGTACCAATTCTTGCTTGAACAAAACTATTAGAAAGTAAGGTGACTGACAAAACATGACAAAAAAAGTTGGAGTTGTCAATCTGTGTTTAAATTAGCGTGCTTGGGGAAAATTAGAACTTCTTATTGTGTCAGAAAGTTAAAACAGTCACTTCATAGAAATTGTTGACAAAATTTTAACAAGTAACCATTGGACCTTTTCTTTCTTAGTGACATGGTTGTATATGGTTATGTTGTGTGCTAATGGTATATTGTGGTGGGAGTCTTGTGGAAGAAATTAGATTGGTAGCTTCGTAAAGCATGTCTATAATGTTTGATTCGGATATTCCAAGGAGTGTATTGGAAGGTGTTGTATCCAAGGACTCTTTTAGATAGTACTGTTAAAAAAATAAATTCTTACAAGTATTTTATGCTGTCTAAAGCAAAAATGCTATGGGATGGCATATTACTGACACGCCTTAAAATTCATGATCAACAAAGGAGTCCTTTCAAGCCAAGAAGACTTTTGATCAAACAAATCATGTATCCTAGTTTTTGAATGAACAAAAGTTGGAGCTTGAGTAGCTTCTCTATTGATAAATATAAAGGGACCGGTTGTGGGCGAGGAGGGATTCGAACCCCAACATCATGATTCGTAGCCACGTGCTCTAATCCTCTGAGCTACAGGCCTTGCCCCATCTCCACTGGATCTGTTCTCGGAAGTACCCTAAAAAAAGGAACATCTCCTCTCCTCAGCTATTTCAGGTTAAGAAGATGTGAAAGCACATTTCTCTCTATAAGAATATGGTGCGTTACAAGGTGTGAAGTGGGATTTTGTATTTTCAGGATTGGATTTCATATTCGAATAAACCTCGTAATCATAAAAAAAATTAGGTTTTTTAGCTATAGGCCTAGCGAAATAAAAATTGGGATAGGATCCCCTCATCCGACTGAAGTAGTTACACCAATAAGGCTAAAGAAAGGGGTTCCCGCTTTCAAATTCTGGAAAACACCCCAAACAACTACTCCTTGAAAATGAAGTGTGAAATTCTTGAGTAGTCTACTTCCTCTCGAATGATAAATTTCCTATTCAAATTAAAGGAAAGAAGTACCTTTGATTTAGAGGTTGGTATTTACCCCTAGAAATGTGCCTACGTAACGTAAACCAGTGAACTTCAATTCAAATAGCAGCTGGTCTATATTTTTTTTTTTTTTTTTTGTTACTCTTAATATTTTGGAGGGGGCCAGAGGAATGAAGAAGTATGCTGATTTGTTATGTGCTTCATACTTTATGTGTGTTATTATTTTCTAATAATTTACCAAATTAAATACCATGTATTTTCCTTGTTAAATATTTCTCAGGAGCAAGTTGAGGTGTGTCACAATGATGTTTCGGTGAATATAACAGCCCAGGGTGCTGAAGCTCACACACAAAATCAGCTTCAATCATCCACTTGTCCCACATCCGTATCCGAACTGTCACCAACTTCTGTTACACAACCTATATCATCTGCTCCAAGTCCAAATCTACCAGAAAAAAGATTGTCACCACTAAAGATTAATACTGTATCTGTGACCGAAGCAGATCAGCACAGTTCTTCTGATCTTAAAAGTATATCCATTGTTCACATTGTGAAGACACCTGTTTCTGATGGTTACAATTGGCGAAAATATGGTCAGAAGCAAGTGAAGAGTCCTAAAGGTTCTAGAAGCTATTACAAGTGCACATTTTCTGAATGCTGTGCCAAAAAGATTGAATGCTCAGATCACTCTGGCCATGTAATTGAGATTGTTAATAAAGGCATGCACAGCCATGATCCACCTCGAAAGAACAATTGCATTAGGGAAAGTAGGGCTGCACCAGCTGTTGGGACTGTTTTTCAGAATAATGCTTTAGAACAACCTGTCAGAATGCTTAATGATTCAGATCCATCTACTACATCTTTAAAAGATTCTATACAGGAAACAACCTCATTTCCTGACAAGAAACGTCCTAACTTAAGTGGTGTTGACAGAAATAGTGAAGTTTTAGTCAAGGAGGAGCATGTGCATGAACCAGAGCCAAAAAGACGGCAAGTTTGCTCCTAAATTCATATTATATTACCTTTTCCAATATTATTTTGACAATGCAGTATTTTTGATAATCTGGTTTTTGTTATTGTATCGATTAGCAGAGTGAAAAAGGACAACTTGGCATGCTCAAGTCCTGTCCTTAAACCAGGCAAAAAGCCTAAATTTGTTGTGCATGCGGCTGGTGATGTCGGGATCTCAGGTGATGGATATAGATGGCGCAAGTATGGACAGAAAATGGTGAAAGGAAATCCTAACCCCAGGTGCATGCTTATTTCTTGCTCATCTTTTTGGTTTGACGATTTTACACTAGTAAATCATTATGTAAAGCTCTGGTACTAGTGTTCCGTCAATGTCTATGTAACAGGTTTCTTTGTTTTCATTTCTGTTTCCACTACCCCACGAAATGACACCACACACATGCACACACACACACACTCTGTTTATCTTTTAAGGCTCTCGAGCTGTTCACCTGCGTAATTATGATGGTCTTGTTAAACATTGTGTTTACATACAAGTAACCTATTTTGTATTGCACTTATATTTTATATTGGTTTTGATACCATTAACCATTAAAGCTATTGGCTTGTGTCCAACAATCATGATAGGCATATACTAGTCTATTAAATTGCTCTAGATATCCACCCAGCTGCACATGCTTTACAATGTTGGATACGCATGCTTCTGTCAATATTTTTCATAATTTTGAAAATTTTCTCAGGTGCTAATCCTATAGTCTCACCAGTCGCTAGTTTTGTTTTATCTCCAATCCATTTTCCTTTTTCCAGTGTAATGAAAACATAAATAAATAATGTTTTCACTTATTTATTGTTAATTGTTTCACACTGATATATTACCTTAATAATTTTCAGGAACTATTATAGATGCACTTCTGCTGGATGCCCTGTCCGTAAGCACATTGAGACAGCTGTAGATAACACAAATGCTGTCATTATAACATATAAAGGGGTACACGACCATGATATGCCTGTACCGAAGAAGCGACATGGCCCACCAAGTGCTCCTCTCGTCGCTGCTGCTGCTCCAGCTTCCATGAACAATTTGCAATTTAAGAAAACAGACACTGTCCAGAATCAAAAGACTTCAACCCAGTGGTCAGTTGGCACAGAAGGTGAATTGACTGGTGCAACCATGGACCTTGGAGGTGAGAAGGCAATAGAATCAGCTCGAACTCTTTTGAGTATCGGATTTGAAATAAAGCCTTGTTGATAGCTCCTCCACAGGCTTTAGATGACGATGGAGTATTAGTGAGCTTTTTATGTTAGAAAATCATGCATCTATTTCCATACAAATTATTTGAGTTTTCAGGTTTGATTTTCTTCTTCTGTTTGTATCTTTGTTTTTCTTCTTATTGATGTAGTTTTTCAGTAAGCAGTTGTATAGTTGGTATTGTATCTGGACCAATTGAAAGTAGAGGAACAATATAGATTGTGCTTTTTCTTGGATCTTTGCTCTTGTTTGCAGATGCATTTTCAACATCCCAAATCACATGAAACAAGTTAGTGCAACTTTGGCTTCGAAAGATTGTTGATCAAGGTACTGGTGAGCAAATTTATGGTAATAGTCACTATCCATGAAATAGGATGAGTTTTGCTTTTGATTTTCGCTTTCTGTTGGCCAGTGTTTTGTGTGAGTTCTCATAACAGGTTTTCCTGTGTTGAATTGCACAGTATAGAAAATAGAATTGCGATAGTATTGAAAGATTAATTATGGGTGATGGATTTGTTGGCTGCTGGTTTCGGCTTTGTCTAGCTTATAAGATTTTGAAATTACTTGCTGTAAGCTCTTTTCGCTGTGTTTTAATATACACCTGAGAAGTAGTTAGCAGGCAGGACAGATTGCATATTGTTATTCAGAATAAATTTTGTCGAACAGCAAGTTATAGATTATGAATAATATATGATCTTGGAGATCATATTAACAGCCTCAGAAATCAAGTGTTTGGCTATGCTTCGTGGGTTGAAGCTGCCTTTCAATTTTTCTATTATCTTCAGCTAGCTAGCATGATTAATGAGTCATAAATGATATTGATTGCCGGTCTTGCTACGTTACTGGTAAAGTAATTTTATCAAGACCATTAACCGGTGAATCTTATGGACCAATAAATGAATGCAATCCAATAACTATATGCTATCTAGGTAGCTTTTTTGTGACGGCGTGTTAGCTCAACCCAGATTCTTCTTCCTGATGGAAAATTTTAGTCATTTTGATAAGCAAAGTCAGAAACAGATTTATTGGAAGTCACTGTTGCAGTCTTGTGTTATCTGGTAAGAATAAAAATAATACTGTCTGAACCTTGAACAGAGCTGTAAATTGCATTTATGGATTTCTTTTTTTTGATAATTTAAAAATCTTTTGAACCTGCTTTCAGGTTCGAAACTGGAGCTTTCGTTTAGCCTTTGATTATGTAGATATCTATGGAGGGATTCGAATTCTAGATCTTGTAGGGGTAAACCACATGCCTAATTATTCTACTAACCCTTTGTGAGTTTAGCAGCAAACAAAAATTTCCAAGACAAGCAACTATATCAGCCACAACGCCTCTCCCTCTCTGCTGGGTTTGGTAGGGACTATAAAAAGATTGAGACAACGGACAATGAGTCATTTTATGTTTAATAAAATAATGAAAACAGGTGTACCCTACATTCATCAGGGGAACTTGGGCCCAACAACACAAAATTTTGTCCCAAAGTTAGGAGTCCTTACCTGTCCATATTGGAACAGAAAAACATTGTGCCCCAGAGTCCATCATTGTCGGTGTCGCCTATTAAAGCAGAAATGGACTGCTCAGTTTCAGATATAGCTGTCCAGCAAATTCTGAGGCAGTCAACTCATCTAATTGATTCAATTTGGGGGGGGGGGGGGGGGGGGGGGGGGGGAGGGGAGGGGAGGGGAGGTAAACCCTAAATCTGTAAGATCATGCATCTGAAGGTGACAGATCAAATAGGGAAAACTATTAGTTTCTGTTTCTGTTGTCGTTGCTGTAGTTTTGTTTTAAATATAGATAATTCTAATTACTAAACTTTCTCAACTGTACAAAAAATTGTACATCAATTTGGAGGGCTCTATGGACAGGCCTCAATATCATCACAATCCACCAGTTAATGTTGTAATTCACTTGTAATCTACAATCTACAAATCCATGGATGCATAAGAATTCATGATGTTTTTATACACAAATCCACCTTCATTACTACCCAAAAGTAAAGAGTAGCTGTGAATTGGTCAATAGCAAAGTGATGACCGAACCTGGATCTCCATCTGCCACTACTAACCGGGGATCTGATCTCATTCATTCTGAGGAGAAACTTAATACATCAATGGCCATGGCTAATTCGGATTCAATCACACCATCTGTTTTCTTGTCTTCGTCCTTATCGGCGATGCCATTTTCTTCCTTCGCTTCTGCTGCAGCTATACACTCCTGGAACCTAAAGCAACCGGTGAGATGGTCGTTTGTTATTCCTGCCGCCTGCATGAACGAGTAGATGACAGTGGGTCCCACACTCCGGAATCCTCTTCTCACAAGATCTTTGCTTATCACGTCTGCCTTGGGGGTTTTCACTGGAACTTGGCGAGGATACCGAAATCTACTTACTATAGGCTTGTGATTCACAAAGCTCCAAATATAATTGTCAAATGACCCAAACTCTTCTATGACCTGGCATCAGCAAAACCTGCAAAAAGTTAGTTGCAATCACAATCATAGCAACCATGGAGGGTGCAATAATGGCACTCACTTCAGTAACAAAGGTTAGTGGCTAATGACTAGAAAAACCATCAAGTCATATGAATGACTTGGGACTTACCAACTAAGCAAAAGCTGGCATCTTCAACGAAAGGAATCATTAGGTTGCATGAGTAAACTCTTCAAATAAGATAAAATAATTCAACATCAAGTTGGATGGTAATAATATTATGTTTTGTCATATATGGGTCATACTAATTGCTGAGGAATCAGGACCACCATTCACCTACTTTTCTTTCACCTAACCCACCTCATCAAATGATCACTAAGCACCCATTATGTGTCATTTAATTGCATGTGGAAAAAAAGAGAGATTGTAATTGATCCCCAAAAATTTTTTAACAAGAAAAGCCCTTATATATCCCAAGATTCCCAACCAATCAAAGGTTTCCTGCACCAGAAGACTGGTGCAATAACTAATAATCCACGCACTAATGACAATTTACTAAACATTGTACATATGCTTCTTCTGCTACTCGACAGTAACAATGGTAAAGAAAGGAGAATCTACCTTACACATTTGCCGAGCATTCTCAAATATAGCACGCAGCCTCAATTCAGACAATAGTGAGCTTGCAGCACTTCCTGCTGCTGTTATCTTTTTCTCATTTAATTTCGACACTGCGATTGGATTGAATCCCACAAAAACTTCCCTGCATCAGGAAGTCATTAAAGTAGAGCAAACTAGAAGCCCAAAAAGTGAGTACAAGATTAGAGGATCAAAGTACAAGATTACAGCATTTACTTCAGCACTCAGTGCTGATATATGACAGGAACAAAGGAGTTTCATACAAACAATACCTAAACATGTGCCTTTTGCTGAGTATGGCAGGCCATGCGAGTTCAGACAAAGCACTCGAGAGTACAAGAAGCTCAAACAGTTCCCTGCATGCGGAGAAGAATATTGAGCAAACTAACTGTTAAACAGGGTTTATATGAAGAAGCAAAAGCCCTTTTTGACTGATAGACAAAGGTTATGATCCCATACTTGTCATCGTGTACTGGAACTCCCCATTCTTCATCATGGAAAGCAGCATAACACGGATCTGGTTTCAGTAAATGAGATTCAGTCAGTAATCATTATACGCTACTGGAACTAAGCAAGGCATCTAAACGAACAATAATTGGAGAAAATATATGTATTCCTTTGTGGAAAACAGTTTTTTTGTAAAATTATTCATCTCCGGTTCTATCACCAAGTGAAGGAAAGCATAAAAAAAGAAGGCACCACGTAAAAGCAATTACTCTTAGGTCTCTCAAAAATATTGCCTCAACATCGAAAATTGGGTGCACAATCACTTGTCCAACTATACATCAATTATACATTACAACTGCAGAAAGCAATATGGCAATGAGTAACATTGGACAGATGTTAGGCCTTAACACTTATGGTTAAATTAACAGTATCATTAAAATAATATAACGCTTGAGAAGTGTTGCAAATTAGATGACTTGTAGCAACCAGTCATCTTGATTTTTTTTACCCCACAATGAAATAATAAAAGTTATGGCCTTATGGGTGTTAAACTCGGCAAAAGCTTTATATCCATCCACTTGAATGGGCATACAGACTTTTTTTTTTTTTTTTTAAACTTCATCTAGTTTCAATCCTCATTAAATCAAAAGTCATCGTGTCTCATTTTACTCTCTAAATAAATGTTATCTGTTCCATTTATAGTAAAGTTTCTAAAGTAATAAACCAATATATATCCAAAATAACTAACAAAAACATCTAGCATGCAAAAAGAAAAGGAAACTTAATATTGCAGTTCACCAACTTAGATCATAAATCACAATCAATGCAATAAGAAACAAATACATTATAAGCTGGTCTTAATCATCCCAAATCAATCAAGACTCTTTAAGTCAAAATAGGTAGGCTTCAGGTACAGAACTGCTTCATTTCTGTTTTAAACGGGTGAAACATATGAGATGCAACCCTAGCCAGTTAGTTTACTTTTGGATAGATAATTAGGAAAGATAAAAGATAAAATCCACACCAAGCAATTAAACTAACAAAATAATTTAGAAACAGTACTCACATTGAACCAATTTCCATCTGATTAATAAAATCCATTTATACGCATAGGAATCGATTGGCAGAAAGACATATACTGTGTCTCTTGATTATAAAATGATGTGAAGTGGTTCAATTGCATATACATAATGTTCATCTCACATAATTATTTCATTTTGGTATTTCACATTTTTTGCATTGGCAAAACCAAGTGGTGAACATTTATTGAGAAAACATATTACCACAACTTCACATATGTACTTCAAAACCGTAACACATTACTCTAAAATCATGGGAACAAGAACGAACCAGTATTTGGCGTCACCCAGGCACACCTTTTCTTGGTCGGTGAACCATCAGAGGGAGGAGAATCCAATCCGCCATCAGAAACAACACTCCTTGGCTTTGAAACAAATTGCTTTCTCCTACTCCCTACACTATTTGACCGTATCAACCTCCCAGTAGATGCTCGACTGTGAAATGAATCCGTAGAAGCATCAGACGAGCATGAAGCATTCAGTGACAAATTGGACTGCAGTAACTGCTCATGGCGGCGAAGCACCGAAGGGACACTAAGGGAATGTGATTTAGGCGATAATGCAACAGCATCCTTGGATGACGGTGCAATGGTTTTCTTCTCCTCTGCTGTATTGACCTCCCCGGGTGATTTTTCAACCTTTCTCAATGGCTTCGAAGCAGGCTTCCGTGCACTCAATGACCCCGCTTTGTTCCCAGCTGGTCCTAGGACCGGCCTTGTCTCTGATTCAGCCACATTCATTGATCTCATTCTTGGAGCACCCGACATTGATACAGTTAACTTCGATTCAACACAAAATTTGAGAGATCCTGCTTTTTGACCCCACCAAATCACTCGACCTTTCTAATTTCACGACCGACTGCCTTCACTCATTTTCACCTTATACAAGTCCCTAATCATCAAAATCAAGGAAACCATCCAATTCTAGCAAACCACATTCATCAACACAGATCTCAACTTTCTACCACAACCCACTCAAAATTACTCTTCTGCCACTCCCATCATTCATTCAAATCCACCAAAACCCCACCTCACAAAACCACTTTAAGCCCTCATTTTTCTCATCCACAGACTCTAAATCAGCTCAAAAACCCTGAAAAACACAAAACCCACCACCAAAACATATCAAACTAACACTTCGAAAAAAAGTAGGTAAACTTCAAAAAAAGGAAAGGTCTCATTTTGATTGTGTATATATATTCAATGACACGAATTCAAAATGAGCCTCGAAACATAAAGATTCCTCTCTGCATTGTTAAAAACGAGAGAGAGAGAGAGAGAGAGAGAGAGTATGTGAATGTTTTACCTCAAATGAAAGTTGGGGTTTTGTTTTTTTGAAACTGCGTCGTTTCAGTGACTTCCACATGGGAGGAATTCAAAAGCTGACACATTTATCATTATTATCCCACCCTTAGCTCTCTCTCTCTCTCTTTCTCTCTCTCTCTCTCTCTCTCTCTCTCTTTGGGTTAATTTGTTTCCCAAGAAAATGAGAAAGGAAAGTGGGTTAATCGGAGAATGAAGGAGAGAATGTGGGTTTCGATGATTCGATCTATACCAAAGATTGAATTTTCTCTTTCTAGAAATTGTTTCGAGAGAGAGAAGTGAAGTGCAAATGAGTGAAAGAGAAAGGAAAGTAAAAGATTGGGCTTTATTTATTTTTGGCTACTGAAACAGCCGGTTTCCGCCACTGTTTTACCGGCTGTCTCCGGTTGTTCTGTGGTGCTTTCTTTTGTCTTTTTTTTTTTTTTTTTTTTTTTTTACCATTTATTGTTGTTTTTGAAATGTTGAGGAATTTAAAGTTTCTCAGAGAGTAGTTTACTTTGGAGACATAAAATTCCAAAAAAAATAAATAAATAATAATTAGATCATGATCAATTTATACACACCGCAACAGTTGTTTTAGTGATGTGAAAATAGTGGATGTTAATTTTCTTTTTCTACAGAATAAAACAAATAATCTAATTCTAGATTGAAATAAATTAAAATAAATCAAATTTATTTCGGTGGAAAATAGATTAAGTTGGGAAGCTTTATAAATACCTCTTAAAAAAAGTGACTTAGAAGAGGAGATTTTCTTCATGTACCAACAGCTTGAGAGTAGATTTTACTTTTTCCTGAAGTTGAATTAAAAGATTAGGATATGTTTAAGCCCAAATGGGAAACAAATCATCAAAAGACAAGTAGCTTCAGTCCTTTGTTTTCTGCCTGTCTTTCACTCCCATTTCTCTCTAAGAAAAAAGCATTTTCAGTTGCTTTCTTTTGTCTTGCCAATGCCATATATTTTGGTTTTAAATACATTAATTAGGGTATGTCCAATATAACTTAGTAGCAACAACACTTATTCTAATAATATTTTAAATTTAAATTACCGTCACTATAAATGACATGTAAAGAAGAAAAGAAAATTATTAGAGCCATGTTAATACGTACATTTAAGGTATATATTAAGCATTGAAAATTTAAATATATTATTCTAATACATCAATGTTTAACTTATTTTATCTTAAAAAATAAATATAATTTTATTATTTACTTTTTTAATTATTAACATTATCTTACTAGCACACACGTCAACATTTTCCTTATACTTATATGAATCATTTTAAATGATTAAAAAATTTAGTAAAATTTTGTAATTATTCTTTTAATACACACTTCTTCCATGTCTTTTACAATATTCACATGTACTGAGTAATAGTTATTCAAGAAACGTTCGAACTGATTAATATGTTATGAAACTAACTTCATACATTCCAATATACGGGAATGCCTTTCAATATATAGTTCTTCCACATCTTTTAGGTAAAGCGTGAATTTAGTTTGATTATATGTTAGAATGTATGAAGTTAGTTTCATAACATATTAATTAGATTCACATATAAATTCACATGTACATGTAATTAGTTTCATGACATAATTTTCTTTTAAAATTTGACAAGAATCAAATCAAAAATCTATCGAAATCAAATACTATATGCGTGACCCAGTATCTATTACAACACCATCTATTACAACACCAAGAGATGTCTAACCCACAATATCAAGAATAAAGCTACCCATACATATAAATACACATTATGGACACTTGAACTCACACTACAAGTATGGAAGAGGAAGAGGAGGTGTGGTGTACACTAAGTCAAAAATGGGTGTAATTACCGTGGATTTCTTAATATCCTCACTCTTAGGAAATGACTGCAAACATATTTACAATTTCAATTTCAATTTCTTCTCATCTAAAGTCTAAATTTTTTAGAGATTTTGTGTCAGGTCAACATTATTAACAATAATATTATAGGGATTCAAATACAACTATTGTCGATAAATAAATAATGTGTGAGGAGACCTCTTCCCCCTTGTGTGGGATTTATTTTTCATACTGTACTTATAATAGTCTCCTGACCCAATAGTGTCAGTCCTCAAACAAAAAATACAACAATTTGAATCCTCTCATAACAATCAAACACAAACTTTAAAAAGCATAATAAAACCTAGATGAGAAGAAAATATTATCCTCCTCTACTTGTTTGAAGCATATTGAGGTTTAAAGACTTGTAAATATTCTTTTTTTTTTTCCTTGATTTTTTAACTACTAATTACTAGATTCACATATATTTGAGTAAAAAGCTGACATTCACGTATAATTGGATCCAGCACATTGTTGGCCTTTAAAAGTGCAAATACAACAAAACAATACAAAAGAATAATTGGATTTAGATGGGACATGAAGATGGCAGAGGGAGATGCCAATTCAATCAAAGAGACTGAGAGAAATCAAATTTGATTGACTAATCCTGAATTTAGTACAAAAGTAAAGAGAGAAGATAAAAGAAAAGTGAGTTAAGCAACAAAAGCAAAATAAAGGTCAATGCTTTATCAAGTAAGGTTTGGTCAAGCAAGTACAGTGAAAAAGTTTAAAAGATTTCATTCTTCAAATGAAAAAAGCTTGTCACATATCTCACACAAAGTGCACTTCTTTTATTTATTTGTTTCAATCTTTCTTAACAGCATTGGTTCTGTTTGCTACATAGGCCAAACGCCAAACCCACATATATGTTGTGCTATTGGACCTACTAAGCAGACACAAAATTATGCAACCCGTATCATACTTGACAATTGAACCACAGCTGGGCAGACCCAACAACTTTGCACGACAACATGCCTCTATCAAAACTGGACCGCCCAACTCGTTTTACATGTTTACCACTATTATTTTATTATTTTTTATGATCCACAAATCCCCTGAACCCACTTAGTGAGCCCAAGTTCGAAACTAGGACACTCGCGCTGAACCCTACAGTCTTTGGGAAGTAGGAAACTATGGCCTTAGGACATGTAGGTACCTATGAGAGGATTCGAACCCTATACCTTGGGGGGAGCAAACCACAAGCCTAACCATTCTGCTAACCACTAGGCCTGTGGTTTCACCACTGATTGTTTCAGTCCTTCCACAATAGGATAACAACTTCCAATAACAAGGCAATTAACTTCCTTCCATAATAGCAAAACAACAGCAATGAAACTAAGAACCTGCCTCAACTGCTCATGGCACATGAAAGAAAGTTTTCTACGGTTTTCACAAACAATGGTGACGGGCTGACGGCAAGTCGGCAATCTTTTCTTTGGTCATGCGAGATTAGGTTAGAATTTGTAACTCATATGTTAGGCAAAACAAGCTGCACTTAGCCGGAATTGGAAAGCAGAAAGTACCAAACAAATAAAGTCAAATGAATCAAGAGGGCATCCCAAAGCACTCACTCAAATTAGAACACAAGTTTATCAAACATTATATCACCCAAAAATCCAGTGCATTAATAAAATAGGAGGCAGACATGATGTTTTATCGTGTTGTTTAATTGAACAGATGGCAAAATCATAGAAACAGAACTTCTGAGCCAAACATGCCTACCCAAGCACCCTACTACAACTGTGAGAAAACACTTCAACCACAAGCACATCCTGCGATCCATGCATAGAAAGCACGACGAACTACAAGATTCGAAAATGGCATCTACAAGCATGCAACATAAGCCACAAATTAGAAATTTCACAAGTAGTCAGAACAGTAGCAGCATTTCATGAAATAGCAGCCAATAGTAGTGTATATGAAAGCACAGAGGCAATGGCTTATGTGATCTAACTGAAAGTCTTGTTGTTATTATAATCATGCGGAATTAAGTTATTCCAGGTTACTGCTAACTTTCATGTGACATTTTTAGAAATGACGCTTCATATTTGAAAGTTTAATCCACAGAAAATTGACATGAAAGAGGATCTTGGAAACTAATAGTGGAATTAAAAATCCTTGAGGACCAACACCAGTTATCCCGAGAATGAAATTGCAAAACTCATATGTAAACAAAAGAAACAGATAAATGGAAAATCATCAGAAGCAATAGTTGCAAAATAGTTAATTTCAGAAATGGGAGATGGTACTATTTACTAAAGGCATCTATAAATAAAATATAATTAATAAATATATTGGACGGTGAAGAACAGTATCAAGATAAAAATGAAAAGCATACCCCAATAAACCCCTGCCTTGCCATGTTCGAGGTGTCACTGTTAAGTTGATTGTTGCACCTTGCCTCATAATCACTACAGGTATTGCATGACCCTGTTTAGTCCGACCTTCAGTAGCAAGCCTTTCTGGCAAATTATCTCCAGCTTCCACATTCCCAAATTTCACTATCTGATCTCCAAGTTGTAAACCATCCTCTGCTGCTGGAGATGCATCAGTAATTTCATCAATTACAGCAAAGGGTTTGCTGACAACCACATCCACATCCATGGCAGCAGGAGAGTCTCTCGAAACAATATTGTGTAGGGATGCAGATGGCCCAGCACTGACAACTGACAAGCTTTGATTATTCGACCCAGCACCAATATCTTCAAAACATGGGAAAAAAGATACAATCACTTCACTGGATTGAAATGTTATTACTCTATTTAAAAACACAATCACTTTGCTGTATCAAAAATGTCACTTCTTTATTGAACAATTCATGATATCACCATTTTCGCAAATATAAAAATAAAAAAAAAAAAACCCAAGAATACGAAGAGTATAATGTAAGTTCCCTGGAAAAAAATTTCAATCTTAAGAATAATGAAACTAAAAGCGATTCACCTAACAGCAGTGCCGAGCAAGGTTGTAGAAAGCGCTAGGCGCTAGTCGGGCGGCGACCTACCACCTAGCGCCTAGAAAATTAAGCGGGGATTAAGCGAGGATTAAGCGGTTTGCCGGAAGTCGGCCGGTTGTCCCGCCGGAGGCCGGCCGGAGGTAGATCGGAGTAATTTTTAAGTGAAAAATAAAATTTAAATCAATAAATTTTAAGCAAAATTCAACCAAATCAATAAATTTTTAACTAAAATACCAAAGTCGATCAAACATAATATGTTAATAAAGTAATAAATTAACAAACATAAAGATAAAGTAGAAAAATTAATTTACAACTCTAACTAGTAAGTTCATAAGCTCATAAAACAATAAAACATAAAGTTGTAAACATTAAACATTAAACAAACATAAAATTTAAAGAATTCTACCTAAACAAACACTAAACTAATTATCTAAAGAATTCTACCTCAAATTTTATAATTAAAAATTTCTAAAAACAATTCTAAAACCCTAAATAGTAAAATGGTACTGCCAAGGGAGGAGGAGGTCACGGTGGTGGGAAGAAAACCGGCGACGGCGGAAGGAAGGAAACGGCGACGGCGGACGGAACAAATGAAGAAGAAGAAATGAAGAACGAAGGCTGTTGATGGCGAGCAGTGAAGAAATCAGAAATGAAGAAGAAGAAGAACTCGTGCAGGAAGAAGAAAGAGGCAAAAAAAATAATAATAAAACAACCCCAAAACGACGCCGTTTTGGGGTTGTTTTATTAAACCCCCAAACGGCGTCGTTTGGGGGTCAGATTTTAAAAACAAAACACTAACCCCAAACGACGCCGTTTGGGGTTAGGTTTTTTTTCTATTTTTTTCTTCTTCTTCTTTCGTCCTTCATCTTCCTCGGCCGCGCGACTGGTTTTTTTTCCTTCCCTCTTCTTCTTTTCTTCCTCCGCCGCAGCACCAAGTTTTCTTCTTCTTCTTCCTCCGCCGATGTCGACGGCCGCTTAATGGGCCGCTTAATGCCGAGTCACGGCGGCGAGGCGCCGCCTAGCGCCTCACCGCTGCTTCGGCGGCGCTTAATGCCGACTTTTGCATCACTGGTGCCGAGAAAGCAGGCACTACCATCTACTCAAACAAAACATACTTACACACAAAAGAAGCAACATAAAACTTATATATGATGCGCAAACATCTATATTCTGCATTACATAGATAGACGTATCTCAATAATTGCTAAAGTCATAAATCAAGCGTTCTATAATAAGTCTAGCCCACTACAATAACAGCTTGAAGTCATTCAAAAGCAATAAACATTCTCAAAAAGTACACTTTTAATGAAAGCATACAAGTCATTGTCCTATTACCATCACATGAACGAATAAATACTAGCACGAAGACATACACAAATCACTCTATAACCTGACATGAGCCAAAAATAAATCCACTAAAACAATCCTAAATATATATATGTATAGGAGTACAATTAACCGATTGCAGCCACAAACCTGAATCTTTTCTTGACGACAAAACTGAAGAGATCCTCGCCGAATGCAGAAGCTGTATGTTTTCGTTGATTTTGTCCGTAATAGACTTGTGATCATTGCGCAACTCTGCGTTCACAACAAAAAAATAAATCAACAAGAAAAAAAATACAAAAAATACGAATTTAATCAACGAAAAACAAGACGAAAGCAAGAAATGTACCAGAAAGACGACGTCGTTCTGCTCGTACAAAAGGTATATCAAAGTCCGTGCGTGGAAAACCCTAAAATTAACACAAAATCGGAATCAACAGCACGGAGCTTCCAACTATAAACGTTTTGACTAAAAATCAATCGAATACCTCGGCGTCGACAAGATTGCCCGAGAGGCCAGGCCCGCCGGGGTGGCAGAGGCGGCTGATGATGGCGTCCATCTCGGTTTCCAAGGCGCTTCGCTTCTCCATTAGAGTCGTCGTCTCCGCTTTCAAGTTTGTTCCAACCATCTTATTTTTATTATTTATTTGCTGTAATTCGATTGCTTTTTAACGGATTGTTTGGGTTTTATAGTGACTGAGTAGAGAGCAGCTCTGTCACTTGAAGGTTTGAATGACTTGAAAGAGAAGAAAATGGAAGGAAAAAAAATCCAGCCTGTTCAATTGAATAAATAAGATTGAACTTATCCGTACTTTGTTAAATTTACTTTCTAAAAATTTACACTAAATCCTCTTAATTATTTAACCTTTAAAAGTAAAAAAAGAAATAAGAGCTTCATTATATATTGCGAATTAAGAAAGTCGTAAACCTATATTTTAATGATTAAATTTGATGTCAAAAAAAAGTTAAATATGAATTTCTGTAAATTTTTATTACGAATGTGATTCAACAAATATCAGACATGTTTAGTATTATTTGTTCATGTTGGAACGCAAAAAATGAATCTGTTTACACGTGTCAATTAATCACAACATCAAACCAGATAGGGAATTGTTTATTATATTATTTTACTTTTATAATTGTTACTAACTTAATAATCAAATCTTTATAACACCTAAAATGAATGTTAGCAAAAAAATGAGAAGGGATATAAAATAGATATAAAAACTAATACAAAAAAAAAAATTAACTCCTAAATTAATAAAAAAAAAATGTCAAGAACCCTAAATTGTGACCTAAAGCATGTATGTAAATCTCCACATTGAATCAAAAGAATAAAAGATGCGAAAACATACCTTGATCCGTAATGAAATTGGAATTTAGGTTGCGATCTTCCAATTCAATACGAATGTCTCATTTGGTTCCTGTTTCTCACTGTTGATAGGGTAGGTAGAAAGAAGAGAAAAGTATTGTTCGTATGAATTGGAGACCTGACCCTGATTTCCAATAATTTAATAAAAAACTATCGATATTTCTAATTTAGCCCCTCACCAAATTAGAAATATCACTCTGGTCTCCACTCATTAAATCCATGACAATTTAATACTCAATATCCAATTATGTAAACCTTATACCGATCACTTTAAATGGACTATATTTTAAGATAACAGCACACATTTTAACACATATGTACATCCACATATTGGATTTTTCCAACAATCTCCCACTTGGACTACATATGTTACCTTAGAAATGTGTATAACTTTATGAGCTCAAAATTTTGCTATCACAAATAAAGGTATTTCCCAACAATCTCGTCCACTGATCATACTAATATAGGATTAAAGCGATTTTCGTTACAATTATCGTAACTAAATCTATTAATGGTCACGTATATTAATACAACCAAATGACATAGATCAATCAGGGATGCGTAGTATGAAAATTACTTGTAATGTGATCCAACATGCCTATTTCTAACTGGTTTTACTTAATTCTTTAATGAGATCATAAACAGAGTAAAATTGAACTGAATACTTCATTTCTGCAGAAAATATCCAAATACACAAAAAAAATGTCCAAAAACAATATAAAGCATTAAAAATACAAACTCTCACTAAACCACAATATCCTCATACAATACTACACCCATATAAGCTCATGAAAGACCTTGGGTGGTAGTCCCTTAGTAAGCGGTGACAGGTCCCTAACCTATTATCTTACGTTAGGCGACCTGCCGACAATCCCACGGTAACTTCCTAGTCGAGGCTTGCCCAGCTGAAAGACTTCCGTGAAGCTAAGTCGTTATTTATTCTGAAAATCTAAGTAGAAATTTTTTCTTTTTTTTTTATACAAAACTACTTTATTAAAATTTTGGTAGAGTCTCCTCTGTTTTTCTAAAATTTACCAAAATCAGGAGACCTGCATAAGAAACTGTACACTTCTAATTTTTGTTTTTTCAACCACCACAAAACCTCTGGTCCATCTCAAATCAAACACAATTCAATCACAACCATGTAATATAGTTTTCAAAATACAACCAAAAATATTTGTAATACAAATATAAACTACTGAACTTTAACAATATACATTTTATATAAGTGTTACAATAAACATAATATATATATATATATATATATATATATATTAAACTGTCACAGTAATATTTGACTAGTCTTGCTGGTCCTAGGAGTCCCTGCAATATCTGCACATGTACCTGGGAGGTTGGTTTATAAAACATAAAAACATAATGAGTTAAACGAGGTCAGTGAGTATTATTAGTTTCTAAATAATTTAATATTTCTAATTAAACCTCCTTAAAAGCTGTACTGAAAAGAATATTCATCTGTTTTCTGAAATCTATACTGAAATAAATAATAATCATAATACTTTTCTTGTTTCCTGAAAAACTGTACTAAAATGCATAGTAATAAAACTTATTCTATATTCTAAAAACAATATACTGAAATAAGTAATAATAATTCTTTCTGTTCACTGAAAACTGTGCTAAAATCTTTTTACTGAAAGCAATGTACTGAAATGCAAAGTAATATATCTTATTCTGTTTCCTAAAAACTGAATTGAAATCTATTTTATGAAAACTACACTGAAATCTCTTTCACAAAAACTATACTGAAATCTATATTAAAATCTTTTTCATAAAGAAAATAACATACTGAAAATTTGTATCTTCAAATTAATGTACTGAAACTTTTCAAACTCTCTGCTATTGCTGAAAACTGATAAACTAAAGTAATATATTTTTTAAATGCAAGCTGAGAATTTATAAACTATAAAATCTGATGGCCAAGTTTAAAATAGGGGTAATTGCAATAACTCCCCGTGTATATAGGCATAATTGCACAAAAATCTGAGAATAATTGATAATAACAATAACTCTTCTTTGACCGGTTGACTAACCGTTGACCACAGTTAGTCACTAACGGTCAAAGGGGTAAAATCGTCTTTTTAGAAGAAAAAATTTTTTTAAAAAAATTTTAAAAAATAGATCAGATGAGATCTGGTCCATTAGATGAGATAAAAATATCTTCATTCAATGGACCATTGCCAAAAAAAAAATTTAATTTTTTTTTCAAATTTTTTTGTTCATAATCACCAGAGTTCTACTTCTTCCAATTTTTTTTTTCTTTTTTTAATTTCTTTGTTCATCATTTTTTTTTCTCTTTTCCTCCATCTTCTTCTCCTTTTAATTCTTCTTCTTTTAATTTTTTTTTTTCGAATTTTTCTTCTTCTCTTATTTTTTTTTTCTTCCTCTTTTTTCTTTTTCTTCTTCTTCTTCTTCTTCTTCTTCTTCTTTTTTAGAATTTTTTTTTGTTATTTCTCTTCTTTCTTCTTTACTTTTTTTTTTCAGATTTATTTATTATTTTTCTTCTTTTTTTTTTCTTCTTCTTCTTTTTCTTTTCTTTTTTTTTTTCAGATTTTTATTTATTTTTATTCTTCCTCTTCTTTCTTCTTCCTCCTTCTCTTCTTCTTCTTCACTTTTTTTTTTAGATTTATTTATTCTTCTTCCTCCTTCTCTTCTTCTTCTTCTTCTTTACTTTTTTTTTCAAATTTATTTATTCTTTTTCTTCTTCTTCTTTCTTTTTTTTTCCAGATTTTTTTTTATTTTTGTTCTTCCTCTTCTTTCTTCTTCCTCCTCCTATTCTTCTTCTTCTTTACTTTTTTTTTCAGATTTCTTTATGTGATTAAATTTTATGTTGGGGTCACTTTATGATTATGATAAATTAAGGGGTAAAATTACAATTATTAAAAAATTAGGGCAAAATGGTAATTAGTAGAAAAATTATATGGTGCCAAATGAAGCATTTTGATTGAAGGATGAAATCAAATAATAAGACAAAAAGAAAAATTCTAGAGATAAGAGTGGGAGGCGGTGGAAAAAGGAGAAAAAGGAGAAGGAAAAAAAAAGGGAGAGAGAGAGAGACGGCCGGGAGGAAGAAAAGAAAAGAAAAGAAGAAGAAGAAGAAGAAAAAAAGTGGAGGAAAAAAAAATTGTTTCTAGAAACGATTTCCAAGCTAGTGTACACGTATTTTTTGGAAAAATATTCTGGGATTAATGTTTTGTTTATGCTTTACTTTGAATTTTTATGATTTCGATAAAATAATATAGAATGATTTAGTGGATTATATTATTTTATTGAATATGTTTTATGATTATTGTTTGAAAAATATATTCCTGAGCATTCTGGAAAGATTGTGAAAGATTGTGATATATATATATATATATATATATATATATAATTTCCTGGAATTTTCGTGTTTCCAACGAATAAGTATTGAAAATATTGTTTGAATAGTTTTCGTAAACTATGTTGTTATAATGACTTCAATTTGAAAATAATGTTTGGAAATTTATTTTTGAATATATATGGAATCTTTAGCGATTAACGTATTGATTTTAGTATATATATATATATGTTTGAACAATTGTTTTCAATGATTTCGTATTGTGATAATTTAGTAAAATCGTATGACTGAGTATGTGATTTCAGAAATGATATCAGAATATAGTTTGTGAATTATGAAAAGTTGTCAAATTAAGAAAATTATGGAATATGTAGAAAATGGCCCTAATATATATATAGGGAAACGGATATAGGAAATTAACATGTCAATTGGATTCACTTAGCAGTACTGCATTAAGATTTCTGATGATTATGATACCACTCTTTGAATTATGTGTAGCCACCGTTATGGACGGTCTTAGACTGAAGACATTTCCATCAGGCAGTCCCCGTAGAGTCCGATGTCGGAAATGATACATGTATAGGGATATCATTTCATGCTGAAATGGGAAACCCGACTGTATATAATTCAGCGAGCAGTCCCCGTTGGGTTCTAGTGCTGAACAACCCTTAATCCAGTCCAGTAAACATATGATATGTATCAGAGGCCTAAAGTGAGATGTATGGAAAATTATGAAATTAAAGGAAAATTATTGTTAGATTTTTCATATATGTTTATCAAAAAGAATTATACATTCGATAATGATTCACGTTTATATTTTGATATTTGTTAAATAAACAAGTTTATGGAAATATGTTTATTACTATTTTATTTTTTTTTATTATCCAATGATTAGTTGGATTTATGTTGACTTCTGCTCATATTTTAATACTTATTCAATAACTAATGTAGTCCTCAAAAATCACTCGGGGACACGGGGCACTACAACCTGCAAAGATAGAACGCACGTGACTCACAGGACGTCTGGGACACCGGGGTGGTGCCGGCCCAAGTCACTCCGACGGTCAAGTTAGCGAGTGATAATAAGTATATAATGATTATGAGTTGAGATAAGCGAGTAATACTTTCTGTTATCTTGGCGATTGAGGTCTCCTTGATCGAAGGAGATGTAAGATCGGTTAATCGGGGTACAATCGGAAGGTGATCGGAGATGATGAACAATGGCCGGAGAGTGTTGTCTGAATATTGATAGCCCTAGGATCTAAGTTTTTCGCCCCCCCCTGTCTTAGGAGAACTCTCTTTCATTTATAGGGGGATGATGTTTTTGCCCGTTGAGAGATTTCATCATTACCTCCTTTGTTGCCTCTAATTAAGGAAGTTTATGAGTGCTTTCTGTGACTTAGCCGTTTAGATTTTAATCATGGTTTTGTAGGACCATCTTTACTTAAAGTAGGTCATGATTTGGTCTGCCATTGAACCAAGGAGGTCCCATGTCGTACGACATGTTGTTTAAATGTCGACCCGAGATGGGAAGATACCATGTCGTGCGACGTTGTGGATTCATTCCCTTGTTGCTTTTTGGGTCGGTGTGTGGAGGGTGAATTGTATGTCGTACGACCATCGTGTAGCGATCATACTTGGGTCGTCGTGCGACATTTTCTATGTAGTTTGACCATTTTTGGCTCTGGCCCTGGTCTTGTGATACACTTTTGGGCTTCTGGGCCAGATCCTCGCTTATATTTTGGGCCTGACATATTTTGGCTACTACAGTTTGCCTCCAAACGCCTTGTACTTAAGAAGAAAGTCAAGGGGTTTGTACTGCCCTTCGACGTTGTTTCGTCGTGTGGAGGGATACAATATTATGTTTGTGTCGTACGACATATAGGCATGGATCCGTATGTAGAGTTTATATGGTGTATTTTAGTATTTATATGTCGTACGACGATCAATCGTGATGATCAGTTGGGTTGATTTGAGAGTTGCTCCTGATTTTATGAGATGATCACAATCCCTGTGAATTGGCATGGTCGTACGACGAGGTTGAGGCGGTGTGGTTGGTCTTCCAATGGCTCTTCGATAGTTGTGTCAAAGTAATTGTGGCTTTATGGGAAATGCACACACTTGATTAATGATAACGGTTATGGGGGTGCGTGCCCAATAAGAAAAGGACACATCAGCACATGCTTTTCCTTTTATTGCCGCCTTTTTCCTTTCTCTCCCATTTTCAATTTTTGCTCTCTCTCTCTCTCTCTCTCTCTCTTTCTTTCTTCTCGCTCAAGAACCAGTGGACGGTGATTCTTTTTTCGGTGTTTTTAACCCTTTTTTTTTCTTATTTTCATGACTATTCCGGCGAGTTTTCGTGTATTTCTTAGCATTCCAGTAAGTTTTTCTAGTTTTCTTTTGCTTTTGTTTTTTATTTCTGAGTTTTGCTTAATATTAGCTTTCTGGGTACCATACTGTTCTTTAGGAAGTTCTAAAAAACATTGGTGTTTGATCGAAAAGCGTAACTTAGGATTTGGTAGAACTGTTTTTAGTGTATGTGTCGTACGACAGTAATTGGAGGAGTGTATGTCGCACGACGTTTTAGGTTTACGCCTAACAATTTAGGAACTGATGTAAGGCATGTAGAACCTTTAGTTAGATTTGACTACTAACCCTCCCTACTGTCGTTCGACTTGTAGGTCTGATGTCGAGTAGAGAAGACGGGAGTTTTCCCAGTACCTATGGACGAGAATCTGATGACACCGTAGATCTGTCGTTCGACTCGTGGGACGAGTCGAGGACAAAGAGTGGGGATGTTATGCTGGCATCCCCGTCGTACGACCCCGTGACTATCTCAAGTTGCGAGGCTACGTCGTGCGCTACGAACGATGTACCTCTGGAAGTCCCTCTTGTTGAACCACCAGGGGAAGCTGCTGGTCCTTATCCCATGGGTCCAAGTAGACCGCTGGGTTTGATCTTGGTCAATCCAGCCAGTGTGCTAAAGGAGGAGGACCTCATGCACATATGGTATAGCTATGGCATACCTAAGGGTGTCGCACTGAGGGTGCCTTTCAAGGAAGAGAGACCAAATTGGGATATCCTAGAGTGGACTTGCTTTTACAAACTTCCGTTCCAGCGGGTCGGGTTTAGATTACCGGTGTTCGGACTACTGAGGAAGGTTTTGGACCACTTCGAACTTGCCCCAGGGCAACTCATGCCTAATAGTTGGAGGATCTTGTTGGGGTTGGATTTGTTGTGTACAAGGGAGTCTATTGTCTTTGAGTTGTCAGACCTCTTCTACACATACTCGATGAGGGAGCACGACACGGAGAAAGGCCGCTATAATTTGAACCTCGGGGCAAATAGGTAGCACCTAGTCACTGAGTTGACCACGAATGATAGGTCGTAGAAGGATAAGTATTTTTTCACACAAGGCCTTCTCGTCGAATGGCCCGTAGGGGACACGACCGTTCGTATGACATGGTCCAAGGCTGGTGGGTCATTAAATTCGTCGTCTTGTGTTGTTCGACTTTGTTTTCTATTGTAGTGTTATGCTGAATGTTTTCTATTTGTTTACTTAAAAACAGTAAATCTACGAGCTCCTCAAGCTGTTGTTGGTCTGACGTGTGTGACGCGCACAGCGAAGATATTGTCGTACGACGCGAAGGAGAGAAGTTGGAAGAAGATCTTGACTGAAGAGAACCTGAGGCCGAGCCATTTGTGGAAGTTTTCAGTAATTAACGAGCCAGGTACACCTTACCCAGCTTTCAAAAATTTAGTGGAGTTTGTCAGAGTTAGGCATTATGTCGAGCGACTGTACGGCACAAGGTTTATGACACCTATATTATACGTCGAGTGACGATTTGCAGTAGACCTCATGGCTGGAGAAATTGCCGCTCCTAGTGTTGATGATGCTTTGAGAAGCCTAAGGGATAAGATGAAAGGAAAGAAGAAGGCTCAGTCGAGCGACAATGTTGACTCGATGTCAACTCCTCCACCACCTCCTCCGTCTAGTCGAGGCAAGGCCTCCCTTGACATAAGTTCTACTGGGAAGAAACGCAAGATGGAGGATTCAGCTGTTGGTGGCGAGGTGTCGGTCGACCTTGCTTTCCCTCAGGATGCCTCTGCGTATTCTGACTTTGGGTCAATCTTGCCTCAGGTCGAGCGACTGCTTTTACATGAAGATAAAAGTCGTCTGAAAGAGATGGGCCTCTCCCAAGCTGTTGATTGGGGCTTTGGCCACCTTTTCCAGGTAAAGTAGTATGACTATTAATTTCTTATTTTTCTTTGAAAATTTTTCTAAGTGGTTGATTTTGATATTTACAGGCTCTTCAATCTCATATTCATTTGAAGGAGGAGCTTGGTCTGGCTCTTAAGAAGGTGAGATAGCTGAAGTCGAGCAACCAAAGTCTCAAGCTCGACAATGAGAAGTTGAAAGCCTCAAACCTGGAGGCCAAGAAGATAGCTCGTGAAGCATCAAGTCACGCGGTCAAGACGACCCTTGAGCTAAATAAGGTGAAGTCGAATGTCGACTTCCTCGAGGCTAGGCTAAAAGCTAAGGAGGCAGATTACGACTCGCTGTACGACAAGGCTGAGGACAATGTTCTCAATGCGATTATCAACACTCGCGCGGATTTAATGAGGGAATATAGGGATGGTCGTGCGACCGAATGGAAATTTGATAGGTTAATTACTGACCACGAAGAGCTGACACGTTCGAACGATGATGAAGATGAAGGTGAAGATGGTGAAGCCAGGGAGAAAGTTAAAGCAAAAACCGCAGAGGACAAAGCTGAAAGTGAGGAGCTTATCCTTCCTCCACCAGAAGGTTCGACCGTCGTGGCTTTAGCAGCACAACCCATTAGAGAGCTTGACGATGTTGCCCCATAAAGGGTTGTAATTTTTTAACTTTATAAAAATTTTAAGTGTTTATGCCTATGGAGGCATTAGTTTTATTTTGTTGAACGATATTTCAATTTTAATATATGATGCATTTTGATTTTCCATAAAGTCGTGCACCAAATGTTTAAAATATATTTGTGCTTTAGATTGAGGTTTACCTTGAATGCAGGTCATTTCTCATGGAATTGAATGTAGGTCGTGCGACCACCGTTTGTGTTATAGTGACCTTAAGTGCTGGTCGTGGTCCATGACCTTGAATGCAGGTCGTGCGACCACTGTATAGTGACCTTGAAAGCATGTCGTGGTTCATGACATTGAATGTAGGTTGTACGACCACCGATTGTGTCAGTGACCTTGAGTGCAAGTCGTGGTCCATGATCTTGAATGCAGGTCGTGCGACCATTGTTTGTATTATAATGACCTTGAGTGCAGGTCGTGGTCCCTGACCTTGAATGCAGGTCATGGTCCATGACCTTGAATGCAGGTCATGCGACCACTGTTTATAGTGGAGTTGCTGGTTGATGTGTGTCAAAATATCGGTTCTTGCTCTTATGATATTTATTTGCCCCAGTTGGAGTGTGGAACTTTTTAGTTTTAGGCTTCAACTTTTATTAATTTCGTCGTGCGACATAACATTTCGAAAGCAGGCTGTGTGGCATGAATCAAAAACTACTTTAAGTGCGGAATTGTCCAGCGATGCTGACCTGTATAAAAGAGTTAGGGTTGGCCGTTGGTTTTACCAATGGCCCTCCGATGCCTAAGTGAGTTCCATGTCGTAGGATGATAAAATTGAAAAAAATATATAGGTCAGACATTAAAAATGACACTGTTTTAAATGGCATGCATTCTTTGTAACGCCCCTAATTTTTCGTAATTACGAAAAGTATTATTATTAATTATTATTAAGCATGCAACAATCAAGTATGTGATTTATATTGGTGGAAAGTATATATATTCGATATATGGTTGAAAATGAATAGTGATTTTAACCGAGTTAAATCCCATTAGATATATTATTTTCATGGTGTATTTGGATCATAATGGGTCCAATTGAATATTGGTGAAGTCAATTTGGTGATTGGATAAATGTGGAATATTTTTGGAACATTATTAAGATGGAATGTGATTAATTGTAAATTGGTTTCCATTTTAGAATTTGTAAAAGTTAAGGGAACAAGTTGCAATTAAAGGATTTTTTTTTAAGCATGACAAGTGGTCAATTCCATGACAAGTGGTCAATTCCATAACAAGTGGCAAATTCTCATGCTTAAAGCAAGTCAAACAAAAAAACACTAGCAAAACAAACTAGAAACTAGCAAAGTTGGCGTGAAAGAGAAGAATAGAGAGAGAGAGTGAGAGATTTTAGAGAGAGAAAGTGTTAGAAGAAGAAGGAAGAGAAGGAAAATGAAGTTGGTCAAGAAGAGTTTTATGTAAAGAATAGCATTTCAGGTTTGGTGATGCCGTTTTCGTATTTTTCAGAATATTTCGAAATCGTTATATTATATTGTTTTTAGTTTATTTGAGCTATATTGATTATGATATGTTGTTTGAAATTGATTTTGGGATGATTTGATATATATTGTTTGTAATAAATTGATTTTGAATATATATATATATATATATATATATATATATATATATATTGTTATTGATTTGGATTACATTTATTTGAAATATAATTTGGATCCGTAATATTGTTTACGAAAAATATTTTGAATTGATTTTCGATATGTTTTAATTATAGTAATATTATGGAGAACATTATTAAAAGCAATTTCATATATATTGTTTTGCGATTTATTTCGAAAAGTGATTCGGGGCATTTTGATTTACTATGGATTTATGATATATAATTGCATATGATTTTAAATGTGATTTGAAATGATTTCTGAATTCAGAAATATTTTCGGAAACGATTTTGTAATTTGCTTGTATATGTATATTGATGTGATTCGAATTCTGAAAATGTGTATACTGATTTGGATATGATTTCAGAATTTAAATTGACGATTCTGTTCGGAATAAATTATATGATTTTCGAAAAGTGATTTGGCTCTGATATATGTAAACATAGATATGGATATAGGAGATTGACATGTCAATTGGGTTCTCTGAGTAGTACTACGCATATATATTATGATTGAGGTACCACCTTTTACGGGTTGGGAAATCTGATCTGGGATACGCAGCGGGTCCTCCGTTGGTATCCAACTCTGTTCTGATATATTTGGGATACGCAGCGGGTCCTCCGTTGGTATCCATCTCTGTTCTGTATAGCCAGTAATCCAGTCCGAAAAGTATGTTTAGTATATCAGGAGCCTAAAATGAAAATATAAATTAAATATAATTTGTTATAAGATTTGATTTGGTATTAATAAGTTTGATACGATATTTTATTCCGATTTCGGAAGATGTTGTTGATAATTGCTTTGATATGATATTTGTTATCGTTTTTCCAAGGGATATATATGTATATATATACATATATTTGAAATATTTGATTTAATTGTGCCCCATATGTTGGTTTTATATGTTATTTGCGTTATTGAGATATTATATTATATTTATAAAATTGGATTTTGGGTACACCCACTAAGCTTTATGCTTAGCGTGTTGAGTTTCTCACACGTAGGTAAGAGAGTTCAGGAAGAAGATAAGGCTGGAAAGAGTTGAGTCTGCAGTGATTGAGTCCTGAGTCACATCGCTCCCACATTTTTGGTAGCCCATTATATCTTTGATGTTTTATATGTATTATATCAGCATGCATGGACAAGAATGTTTTTGTAAATATTTGAAACGGTATTTAGTTTTTATGTACGTTTTGTAAAGTTTTGTAATATTTGGGCCCATGAAATTTAATGCTTTTGAAGTTGAATATTTATAAGTATTTTGATATAATTTGTTTTAATAAGTCGCACCGGATATGGAAGGGTGCACAATTTGATTTGAGATTATAGAAGTGTGGATTTTATGAATTGTGAAAATAGGTTTTGGAAAGTCAGAAAAACAGAGGAAATTCTGGCGAAATTTTCAGAAAATCTTTTTGGACCATAATTTTAAATATTTATTCGGATCATTACTTAAAGTTCCTGTTTTGAAATTTGTTTTCCGTATACGATAGCGCTCCCTGATTCGGTCCAAGCGGATTCGGGTCGGGGGGTGTTACATTCCAACCGTTGCCGATCTCCGTGCCATCTATACGTCGTAGTTTGTAGGCTCCATATCCAACTACTTTGGTAATTTGATATGGCCATTTCCACGTAGGACCGAGTTTACCTACTCCTTTTTCCTTTGTATTTTGGAAGACGTGTAACATCCCGGATTTCGGATAATTAATTTTGAATATGTAAAAATAAATTTTTGTGATTGGAAAGGGTGTAAATGTAATTAAAAGTATATTTATTTTTATGATTTCCAGGTGGACCAGATTGAACGGTCGAAAGGATGCATGAAAAATTTAAAACTGGGGCAGTGAGTATCGCGACCTGGTCACCGCGACCACAGGTCGCGATGGGCCGCTCGCGATGAAACATGGAAATTTTGGCAGTGAGCATCGCGACCAGTCACTGCGACCACAGATCGCGATGAACTGCTCGCGATGAAAATGTCAAATTCTGGCAGTGAGCAACGCGACCACCAGAGCGACCATGGTACCGCGAGGTGTGCTCGCGATGAAGGCGGTGGAAACGCTCCAGTGAGTACCGCGACCTGGTGGCGCGACCACAGGTCGCGACGACCGAAAAATATAAAAAAAAATTTGGCTTCTCACAGAAGCCACAGAAAACACAGAACAGAGAGAAGAGAGAGGAGAGACCGAGAGAAAGAAGAAGAAAGAAAGAAGATGAAAGAAGAAGAAAGAAGAAGAAGAAGAAGAGAAGAAGAAAGAAAGAAAATGTGAAAGAGAAAGGGAAAGGAAAAGGAAAAGGAAATCGTAGAAACACGATTTGTCGAAAGAAAAACGGTATCCAGGTTGGTATACCTCCGTTTTCGAACTCTTTACAAAAAGCATTAAGTATTTTTAGTTTGAATCTGAGATTTATTCGAAGATTTTCATTCTTATGTGTTGATTTTATTTTCGTTGAATGATTTTATTGTTGATCGTATTTTCATTACTTCGATTTCGTGGAAATTATTTGTTTTCGATTATTGTATAAATAACGTTGATTTTCCCATGAAAAATTTATGTTATTGAACTCGAATGTTTCCGTTGATTGTAAATATAGTGAATATTGAAAATAGTTTATCGTAAAGGCCCTAGGATACTTAAACATAGAAATGGATATAGGAGGTTGGTATACCAGCTGGGTTCAGTGAGCAGTACTGCACCGATATTGATATTCTATTGATGATTATTATGTACCTCCTCATGGATTCGTCCAGGGGCAGGGAGACACGTACCTCCTCACGGATTCGTCCTGAGGTTGGGAGACACGTACCTTCCTAAAGATTCGTTCCTGGGATAGGGAGTTATGTACCTCTCTAGGTTCCGTACCCTCGGTCCTAGAGTAGGAAGATACGTACCACTCTTAGGATTCGTCCTAGGGTGGGAGTTCGACCCATATTCCAGTCCTAGTATGTTGAGTATTCTAGTGCGCCAGATTTGAAGTGAATTGAGAAGTGAATTGAGTAACTTTATTAATTGATTCCACATGTTAATCTTATTCTAGAAAGTTAAAGTGATAGTAACTGCTTTATGGTTTGCTTTTGAAGTTAAATTGATTTGTAAATGATTAGAATTGAAAAATATATATTGTGATATTTTTTCCATTTAAAAGTTATTTATGATTTTCATATTTGAGTTTAGTGTACACCCACTAAGCTATATGCTTAGCGCGTTAGTTTTGTTTCTAACGAGTAGGTACCAGGGAGACTGAAGAGGCAAAAGACTGAAAAGGAGGTTCCTGCAGACAGAGGAGTAGAGTCGCATTGCAGGGGTAGATATTTATGTTGACGTGTATTGTGATTGATATGCATGTATATACAGAGATTTGTAAACGTTTTGAAAAATTCTATTTTGTAATTAAATTGGTTTATGATTTCTGTTTTTCATTGTTTTTAGAATATTTGTAAATATTGACTTCTTAATCGTTTTATTTTATAAACTGTTGTTGGAAAGTCGCCCTAAACGGCAGAGTGCGCAATTGATTGAAAATGATATTTGAAGTGTTATTGAAATTGTATTTGATTTGAGTTGTGGAAAAACAGGTTTTGGGAAATCTGAAAAACAAACGAAACTCTACCGAATTTTTGTAAAAAGTTTATTGCGATGGGCTCACTCGGAAATGATTTTAAAAAAATTATAAACTAGATGGTTTTCCAATGATTTGAAAAATTGATTTGATGGGTTCACAGTGATTTTAGAAATTATAAAATGAATTGAGAAAGTTTTGTAAACCCGTGTAGCGCTCCCTGGGTCGATCCAGCCGGGTTAGGTCAGGGGGTGTTACAAGACGCGACGAAGGACCCAATCTCCAATATTGAACGTTTTGAGATAAATATTCATGTTATAATGTCAGGCGACTCTTTGCTGATATATTGCCAATATGATTACGGCCTTGTCATGATGCTCGTCGATTGTGTCGAGTTCGTTTAGTAGTTCTTTGTTGTTTGTCTCTTCAGTTACGTGTTGTATTTTGTAAGAAGGGTAATCAACCTCAGTTGCTATTACGGCTTCCGAGTCGTAGGTTAGGGAGAATGGCGTTTCCCCCGTTGACGTTCTGACCGTCGTACGGTAGGACCATAACATGTCTTGTAGCTCGTCGGCCCATTTCCCTTTGTATTGGTTGAGTCGCTTCTTGAGGGTGGATATGATCGTTTTGTTGGTGGATTCTGCTTGTCCGTTGGCTTGACGATATCTTGGGCTTGAATGGCTTAGTTTGATATTCCACTTGTCGCAAAAGTCTTGGAAGTCGTATGATATGAATTGTGAGCCATTGTCACTGACTATTTCCCATAGGACCCCGTAGCAGTATATGACATTCTTCGGAATGAAGCTTTTTACTTCGGAGTCTTTGATTCTCACATATGACTCGGCTTCGACCTATTTTGTGAAGTAATCGGTCACGGCTAGCATGTAGACCTTTCCTCCGGTAGCGACTGCATTTTTCCTACTATGTCCATCCCTCATTTCATGAAGGGCCATGGTACTAAGATAGGGTGAAGTCGTTCCGGATACTGATGCGAAATATGGGCGAAGCGTTGGCAAGGGTCATACCGTTTGACGAGGTTGTGCGACTCAGATCGCATTGTCGGCCAATAGTATCCTGCTGTCATTGCTCCGTTGGCTAGGCTTCTCCCTGCTGAGTGGTTTCCGCATTGCCCTTCGTGCAAGTCCTTGAGTACTTGCTGAGCCACAATTGGGTCGACACATTTAAGGTAGAGCCCGGAGTAGGACCGCTTGTAAAGTTGACCTTCTATTATGGAGAATTTGGCGGCCTTTATCTTAACTCTTCGTGCTTCTACCTTGTCATATGGGAGGGTGTCGTTTATCAGGTAGTTATAGATCGGAGTGAACCAAGTTGGATCGTCCGAAATTGGTTCGACTTCGAGCTTCGTTAGCTTCCACACAGCTAGCCATTTAGTAAAAACCATGGCGATGATCTTCTCAACTGTGGTATTTAGTGCAGAACCGAGGTTGGCGAGCACGTCGGCATGTGTGTTTTATGATCTTAGTATTTGTTCGATGTTGAACGACTCGAACGAGGCATGTAGTTCTTTCACCAAGGTTAAATAAGCCGACATTTTCAAGTCTCAAGCTTGGTAGGATCCTTGCAATTGTCTCACAATTAATTGGGAGTCACTACGTACCTTTATCCGTTCGACGCGTAAGTCCTTTGCCAAGGTGAGCCCGGTTATGAGGGCCTCATACTCGGCTTCATTATTAGTGGTTTTGAATCCGCATCGGATGGATCATTCGATGACGTGTCCCTCAGGTGAGGTAAGTACTACCCCTAGTCCACTGCCCCTGGCGTTACTTGATCCATCGACTGCCAAGGTCCAATCTTCATTTGAGGCATCGCACAACATGGTACAAAGCTCTTCTTTCGCTTGTTGTAGAATCCCAAGTGTGAAGTCCACTATGAAGTCTGCCAATGCCTGCGATTTGATCGCTGTACGTGGCTGATAGCTGATGTCGTGTTTGCTTAACTCCACTGCCCATTTTACTAGTCGTCTGAAAAGTTCGGGTTTGTATAGGACGTTCTTCAAGAGAAAGGTAGTGAGTGTTCTGATGGTGTGGCATTGGAAGTACGGCCTCAATTTCCTTGCGGCTGTAACTAATGCAAGGGCCAGTTTCTCAAGTTGAGTGTACCTTATTTCTGCGTCGAGTAAGGTCTTGCTGATGTAGTATACAGGTAGTTGTTTGCCATCTTCCTCCCTCACTAGTACTGCGCTAACAGCTGTTTCGGACACAACGAGGTAGAATAGAAGTGTCTCTCCTTCCTTAGGTTTGGATAGGAGATGAGGGTCTGCTAAGTATCGCTTAATGTTTTGGAATGCATCTTTGCTTGTTTGATTCCAATCAAATGATTTACTCTTCCTTAAAGCGTCGAAGAAAGGCTTGCATTTTTCGGATGACTTTAAGATGAAACGGTTGAGGGCCGCGAGTCGCCCGGTCAGTTTTTGTATGTCTTTAATGCTTTTGGGGGATTTCAAATCCATGATGGATTGGATTTGATCTGGGTTGGCCTCGACGCCCCTCTTGGTTAACAAATATCCGAGGAACATTCCTGATGAGACTCTAAATGAACACTTGGTTGGATTAAGCTTCATCTCATAGTTGTCAATGATATCGAACGACTATCGGAGGTGGTCGAGGTGCTGATCCGCTATTAATGATTTTACCAGCATGTCATCGATGTAAACCTCCATGGTCTGTCCAAGCATACTGGCGAACATTTTGTTAACTAACCTTTGGTAGGTTGCCCCGGCGTTTTTGAGACCAAAGGGCATCACTTTGTAGCAAAAAATGTCGCGCTACGTGATGAAAGAAGTTTTTTTTTGGCCGTCCGGATGCATAAGGATTTGGTTATATCCGGAGAACACATCCATAAAGCTTAATAGTTTATGGCCTGCTGTAGCGTCCACCATCATGTCGATGTGTGGCAAAGGGAAGGAGTCCTTGGGACAGGCCTTGTTGAGGTCTATGAAATCGATACAGACTCGCCATTTCCCGTTCTTCTTCTTCACTACTACTACGTTCGCAAGCCAGTCTGGGTAGTTCACTTCTCTTACTGAGCCAATGTTGATTAGCTTTTGGATTTCTTCGTTGATAACTTTGTTGTGTTCGGACGCGAACTTCCTTCGTTTTTGTTTTAGGGCGGGTAATCTGGGTCGACTTGCAGCCTATGCACTAGAACTTCTGGGTTAATGCCAGTCATGTCAGCGTGCGACCATGCGAAGCTGTCATGTCGGGCCGTCAAGAAGCTGATTAACTTCGTTCTGATGTTTTGTAAGAGGCGGGAGCCGATACTCACTTTATGGTCTGGAAAACTCGGATGTATGGATATTTCGTCAAGCTCTTCCATTTCTGGTTCGTCTTTCTTGGTGGCGGTGCTTGCGTTCTATAATTGCTATAAGTTGGACGGCCTGGTTTTTAGAGTGTTTTAGTAGCAGTCCCGCGACATCTTCTGCTGCCTTCATATTTCATGGACCCCCCATTTGGTAGGAAAACGGTGACCTGGTGATACGTCGAGGGGACAGCCCTCATCTCATGGATCCATGGGCGACCCATGATTATGTTGTATAACGACGGGCAGTCGAGGATGAGGAAGCGTGTGTTCAGGTTGACTCCTTCCGCATAGATGGGAAGGACGATTTCCCCTATTGGGTTCTTATGTTCTCCACTGAATCCCACCAAAATGGTCGAGCGGCGTACGATGTTACACTCGTAAATGTGCATCTCTCTTAGAATTCGCCAAGGAAGAGTACATTTGTTGAGCTCTCATTGTCCACTAGAATCCGCTTAATCAAACAGCTGGCCACTGTTAATGAGATGACCAGCGCGTCGTGGTAGGGGTTGAGCAGGTTTGTGTGCTCATTGCTACTTAAACTAATTGGATAATTATAAGTTGGGTCCATCGTACGGGTTTCTCAGACTTCTGTGCGTCCGGCTTGCCGTGAATGGCGCTTCGCTTCTGAGTAAGTGACTCTGTTTACTTTGGATCCGCCAGAGATGACGTTCACAGTTCTCTCTTGTTTGGGGGGTTCTGGTGGTGGAATTAAAGCAATGTCGCGCGACCTATCCTTACCCATAAAAGTATTCTTACCTTTTTCGGTCATGAATTCTTTGAGGTGGCCCTTCTTGAATAGCTCTGCTACTTCCAGTCGTAGTGCGACACAGTACTCTGTGCGATGGTCGTGGTCGCCATGAAATTCGCACCACTTGAAGCTATCCCTCTGGTCCGGAAGGCTTATCATCTTGTCTGGCCACCTAACTGATCTACCCATTCCTTTGAGGACGGTGATTACCTCTACTGGTCTGATGCTCAAATTATATTCTGGCAGTTTGTTCTTTATCATGTCGAATGGTCTTGGGGGCCTATCGTCCTTACCTGACCGTTCCTTCGGGTTATTGTTGGGTATGGTTCGACACGTCTGTCGTTTATTCGCTTTTCGACCCTCCTACTCGACCTGTCTTCCCTGCTGTTTGCTCTATTAGGTTTATAGTTCACTTCATCTTCTTCCCACTTTATTTGTGCCCATGCCTTGGCTAGAACGTCTTCCATCGTTTTGCAAGAGTACTTGGTGAGCTCCTTGTATAGGTCGGAATCATAGAGTAGGCCCTTGCGAAAGGCTGATATAGTCGTCGCCTGGTTACAATGAGGGATGGAAACCTTTTCATTGTTGAAGTGGCTACAAAGTCACGTAGGCGTTCACCCCTCTTTTGGCTGATTGTGTAGAGGTCGTCGGATTGTTTCTCTAACTTCCGACTACTAGCAAACTGCTCTACGAAGGTGTCCGTGAGTTGGGCGAAAGAGTTGATGGAAACATTGGGGAGGTTGGTGTACCATTGCGGAGCTGACCCTACGAGGCTAGAGCCGAAGCCTTTGCACATGCATGCTTCTCTTAGATCCTGTGGGATGGCAGCAGTGAACATTCGTTGCTGATACTGCACAATATGGTCATCAGGATCCGTCGTCCCGTCGTACTGCTTCATACCGGGGAAGTTGAACTTTCTTGGCATCTCCACCAGTGCTATTGCGTTGACGAAGGAAGAGTCAACAAAGCTATTGGCCGCGCTTTTTTTTATAGGAGCGGGCATTCCTGGAATGCATTAGATAAGTGCTTCCATCTCCGCGAACCTTCACTCCAAGTCAGGGTTAGCCAATGTTGACTCAGGATTTATTTGATTTAAGTTCGACGGGGCTAAACGCGAAGAACCTGATGGCGTTCCCGGGACGGTTTGTTCGGTTGAACCAACGTTGCCATTGGAGGTGGAGGTAGGTGGCATCTCTTGCTCCGCCTTTGCTATGCCCTCCAATCGATGCCTATCTGTCCCGTTCGACTGACTGACTGTCGGATGTCGTGCAACAGTGTGTGCTCTGTCTGCGGCTCGAATGTTAGGCTCTGCACCTACAAGGATTGGATCGAGGTCAATTGGTACTCAACTTGGTAAGAAATGGTACTTATGGACAAGTATCAGGTTTGAACCCTGATGGGGGAGGCGAAGCAAAACCGTGAGGGCAACGTTGACGAGTGACTCAAAAGCAACCCCAGACGACCCAAAGCGGACAGTACCTTGTAAGTGACCGTTGGACCTCACGGGCTAAACCTAGCATAGACCAGTGTAGGCAAATCCCAGAGGTGGACATCACAGGGAATCTTCTACATTTCCTTAACTTCTAGGGCATTGTTTGAGACTAAATTTCTCTCCCTTAGCGACAGGGGTGTCACCTGGTTTACTTTCTTGCATGCCAAACATTTTAAGCACCTTATCGATATAGCTCTTTTGCGATAACCCGAGGATACCCCAAGAGCGATCTCGGTGTATCTTAATGCCTAATATAAAAAAGGCGTCACCAAGATCTTTCATTTCAAATTTCTTTAATAAAAATCTCTTGGTTTCGTGCAATAAGCCTATATCATTAATGGCAAGCAGTATGTCATCAATATACAAAACCAGAAAAATATGCTTACTCCCACTGAACTTGTGGTACACATAATCATCAACAATATTTATTTCAAAACCAAACGAGATAATTACTTAATGAAATTTATAGTACCATTAATGGGAAGCTTGCTTGAGTCCATAGATGGATTTCTTTAATTTGCAAACCATCTTCTTTGGGTCTCCAAACACAAAGTTTTCTAGTTGCACCATATAAATTGTTTCATCAATGTCGCCATTGAAAAATGCCATCTTAACATCCATTTGATGTAACTCAAGGTCAAGATGTGCAACAAGTGCCATAATTGTTCTAAAAGAATCTTTAATTGAAACCGAAGAGAAAGTCTCTTTGAAATCAATGCCTTCCTTTTGAGTAAAACCTTTAGCAACAAGTTGAGCCTTATATCTCTCCATATCACCTTTCGAATCCCTTTTAGATTTAAATATCCATTTACAACCAACGGGTTTCGCACTTTCAAGCAATTGGACAAGATCCTAAACATCATTGTCTTGCATGCAAGATTTAGAACCCTGCATGGCTTGATGGAAGTTGATTGGATCATTGTCCACCATTCCATTATCTTCCTCATGTTCTTAAAGAAATACTATATAATCATCCGGAATTGCATTTCTCCTTTCTCTTGTAGATCTCCTTAATGGCATATGTTCTTGAGGTTATTGAGTTTGTTCTTCAGGAACAATTACCTCATTTTGTGGGGGAAGTTGTTCAACATTGTTTTCTTTTGGTTCTGAATTTACTTCTTGATCAATGACAGTAATAAAAACCTGTACATTGTCAAAAGCAATAGTAGGAATCGAAACTGGTTCCTCCTCAAAGACAATGTCTCTAACCTTATTTCTCCCCCCAAACTCAACATCCTTAAAAAATATTATAGTTCCCGTCTCAAAAATTGACTTTAATGTGGGATCATAAAATTTATAGCCCATCGATCGCTCAGAGTACCCAATAAAGTAATTGCTTACTATTTTGGAATTCAGTTTCTTTTCATGTGGCCTACAGGGCTTTGCCTCAGCTGGACATCCCCAAATATGAAAGTGCTTAAGACTAGGTTTCCTACTTGTCCAAAGATCATAAGGTGTTTTAGTAGTTGCTTTAGTGGTAACCTGTTAAGGATATAAGTTGTAGTCTTTAATGCTTCTCCCCAAAGTGATTCTGGTAAGGTAGAATGACTAATCATACTCCTTACCATATCCTTAAGAGTCATGTTTCGTCTCTCAGCAACACCATTCATGCTAGGTGATCCTGTCATGGTGTACTATGGGACGATTCCACATTCCTCTAGAAATTTAGCAAAAAGTCATGGACGTTGTTCACCTGAACCGTCGTATCTGCCATAATACTTACCACCACGGTCAGACGCTTTTAATCCTTTTGTTGAGTTGGTTTTCAACCTCAGCTTTAAAAGCTTTGAACACGTCCAGTGACTGAGATTTCTCATGAATGAGATACAGGTACTCATAACATAAGTAATCGTCTATAAAAGATATAAAATATTGTTGACCATTCTAAGAAGCCGTAGGGAACGGTCCACAAATATCTATGTGGATCAATTCTAAGATGTCTGAAGTTCTTTTGGCACCTAATCTCTTAGTTTTGGTCTATTTTCCCTTAATGTACTCAATACAGACTTCAAAATCTGTAAAGTCAAAGGAATCCAAAATGCCATCAGACACAAGTCTCTCAACTCTAGCTTTTGAGATATGACCTAAGCGCTTGTGCCATAATGTCTCTGAATTTTTATTATTTAATTTGTGTTTAGTACCACGTGAATCCACATGCAAGATTTCATTATATGATGCAATAGTATCAAGCAAATAAAGGTTATCATAAACACACAATGAACCAGTACCAACAACATTTGAATTTAATGAAAGACTAAACTGATTATTTCTATAAGAACAATAATATCCAAATTTGTCCAACAAAGAAATAGAAATCAAATTCCGTTTAAATGATGGTACAACAAAAGTGTTTTTCAAATTCAAATAATGCTCAGTTCCTAATAATAACCTAAATGTGTCTATTGCTTCTACTTCCACTGATTTTTCGTCATCCACAAAGATGAATCTTTCAGTATTATTTGGATTTCGGCAGCTCAAGCAACCTTGCATAGAATCACTTATATAAGTAGTAACACCAGAATCTAACCACCAAATGTTTCTAGGTACTGAAGCTAAATTAATTTCAGAACAGACCAAAGTAAGAATTGTACCTTTTTTGCACGCCAAGCGTGATATTTGATACACTCCTTCTTCATGTGTTCAGGTTTGTTACAAAAGAAACAACTTTGTTTTTTTTTTTTTTTTTTGTCCTTATGCTGTTTCTTTTGTGTTGGACCCTGAGCAGCTTAATTATCCTTCTTTCTTTTCTTGCCCTTATCCTTAGAGGTGCTTGCCAAGTGAGCACTTTCTGACTTTTCTTACTTCCACCTTTCTTCCTTTTGCACACAATATGAAATGAGTTCATTTAGAGTCCATTTCTCCTTTTGGCAGTTGTAACTGACCTTAAATTGGCTGAATTGTGCAGGAAGCGATATTAATACCAAATGCACGAGGAAATCATCAGAAAGCTCGAGTTTCAGTGTCTGTAGTTTTGAAACAATGTGAGACATCTCCATGATGTACTTCATTATGTTCCATTTTTCTTTATACTTTATTGAAATCAAGCTCGCTAGAAGCGTACTTATTTCAACCTTATCATTTTTTGCAAAATGTTTCTCAATTTTGGTAAGGAACTCCTTGGCAGTAGTGATCCCGTCAAAATCAGGACACCTAAAGGCTTCCGGAATGCCGCACTTAATGATCATAAGACTCATGCGATTTGAGCGATCCCACTTCTCAAAGTTCCTTCTTTCCTCAGTGGAACTTTCATCCGTAAGAGGAGTGGGTTGCTCAATCCTTAATGTAACACCCCCTGACCTGACCCAACTGGATCGAACCAGGGAGCACTACCCGATTTTCAAAACTTTTCTAAACTCCCTTTATAATTCGAAAACCATTAAAAATCAAATAAGTTATATTTTAAAATCCTTCTTCATAGTGAGCTCATTTAAAATTATTTTGAAAAATTTTGCCAGAATTTCCTCTGTTTTTCTAACTTTCCAAAAATCCTGTTTTCAACAAAAATTTAAAAAATATAATTTCAACACTTCAAAATCAAATTCTCAATCATATGCGCACTCTACCGTAGAGTGCGACTTTCCAAACATTTTCAAATAAAATAATTCATAATTAATATTTACAACCTTTGAAACGTAAACCATTAAACAAATATTTACAAAACATATTTTTATAACAAATTTACAAACTCTTGTGTATGCATGCATAACTAAATGATACATATAACCAAAATACATGTATATATAGCTACCCAAAAAAAAATATGGTGACTCTGAGTCTTCAATTTGCAGTTACCTCCTCTCTAGTCTTTTTCTCCCTCTGTATCTCTGTTACCTACGCGTGATAAAATCAACGCGCTAAGCATATAGCTTAGTGGGTGTATACTAAATAAATAATTTCAAAATTCATAAAATAACCTTTCAAGTAAAATGTCATATTAAATTCAATCATATTATCAATAAGCAACTTATTAAAACAACTCAATTAAATTAATAAATCATAAGAATTTAACTTTTCAATTCCTTTATAAACATTTTATTCCATTTATTTCAATCCTGACCCTTTGGTATACTCAACATAATTTTCTGGACTGGAATATGGGCTGAAATAACTCCCTACCCTAGGCCCGGCACTGGGGGCCTGAACCATCCTTAGGGAGGTACATAATATCAATATCGATGTAACGTCCACCTCCGGGATTCGCCTAAACTGATCTATGTCAGGTTTGCCCCGCGAAGTCCAACAGTCACTAATAATAACGGTGCAGTACTGCTGAAAATAACCCAGCTAGTATACCGGCCTCCTATATCCGTTTTCTATGTTCAAATATCCTAGGGCCGTATCAATATAAAATTTTTCAATTTTCCTATCAATTCATTTTATTCATTTCGAAATCAACCAATTTATTTTATAAAAATTCCATCAATCCAACAACAACAATAACCATAAAACAATATTCGTAAAACATGTTCAAAAAATACGATATCACAAATCCATAATAAATTTTCCAAATCAATAATAAATTCTCAATTCATTTAATCAAAAATATAGAAATTCAAATTAAATCATATAAAGAAATTCATAAGGTTTTTAGAAATACGTGTACACCAACTTAGATACCGTTTCTACAACAGTTTCTTTTCTGGATTTCTCTCTTTCCTCATTTTTCTTTCTCCTTCTCTTTCTTCCTCCTCTTTTCCTTCTCTTTCTCCTTTCTTCTTCCTTTCTTCTTCTTCTTCTTCTTCTTCTTCTTCCCTTCTTCTTCTTCCTTTCTTCTTTCTTCTTCCTTTTCTCTCTCTTCTTCTTTCTCTTCTTTTTCTTTCTTTCTCTTTCTTTTTCTTTTTCTTTCTCTTCTCCCGGTCTCTCTCTATTTTCTGTTTTCTCTTGCTTCTTCGTGAAGCTTCCAAGGCCATATATTTTTTTTATAAAATTTTGGTCATCGCGACCGCTCCTCGCGACCTGTGGTCGCCCCACCTGGTCGCGTTGCTCACTGGAATATTTTCACCTCTTTCATCGCGATCAGCCATCGCGGTGTCTGGTCGCAATGTTGATCGCGTTGTTCACTGACCAAAATCAACATTTTCACTGCGAGCTACTCATCACGATTCCTGATTGCAGTGACTAGTCGCAGTGCTCACTGCCTAAAATCATCATTTTCACAGCAAACTGCTCATCGCGATATGTGGTCGCGGTGCTCACTGCCAACATTTTCCTTCTCTTTCATGCACTCCTCCTGGACCGCTCCACCTGGTCCACTTGTATACCTAAAAATTAATCCAAATAAACACATTACATTATTTTTCACATAATTAACAACACTTTTGGGCACTTTTGGGCACTTTTCATAATTAATGAAAATTACGGATGTTACACTTAATGCAAGGTCTATATCTATGCAGCTGAGAACAATTAACACGTTCTCTTTCCAATTCTTGAAATTTGTCCCATTAAGCATAGGAATTAAACTTAAGTTTGCAGATATGGTAGCAGCAGATATATTAGCTGAACAGAGAACAAAACAAATAAACAAATATGTTCACATCAAATTCCATATACAATAATCAATAAATTCAAATAATGGTAATTCACATATTAAGATACATAGCACAACATTAATATCAAGTCTTTGGACAGTAATATTAATTTGTAAGTGATACTCTTAGTGTAGTGATCAAATATTGACAATAACTCCTATCAAATAATAAACCTATATTTGGATCAATTAATTATTTACATGAAAACTTTACAATTGTCACATGTTTATCATCATGTGTGTGTGCAATTCGACCAAATATTAACCTTCATTTGGGCCGACTAATATTCACATGAATAAATATACACACAACCATCTAAACATTCTCAGTAAACTAATTTACACAAGAGAAGTCACTTTGGTGACATATTATTTCAATTAATCTATTTAGAATGTTAGGTAACCATAATATTTGAATTTAAAGATTATTTAAATTTTATTGACAGTAAGTATGGTTTGTGATCAATTTCCAAATTTCTAACATATTAGTAATAAATCTTGTTACAAATATAACCACACATTAAATCCTAATGAATCAAATAACATATTAATTATTATATGCTACCTCAGTATTGTACACCTACTATTATTAAAGTATCACATATATATTTTTTTTTTAATCATACCTAAGAATTGTTTTTTTTCTTTTTAACGTGGGCCAGCAAATACAAGAGATAGATGCAGCAGCTACAAGAAATAAAAAAATTGTTCATCTTAATTCTTGTTAGTACAATTTTATTACACATCATACAAAATATATAGGCAGAATAGCATTCAAATTGTATGAACCCAAATAACCAAGCATATGCACCCATGTAAGCCTGTATTGATGTGTCTTTGTCATATATTTCACTTCACAGTTAACAAAAGCAAAAAAAAAAAAAAAACTCTTGGACTTCGTGAGAGAGGCAGAGAGCAGTAAGAAAAATAACCAAAAAAAAAAAAAACTTTCGCTTCGGGAGTCACAAATCACCCCACTTGAAACTAACCAAACTAACCAAAAATCCATGGTGCAAAAGGCAAGAAATGGAAACGAAGGGAAATTACAATAAAAATTTTAACAAAGAGTTCTATTTTCCGAGAGAGACTACAAAAACATATTACCTTTTTTTATTTTTTTCTCTAATTAGAAAATTAAAAAATTCAAAATTTAAAATTGTAAAACCTAATTTTATAATTTTAATTACTCAGTGATTCAATCATAGAGTGACTCTGATACCACTTATTAGAAATTAATCTAACATAATTCTAACTTGATCACACAATCAATAAAAAATGTCAAGAACCCTAAATTATGACTTAAAACATGTATGTAAATTTCCATATTAAATTAAAAGAATAAAATATACGTAAACGTATCTTGATCCATAATAAAATTGGAATTTGAATTGCGATCTTCCAATTCAATACGAATTTCTCCTTTGGTTCATGTTTCTCACTATTGATGTGGTAGGCAGAGAAAAGAGAAAAGTATCATTCGTATGAATTGGGGACCTGACCCTGATTTGTAATAATTTAATAAAATACTATTGATATTTTTAATTTGGCCCCTCATCAAATTAGAAATATCACTTTGGTCTCTACACATTGAATCCATAACAATTTAATACTCAGTGTCCAATTATTTAAATTTTATATCGATCACTTTAAATAGATTATACTTTAAGATAACAACACATATTTTAATAATATATACGTCCACATATTGAATTGTTCCAACAACATGTATATTTAAAAAATAAAAAAAAAAATGAGTGGGGAAATATATATGTAGGCATAGCCAAAGGAACCGGACCGGCGGTTCCGGTTCCGGAACCGCCGGTTCCAGTTCCAAATTTTCATCAACCGGAACCGGGACCGGGGAGGTCCCGGTTCCGGTTGGAACAGGGAGGAACCGCCCTGTTCGGTTCCTCCACGGTTTTTTTGGAACCGCCGGTTCCAAACCGCCGGAACCGGCAAAATAAAAAAAATTAGAAAATAAAAATTAAAAATAAATTAATAAAAAATTAAATATATAAAAATGAAATAAAATTTTAATAATATTATAAAACTATAAAATTAAATAAATAAATAAAAAATTAGGGCTTGCACTTAATTTTACCTCAATTAAGCTGCCTACGTATCCTCTATGAGGAATCAAAGCCCACGTAGTTCTTTTACCTGTTATGTTTCGAATGTGATCAATCGTCGCTTGTTCCTTCAGTTGCCGTTGTATCATCGTTAGTGTCGAAAAAGTCATTGTCGTCGGACACTAGATCCAATTCTTGCTGCCGGTATGTGGCCTTGGTCCAGTCGTCAACACAGACCTGGATCTGTATTGAGTCAGGACTGAGCAATGCTCGTCTCTCGTCCAGAACATTGCCACCTGCACTAAATTCCTGTTCGACGGCGACGGTCGAGACAGGGGTTCCAAAAATTTGTTTGGCAATGATGGCCAAAATTGGAAAGTTAGTTGCGTGCTCCCTCCACCACTGCAGGACGTTAAAGTCTGGGGTGTCCAAAAACTCAAATGAGGTGTTTATGTAAACATCAACCTCTGAAACATAGGTTGATGAAGACTAACTCGCCGACGTCCTTGCTTTTTTGGTAAACACGCTTGCCCCTAACTTCCTTAATGTGGAGGGAAAGCGCGAATGACTAGTACTACCGCTTTCGCTTGGTTCCGATTGTTGAACATTAATGTTCAACGAGGGACCGTAAACAGAACGATATTCGTCATACAGTGAATAAAATAAATTCCTAACATTATTATATAAACCACTAACATCTATGTCCATTATCCCTAGAGATTGGTAATAAAGTGTAAAAAATTCATATAAACTATTAAATTTATTCCTAGGGTCAAAAACTGATGCAAGAGTATAAATTACAGGAATGTCCCTATAATAGTTTATCCATCTTTCTCGCATTGCATAAACACACGGAACTAATTCATTTATTTGTGAACATTCATTAAGTGCACCTACAATATTAAGGGCTTCAAATAAAAATAAATGTGAAGTTGGATAATATATACCGGATAAAGAAGTTGTTGCATCATGAAAAACTTTTAAAAGCATGCAAATTTTTGTACAAACATCCCAATGGTGTTCATATAAATTAATGGTATTAACATTATGCTGCATAAATCTAACTAATAATTCTCTATACTCGTAGCTTTCACAAAGCAACTTATATGTGGAGTTCCAACGAGTTGGAACATCACGGGAAAACCTAATTGGACGTTTCCCGTTAGCTTTACAATACCTAGCCCATTGTTTCATAGTGCTAGGATGTTTCCACAAATAGTATAGAGCATCCCTAATTGGTGTAATCCACTCATGTAGTGTTTGCAAACCATGTTGTACACATATATTTAAAACATGGCAAACACATCTTTGATGAAAAAATCTGCAGCCAAAATAGGGTTGACACAATTGAATTAATTGTGGAACGGCGGCAGTATTATTTGCAGCATTATCAAAACCAATTGCAAAAATTTTACTCTCAATACAATATTCTTCAAAAATAATTTTCATTAATTTATAAATATTATCAGCAGTATGGGTGTCATCAAAAACTCTAAATGCCAATATTCGTTTTTGCAAATCCCATGATTGGTCAACGAAATGGCAAGTGAGTCCTAAGTATGAATGTTTTTGCCAATGATCACTCCAGATATCGGCACAAACAGACACACGACCCGGATAATTTTGAAAATATTTTACTAAAGCTTTTTTTTCTTTTTTATAAATATCACACATAGTACGTTTTAATGTGGTCATAGGTACTCTACATGCAGCGGGATTTAAAGCATTATGACAGTATTTTAAAAAGCCATTTTTTTCCCCAAAACTAAAGGGGAGATGTTCAGTCGCTACCATTCTTGCTAATTGGTCCCTATTATTTTGATCAGTATATTTAAATAAAGGATGGTTAGGGGATGTGTACCTTCCAATTTGGTGTTGTCCTCGCTGATGGTGAGCTTCGGCTGGATGTTTGCTGTTGATATGCTTCCAATATGTCCCGTACCCTCCGGATTTGTTCCATTTAAAATCTTTGGAACAATAATTGCAAACCACTATAACTAAACCATCCCTCTCCACCCTCTTCATATGAACTTTAAAAAGTTCAGATTTGTACTTTGACAAATCTGGCTGCCCCTGCGGCAATTGTACGGTTTCACCACTTGGAATTGGATTTGGGAGGTTTGGAGCAGAGGAGGGACCACCGCCAGAAGAGGGATGAGAATGATCAGGATTAAAATTAATAGGAGTTTCATTACCAAAAATTACCTCATCAAATTCTCTTTCTCTTTCTTGCAGGTATTCAGCAAAATTGCGATCGTTGTTGAATTCTGGGAAAGGGCGACTTTGCACTTCTTGAACATTTAAATCCGGCACCTCCTCATTTTGCTCAGCGTTTCTGTTGGAAACGGATCTTCGGCCTCCGGAAATAGATCTTCGACCTCCGGAAATAGATGGCCTTGATGGTGATGCCATTATAAATTTATAAAATAATGTGTTTAAACAAATAATGAAAACAATTGAAGTAGTGAAAAATAATAGCAAGATTGAGAGAATGAGAGAATTAGAAAAATATTGAGAGAATTAGAGATGAGAGAAATATTGAGAGAATGAGAGAATTTGTGTAATTGAATTGGAGAATTGATGGGGTTTATATAGTTTTTTGGATTGGGGAAAAATTAATATTTTTAAAATTTTAGGGGTTAACTTGTAATTTTCTAGGGGTGTTTTGGTAATTTTAACGGCTCCCTAGTAAAGGGCTACATTGCTGCCACCTGGCAGCTGGCAGCTGCCAGGTGGCAGCATATGGCCGTTGGCCACAGTCACACACTGTGGCCAACGGCCAAATTTTTTTAAATTTGTTTTTTTTTTAAAAAAAAAAAAAAAAACCGTAACCGAACCGGAACCGTCCGAACTGGGCGGTTCCGTGAACCGCCGGTTCCAAACCGACGGTTCCGGTTATTTTTTTGGGGAAACCGGAACCGGGACCGACTGTCCCGGTTCCGAATCCCGGTTCCGGAACCGGTTTTGAACCGGAACCTAAGGTTCCGGTTCAAAACCGCCGGTTCGGTTCAAACCGCCCGGTTCGAACCGAACCGTGGCCATGTCTAATATATGGAAAGAAAAAAAAATCCATAAAAAATATATGTTTTATCGAAAGTGGAAACTTGATAAGTCAAGTTGAGACTTAAGTATGAGCTTATCAACCATAAGAATGCCCTTACGACTTGACAAAGGCCAATGCTTAATATTAATGAGTTTTTCTTTTTAGTTTTTTATATAAAATTTTAGTTTTTAATTCATAAAAATACTATTACATTAAAAGAAAGTGAGAGATCTATAAATTTACTATGGATCGCGAATCAAGGAGGTTCGAACCTATATTTTAATAAACTTAACATTAAGAAAATTCAATGTAAATTTCTATAATTTCGATTACAAGTATAATTCAATAAACTTTAAATAAGTTCAGTATTCTTCATTATTGTTCGATTGTAAAAATATATTAATGTTCACGTATCAACTAATTACTAACACCAATTTATTATATTTGTTGATATTATTTTTTAATAGATGATGTCACATCAGTGACATCACAGCATGTCAATGAAGGATTGTTCAAAATAATAAAATTTCATCGTTTTACCTTTTAACATTGAGAAAGCTCTTGACACCATTTTTTATATACCGTAAAGGATCCAACTGAGGTACCTCTCGGAAATAACAGTCAGCGAGAATAAGGATTCTCCAACCACAATAAATGCCATTGCAAAGTATTTATTACCCGTCAAGTTATAATTAATGGTGTCAAGTGCGACCAAGCTTAGAAAAAAATACATGCATTTAATGCATCTAACAACATTGATTATACACATAACCTTGGAGAAATCCCGTGATATGGTGCATTAATTGCGGGATGTCTCGAGCCACTAACCTGCCACTTAAGCTGTCAAGTCCTCTATTACGCTCCGACGGTGTCGTAGATTAAAATTAAGGGATGGACAATGATAGGTGATTGATGTGACAGCTGACAACACTCATACCAGGAGAGCTAAGGAAGCAGTTTGAACCACTATAAATAGAGGTTCAATAGAAGAACAAAGGTATGCTATTATTAACTCTTTGAATCTAAACTCTGTAATTCTGATTATTGATTCTCCATTACACTTAAAACTAACTTAATCGTCAGAATTTAATTGCTAGTGTAAGTCCAGCACTTCTCACCGATCCCCTTTTCCTTTTCAGTTATTATTCCAAGCGACCTCAACCCTTGAGTTTTCACTGTTGCCGAGAACCTTACAGTAAAGATTATCATCGAACTACACAGTAGTTTTAGTCGCCGACCACTCAGTTGTCCTATTTGGCATGAAAGACTGTCGTAAACTACCTAACCCAATATTTATAGTCAACAATATTAATTTACTTTTATAATTGTTACCAACTTAATAATCAAATTTTTATAACAACTAAAATAAATTTTAGAAAAAATAAATGAGAAGGGATATAAAATAGATATAACATGTTCCAAGTATAGGACTAGAAGTAAATAATTCAATCCCACTCTTAATCTCATATAACAAACATGGCCCAATAGTACTAATCAGCACTATTTGTTTAAGATTCTTTTGTCATTGTCGATAAATATTTTTAGCATCATAAATTCATAATAAATGAATCGATAAAAATATTCTTTTTGTTCATATTCCTTAGTTTTCTTTATTACAGTATTTTTTTGTTCATATTCCTTAGTTTTCTTTATTACAGTATTTATCTTTTTCTTACCGACCTTGAAGATTTTAAATTTAACTTCTATGTAATTTAATAGTATTTTTATGAATTAAAAATGAAAATCTTATATAAAAAATTTAAAACAACTCATTAATATTAAGTAATGGTCTTTCTTGGATAAGACAAAAACTCAAGTCTCAATCTTATAAAGTTTCGATAAAGAGATATTCTTTTATGGATTTTTTTCTTTCCATATATATTTTGAACACTCATTTTTTTTTTTTTTAAATATACGTGTGTTATCTCTCTTATTTTGATTTTAGTTTCTAAATCTATTTTATCTCTCTTTTTTTATATTAGATTGGACATATCCAATCCCAACAGTTCCACATAATCTCATGTTGGTGGGACTAAATAATCCCACCAAATTGGTGGGATTATTTAGTCCCACCTTTTTTTTTCTTTTTCAATATAATATAATATTTAATATAAATAAAATTTTATTTTATTTTATTTAAATTAATTTTAAATAGTTTTATTTATTTTAAAAAATAAATTAAATATCTCATTTAATGTTTTTTAAAATAATATTTAATTTTATTTAAAAATATTTTTAAGTAAATTTAATTTAATTTTTTTTTATTTTATTTAAAATTAATTTAAAATGATTTTATTTATTTTAAAAATAATTTAAATATTTTTTTATTAAAAAAATATTCATTTTTAATTAAATTAAATTTAAATATATATTTTATTTATTTTAAAATTAATCTTATTTTTTATTTAAGTTAAAATGAATGTAATTTACTTTAAAATATTTTTATTTATGTGAAAATTAATTTAATAAATTTATTCTGATTTTATCTCATCTCATCCTATACCAAATAAAAAACAGTACTATTTTTAGTCCATACTGCACCAAACACATCACAGTATTAATTTAGTCCAATCCAATCCAGTCCAATCCTACAAAAATAACCTAATTCAATCCCGCGTACCAAACGCACCCTTGGAGTCTTATAGATTTCAATGTTATTGGTAAATTTTTATACTATGTAATTGTACATAACAATGAAATTATAAATTTTGGTTCTTTAATGTTAGAGTTATGATTTTCAATAATATGAGTAATACATATACATATATTTAATTAATGATACATTTATATAATACTTTTTTATATTGATGAATATCATATTTTATATGCGGACACTTTCTCTAACATTTAGAGGATGTTCATATCGAGTATAAAAATAAGTGGGATTCCAACATCAAAGCACATTTTATATATATTTAAACCATTACAATATGAGATATTGTGGAGAATTATTAAACTTTCAATTTTATTGACGTGTCCGACATACTTCTAAATCAATTTTGGCATAAAATGACAAAAAATCACAAGATAAGGAAAACAAAATTTATACATAGAAAACATGGCCCACATATCGAGAGAGAGAAAGGTCAGTGTACTACAGTCTACTGGTACGAAAGTGTCCGCTTACAAGTTACGCACTCCCACAGGTCCGTGACGTAACGTAATCCAATCCAACAACAACACAATTTTTCGACCCGAAAGGAGTGATTTTTTTTTTTATACTATAAATAAGTAGACCCAACACTGAAAAATGGCATCATCAGCCATTGTTGCTTCTCTGGCCACTTCTCTATCTGTTTCTTCTTCATCGTCGCTGTCGTCGATATTGGTTTTCACTAAATTAGGATCTGCGACTGTTCCTGGTTTCAGTTCCAGACTCTCTTTTGCAGTTTCGCCTCTTTGTTTTTCTCGTAGAGGGAGGAGGATCATCATGGCACACGCCACTCTCGGTCTCACCAAGCCCGCCCAAATCGACCCCTACAAGGTCCCTCTCTCTCTCTATATATATATCTACTACGTGTTTGTGTTTTTTCCTCAGTATTCAACGTGTTTGGATGTTACTGTGTTTTGGCTCATACCCATCCCTTTTTATGATGTTTATTATTTCATATGTGTAAGATTGATTTTTTTTTTTTTTTTGTTGGCCTGATTGATTGATATTTTTAGACTAAAAACCCCATATTTGTTGATTTAGTTGATGGGTTCTAAATCAGACATATCATAGTTTTACGTTTCAAGTGCATGGATTGGTGATTTTTTTACTTATTTTTCATGTAATAGGTCAAAGATTTGTTTTTGGTTGATGACTATATTTTGATCAAGGTGGTCTTTAACTATTTGAAGAAATGATAATGAGGATGTGGTTAGATCTGTTATTATAAGCTAAAACCCTTAACAATTAGTTTTTATTTTGGTTTTTTTAAGCCCAAATATCCCATTGTTTACTTTGTAGAAGTCTTAGTTAATGTCACGTGATTGAAATTTTATGTTTCCGTGTGATTTTGAATTCTAAGATTTTTATGATGTCTTTGTTTAAAATGGTTGATAGATCTCTTTTGCTGCAAAAGAGATCGAGGTGGTGGAATGGAAAGGGGATATTCTTGCTGTGGGTGTCACAGAGAAAGACATGGCCAAGGATGAGAACTCAAAGTTCCAGAATTCAATCTTGAAAAAGCTCGATGCTCAGTTAGGTGGTCTTTTATCTGAAGCATCTTCTGAGGAGGACTTCACTGGAAAACCTGGCCAGTCAACGGTTCTTAGACTTCCAGGCCTTGGCTCCAAAAGGGTAGGCTTGATTGGGCTTGGCCAGTCTGCATCGAGTCCCGCGGATTTTCGAAGTCTTGGTGAGTCTGTTGCAGCTGCTGCAAAGGCTGCTCAAGCCAGCAATGTTGCTGTTGCGCTGGCCTCTTCTGAGGGTCTCTCAGAGCAATCAAAGCTCACTTCTGCTTCTGCAATAGCATCCGGTACTTATTTTATGATTTTGTTTTTGAATAATTAATATGTTAGATATATTTATTATAAAAAAAACATGTAATTGAGGTTTTGTGGCATGGTTGAAAATATTATAGGAGCTGTACTTGGGATATATGAAGATAGTCGGTATAAGTCGGAATCAAAGAAGCCAGTACTCAAGTCTGTGGACATTCTTGGTCTTGGAACTGGACCCGGAATAGAAAAGAAGCTCAAGTATGCTGAAGATGTTTCTTCTGGTGTGATTTTGGGAAGAGAGCTTGTCAATTCCCCAGCCAATGTACTTACCCCTGGTATGTATCAGTTCTATTGTTGGATTCTCTCCATAATCCCTTTTTGTGTCCTGCTGTTCAATTGCGATGTTATAACTATATTTTGATGGGTCATAACTGTTTTTGTTCTTCGTATTGATTTGTATCTGGTGACTTTTGTACTGCAGCGGTTCTGGCAGAAGAGGCTTCAAACATTGCTTCCACATATAGCGATGTTTTTTCTGCTACAATTTTGGATGCTGAGAAATGCAAAGAGTTGAAAATGGGGTCTTATCTGGGTGTAGCTGCAGCCTCCGCAAATCCACCTCATTTCATCCATTTGTGCTACAAACCTCCAGGCGGACCTGCTAAAGTCAAGTTGGGGTTGGTTGGAAAGGGGTTGACTTTCGACAGGTGATTATTGTAATTTTATTTTAAATGTTCTAGTTCATTTACTTGAAAAGACCAAAGCCGTAGGGCGGAGGCAATTAGATGTATGTACTTTGAAAGGTGAACTAATGAGTTGTGCTTCATGTAAATAACATATTTCTTGAGCACAAATCTTACTACTTTTCCAGTTTCACTATGTGTATGGCACTGTAACGAGTGATAGACGCATTACCTTCTCCACTGCAATTTTAGTTTTCCCTATTGGCTTGATGGTGATACTACTGAGGATTATACTTCTCCGCTTTTAGTATTACCGGCTTTACCCTGTTTCGGTTCTTGAATTTTCACGTTCTATGTTATTAGTGGTGGCTACAACATCAAGACGGGGCCAGGCTGTTCCATTGAGCTCATGAAGTTCGACATGGGAGGTTCAGGGGCAGTTCTAGGTGCTGCAAAAGCCATTGGTCAAATTAAACCACCTGGAGTAGAGGTATCGTGTATTTTCTTCTGTTCTTTGCTGACCAGAAATCATATCCTTCTTGTTACCTTTTTTGTTTCCCTCCTTTCACTCACTTTTCCACTTTTCAAGCAATCAAATCTAATAAAGTATGCTCTGGTAACTTAGTGAAGGGTGGTGTTCTATGTGCAGGTTCATTTTATTGTTGCTGCTTGTGAGAATATGATAAGTGGTACAGGCATGAGGCCTGGAGATATTGTCACAGCTTCAAATGGGAAGACAATTGAGGTAAATATATGTGATATGTTAAAAAGTAAATGAAATATGAAAAGAAAGAAATCCTTATTCAACTTACAATAGGTTTCTTCAGCTTACTCTGTGCAGCTTACTCTTCATACTTTTGCATGTATGAATGATATTTCTAGTATTCTCCTAACATGTTATGTGAATATATTTTCTTACCACTAAAAGTTAAGTCAAGCTTGAATTCTTGCATAACTTGCACAGTTGAAATTTTTTGAGTCAGGTCCTTGTTCAATCTAGTGCATCCACATCATCATTGGGTGGAGCTGGCGACAAATTCATGAGGCTGGACTAGATTAGGTTGAATCCCAAATTCTGAAGCCAGCTCCATCCAACTGATTGTATTATAGAAAAATTTAATCTGATTGTGCAGCTATCTTTCTAATGGGCTTGCTTTACTGGCTGAGGGGGTGTGTGCAGGTCGGTTTGCCTAATACTTAAATCTGAACCAAATATATTGAGATCCCTTTCCTTACTGAAACAATGAATTGTTAAATTCTCTTGGTTCAATAAGCTGTTGTGAACTTTCCTAGGACTCAGTGAAAGCAGTTACAGTTATATTGGGCTTTTCAGTACTCATGTATTTTTACTTGCTGTTTGTCAATGCATTATTGGAAGAAATGATCACTTCAAGATTGTTCAACGTTACATTTGAGTTTTGTTGATACGTTGCACATGTACTTGAAACAAAGTTTTGCAGATTTATATATCAAATTTTTGTCTAAAGCATTCATCTTTCCTGACAAAAAATACAAAAAAGAGTTTTGGTTGGGGTTCATAGTGGACCAGGTCAAGTCTTGGAATCTTATTAGTGGTGGTAAACAAAATATGTTTTGATGGCATTTATTGCAGGTCAATAATACTGATGCTGAAGGCAGACTTACACTTGCGGATGCTTTGGTTTATGCATGTAATCAGAATGTAGATAAGGTAAATACTAAATGACATTAGTGCCGACGCATTGTCTTTGGGGAATCCAAATAGTTGACCATTTTCTTTGTATTTTATAATTATTAAACTTTATGAAATTGCATCTTTAATGAGAAGAAATATGAATCTATATTTGTTTCCTTGCATTAGACAGTAAATGATAAGTTGATAACAGAATAAATATTTTTGGTTAGTGTTGCTTAATAAGTTAATATGATTGATAATTCAATACTAAAATGCTTTGTTTTCTTCTTAGTCAGAGTTTGAACCTTTTTAGTTTGGATTAGAGTTCTCTTTAACACCATGTTCAATTATTCTGCAGATTATTGACCTGGCAACATTAACAGGAGCCTGCATAGTTGCTCTTGGACCTTCAATTGCAGGTATACATACGGTCTCCATGTTGACATTTTTGGATAAGAGCGTTAAATGTATTAGCATTCTGGGGGAGTGTCAAATATTAATGCAGGAAATGTGTTAGTGTGGTGTCAAATTTTATGCATTATACGAGTCCTAAAAATAAGCATCTAAGCTACACTGCCTACTAGAAACTTGGTGTAGTGGGATGTGGTGTTCAATATTGTTGAGCACCACCTTCATTTTAAATTTCTTAAGAAGATTATATACATTTTTTTATTGGGAAATAAAATTCTTGAATGAGTTTTGTTTCACCTCCAACCCAAGAAAAAAACTCATCAATCCCAGATCGGTCATTTAAAATTCATTAATCATAAAATTTTTGAGATCTATATGCTGAAAATCAATTGTGGACAATTTTATTTTCTTCCCCCTTGTCTTGGAATATAAATGAGTTTTGAGAAATTTGGAACCTAATTTGTTCCTTTGTTTATGGCATTCACAATTTATAATTGAGTTGATATTCATAAAATTTGAATCCATGATTGCCACTGATAACTGACGGGGTTTTTCTTTTTGTAAGGTATGTTTACACCCAGTGATGACCTGGCGAAGGAGGTATTTGCAGCTACTGAGGTCAGTGGAGAGAAACTTTGGAGGATGCCATTGGAGGAAAGTTATTGGGAGTCAATGAAATCGGGAGTGGCTGATATGGTAAATACTGGTGGTCGGCAAGGTGGTTCAATCACTGCAGCTCTGTTCTTGAAACAGGTACCAAACTAAGCAATCTACTTTCTGTCATTTCAGACATGATTCTCACTTGGTACATGTTCACATATCATTTTGCTTTCATCTATCTTAGTCTGTTTCATTGTGAGTGGTTCTATTAAATTGATTAATGGTGGGATATACACATATATACACTGGAAACCCCGTAACATATCTAGTACCACACATGCTCGTTTTCTTTCCTCCGTGACTCTCTCACTTCGAAATTGAGGTTCTCTTAGAAGTATACTGTGGATATCTAATCTATCTATATAATTTTCTCTTTCTTTCCTTTTGCAGTTTGTTAGCGACAAGGTTCAGTGGATGCACATTGACATGGCTGGCCCTGTCTGGAGTGACAAGAAGGGCGGCGCTACAGGATTCGGCATTTCAACTCTGGTGGAGTGGGTTCTGAAGAACTCATCTTAGGCATAATAGTTGGTAGTACATTTTGATAAAATTGTTACTTGTCAACAAAAGTGTGAGAAGAGAATGAGAGAAGAAAAGCAAAGAAAGAGAGAAATCTTTCCAGGGTTGTCTGGTTTTTTCTGAACTCAATTGTTATGAATAAAACATGCAAGGGAATTGTTCTGTTGAGAGTAGTTCTCTATTGTCACATTTTATCTTAACATGTTTTTGGAGCTCAATATATCATATGGATTTTCCCTGTGCAATTCCACTATTCAAAGCATCGTTGACCGTGTTTTTCTGAACGGCCAGATATGCTATATGCTGATCGCACCAAATATTTTTTTTCTGTTGAGGAATGCTACCGGCGGTCGCCCACGTGGCCACATGTCGCACATTCATTACAAAAGATTTTTTTCTTTTTTACTTATTTTCGTTATTTTAAAATTAACCATTTTCTTCTCCCTTTATATTTTTTTAAGCCTTTTCACTTGCAATCTTTTTTTCTATTTTTTATATAAATTTACTTTTTTTTCTCTTTGTAAAACCTCATGAAGTGACTTTGTAAAATTGTTTTTTAAAAGAAAATTAATATTAGTCAATAATTTTTATTTTATAATAATAGATTCAGACGTATTTATATTGAGGAATATGATACTTTATATTAGATTTTTAAACATTTAATTATGTTTTTTAGGTATGGTATGTTAAATTGGTATTATTATTTTTTTTAAAAAAAAATTATGATATGAGAATTTTAAAAGTGTATTTTGTATTATTTTATATTAATTTTTTATTTTAAATTTTATAAATTTAAAATTTAAAATTAATCATCGAAGAAATATACTTAATGGTTGTTAAAAGATTAAAAATTATTTTATTTTTATTATTGATCTTTTTTGACAAGACTAATTGAAAATACATTATTATATTTTTAATTAATATTTTTTTTATTGGTAAATAAGCATTATTAGATAAAAAAAAATTTTCAATTTAGTAAATGTTATTTTATTATAATTTTAATATGAATTCAAAAGTGACTTTATTTTAATATGTTGTATACACTATAGTAACTTGTGATGTAAAATATTAAGTTCGTATATAAAATAAAAAAAATTTTAAAAAAAAAAGCAATTGAAAAGGCTTAGAAAAATATAAAGAAAAAAGCAAATGGAAATGAAATGACAATGTTATAAATAAAAAAGAAGAAAATGGTTAATTTTATAAGCCATGTGCCAGATACAGAAAAGGCCTAATGGGCTAATGAAGTGATATTTTTTATTTTTATTTTTGTATATCTCTCGGTGAGATTAAACTTATAAGAGATTTTATTTATTAACTGAATTAGTTAATATTTATTTTTAAAAAAGCTCTCGCGGGCATATATATTATGAAGCTACTTGTTGTGCTCATAAATAAATCAATACTTAAAAGGAAAGGTTGTTAATGTTAGTAAAAGTAAAATATAAGTAGTATAGATATTTAAGAAAAGATTAATGAAAATGCTTTTAATTAATTTGTTAGTTTGACAAAATAAGAAATTATAAAATTTATTCATCAATGTGAAATTTAGGTAACTTATAATGAAGGAATTCAGGGTGTGTTTAGTGTGAGATATTGAATTGAACTATTTTTATGGGTATGATAGAATTGAAATAGATTGAATTGAACTGGACTAATTAGTATTATGATGTGATTAGTATAATATGTATTTAACTAAAATAGTATTGTCCTTTATTTGGTGTAGAATGAGATTGGATAAAATAAGATTGAATTAAATTATTTTTATATAAATAAAATTATTTTAAAGTATTATATAATTAAATTAAAATTATTTAAAATACATCTAATAAAATATAAAAAATTTGAAAATTATATATATTTATATTAAATATTTTAAAATTAATTGTACATAAAAATATTATAGAAATTAATTAAATATTAAAAATATATATATAAAAAGAAGTTTAAAGGGGTATAAAAGCACCAGCTATCAAATCTCGTTTTTATTTGGTGTAATATGAGATTTGACAAAATATAGTCATGTGTTATACTTTATCTAATGTGAGATTGGTCAGTGTAAAATTAAATTAAATTAATTTTAAAAATTTTAAATAAATCTAATAAAAAAATATTTTTAAAATAAAATAAATATTTAAAATTACAAATAATATATATTTATTGATATTAAGTAATATTAATTTTTAAAATATTTTAATAATATATATTTAATAAATATAATATTTTATATATAAATAATTAAATAAAAAATTTAAAAAAAGGCAAAAGTAAGGGAGGAACCATGGAACTCAGTTGTCCCGTGCTCCCAGGTGGAACTCAATAGTGTCAGCATTATTAATTCATCTCAACATGCCCTTAAGGATTTAAGAAAGAATTGTTATAGTAACTTATCCGATATAACCCTAAAGTAAATAAAACATATTAAAGAGTTATTTAAAATAAGAGATAATAAAGGTATTTGGTTACAAGAGATACTTACACCTAGAGGTTATGAGTTCGAGTCGTTGTCCCTTCCCCAAATCCCGAATTAATTGTAACAGCTCAAAAAAGTAAAAAAACATAGTTAAAATTAAAAAAATAAATGAAAAACTTATTTTTTTTTATTTCTAATAAAAGTATTCAAATGTTAATATCAATAGTGTTTTTGTAATGAACATTCATCTTTGGTTAAATTGCAGTGCACTTTTTTTTTCATTAAAGGTAAATGGTCTAAGTTTCATATTTACTCATAAAATCTTAAAGTCCGTGACTTTTCTCATGTGTTGTGAGAATTACTATTCAGGTTGTGATTGATCTTGCTAGGTTTGTCAAGTTCGTGGTTGATCTCGTTAGGTACTAACAAACTCTTTAATCTCATAGTGTATGTTGTGAGAGTTGTTATTCGGGCATGTTCATCTTGTTCTGTAATCTTAAACTCTTCTCCTGTGTTGTGAGAATTGTTTTACGCTCTGTGTTTATAATGGTGTGGTTGATCTCATGGATCTTAAGAAGCTGTTATTCGCTATGTGCTTACAGCAGTGTGGTTGATCTCATGGATCTTAAGAAATTGTTATTTGGAGTATGCTTGCAGAGGTGTGGTTGACGTTACTAGGTCTTGCCAAACCCCAACTTAAAAGTTGCTATTTAAAGTGTGCTTGCGTTGTATGAATTGCTATACGGGTCGTATTTATAAATGTGGTTGATCTCTTCAGGTCCCAACATATATTGACTATAGAATATCTTTATAGTGATGTGGTTGATCTTATTAGATTTCGATAGCTCCAACCCAATGGAGGGTTTAGATCCTTACCAAAATAGTGTCAATTTCAAAACTAAATTTTATTTTTCCGGATATTAAGAGGAGTTTTAGATTGTATTTTGGTAGGTTAGGCCTTGAGTAAACCGAAAAAACCTCTTATTTACTGCGGTAAAAATGACATTTAAGTATTTATAAGTTTAGTGACCAATATCTTCCAACAAATCAGAGTGGCGCAGCGGAAGCGTGGTGGGCCCATAACCCACAGGTCCCTGGATCGAAACCAGGCTCTGATATAACAGAGTAGCTTCCGATTGCCATTACTTTTTTGTGGCAATTTATTACAAATTTAGGGGTCAGAATATAAATTCATATATTAATGGGTGCACCCCAATAAATTTTAGTGGGTATCCACTTTCGAAAAATCGAAACCCGATTGGACCGCACGATCTTCTAAGTCAAAACACGCACAAATCTTTGCACGCAATTGCTTTACAGCACCACTTCGCACGTGCTCCCAGAATTTTAAAGATAAAAATTGTTTAAAATTAGAAAAAATATATATAAAAAATTGAACTCTTTATGTTAAATATATATATATATATATTTGAATTGAGTTACACATTAACTGTAATGTTTCATATCAAAATTCATTGTTTTATAATATTGAAATCTCAATGATAATTACACATTAAATATATTTTTTAATATTTCATATCGAAATTCATAGTTTTAGGATAAATGAATGTGGACTTATCTCTGGTATACTTTTTATAGGTGGAATCAACTTATTAAAAAATTCACAATTAACTTTTCTATCATTAACGTTGATCATTATGTACAAATAAAATAAAAAATATTTGATAAAATATGGGTTGGATCTCCATGAGATCCACCTTTAGATCTCCATAGAGACGGCGGAGGGAAGCTAGAGCTTCCACCCATTCGTAGGTGACTCTTGGCGAAGCAAATGAGGGGATGAGCTTCCCCCTATCATGGAGCTCTATAAAACAGTTTTTAATTTTTTTAAAAAATTTTAAAATAAATCTCCTTTGTGGAGATGTTAAGTTCTTTTTTCATATTTTATTTTTAATAAGTTATTTTAAATAAATCTTCATCGTCAATTTTAAATGAAATAGATTGTAATTAAAAATTATTATTTTTAAAAATAAAATATATTATTTTTAATTATTTTTTTTTTCAGTTATTATTATTTTATTTTAAAATTTAATTTTTATTTAATAATTTTTTAACCATTTTTTTTTGTCTAAATAATGAAATAACCTTAAAATCATTAAATTTAATTATTGGGTAGTTTATTTTTTTCCTCTGAAGACTAAATAGTCTTGAATTTTACTAAAGACTGAAATTTAAAAATTAAATAATATGTTTATTTTTTTTTCTTTTCAAACCACTGGATATGCTTGTTTGTTTTTTTAAAATAAAAATTTCTGAAGACAGATAATTTGACATTTATACCTTTATTATTATTAATTGTTATATATTTTTATTTGCTATGAATAACTAAAACTAAATAATTTAATAAATCCTAAAATATTTTTACATATATATTAATAATATTTTATTTAGGATAAAATTATAATAAATAATTATATTAAAAATAATTTTTTTAGGAGCCGAAACCGAGATATATGTAAAGCCTCAAATTGTAGGATAATTATTCCTTCTAATCACAATTATAAACAATAATATAAATATATCTAATAAATATATCTAACTTGCTACTATAATAAATGTTTGAATATTTAGATTAAAATATATTTGCTAGTAAGATTAAACAAAATAAATCAAATATTTAGAAAAGTTGACTTGCAATTTGATTTATGAGTTGTTACACAAACATTTGATTTAATTTTTTAAACGGGTGAATTGCACTCAAGTACCCTGACTTTTATCATAATTGTACGTTTAATGTCAGTTTTGTCATAATTGCACTTTAATACCCTGTAATCCGTTGACCACTGTTAGAGTAACGGTTGACCAAACGGATTCAGGGACAAATTGGTCTTTTACGTTTAAATTTATTTTAAAAAAATTTAAAAAATCATCCAACCAATAAGAACATGCCACGTCATATTTTAATTAATTTTAAAAAATATTTTTTAAAAAACCAAATAAAAAAAAAATTTGAAAAAATTTTTGTTCGAACCTAGCTGGGTTCGCGTTCGAACCCAGCAACTGGGTTCGCGTTCGAACCCAGCAACTGGGTTCGCGCTCGAACCCAGTGGCTGGGTTCGTGATTGAACCCAGTTTCTGGGTTCGAGCACGAACCCAGGGTTCGTAGCACGAACCCAGAAACTGGGTTCGAGCACGAACCCAGGGTTCGTAGCACGAACCCAGAAACTGGGTTCGTGCTCGAACCCAGAAACTGGGTTCGATCGCGAACCCAGCAACTGGGTTCGATCGCGAACCCAGATTTCTAGGTTCGAGCACGAACCCAGTTCATCTGAGTTCGAAGATCATCTGATTTTTAATTTTTTTTTTTGTTTTTTCCTTTGAGGGGCATTCTCGTCATTTTGCCTGAATCCGTTTGGTCAACCGTTACTCTAACGGTGGTCAACGGATTACAGGGTATTAGAGTACAATTATAGCAAAACTAGCATTAAATGTGCAATTATAATAAAAATTAGGGTACTTGAGTGCAATTCACCCTTTTTAAATACATTTGTTACTCCTTAGTGTTTGATTTTGATTAGCATTGTTTGATTTTGATTGGCTTTATGACCATCCAATTGAAGCTTCTCATCATCATAATGCAATAAATTTGTAATAAGCTGCTTCTTTTTTTATTATTATTATAATAAGTGATTGTTTCTAACCGAAATAGAGCTTCTCTCTCCAGTAATATTATTGCAACTTTCCCTTATAAAAAAATTATCACAGCATAAAAAAACAAAGAATTGCAATCTATAATAACAAATCAATTGAATGGGAAGCTACACAAAGAAATAAAAAAACTTATGTGTACATTACAAATAAAGTTATAATTTTTTTATTTTAAATAATAAAATTATATAGAGCACAAGTAGCTCGATATAGAAAATAAATAAATAATTTTTACTATAATTTTACTTGAAAATATTTTAATTTTTTGATTCCAAAAAGTTTTGAGCATGAGAAATGATTATAATTTTTTTTTTTATTAAAGTCATGGGTGAAAAAAAAAAAATTGTATGATATAAAATTAGATAAAACTGAAAATATATTTTTTTTTTTTTGTTTTTCTTAAACAAAAACTGGAAATATATTATACTTAAATATATTTAAGTGATTTACTAAAAAATTAGAATTTTTTAATAAATTTTTAAAATGTTAAAGATTACAAGAGTTAAAAAAAAAATTAAAAAATAATAATTAATAATTTCTACACTTTTTTTTTCACATAATAAGTTATAATTTTATGGAATAGATACACCCAAAAAATTACTTGACACGTGCACAGTCAAATTTCCTTTTGAGCCCCTCCCCCCTTCCCCGCCCCCCACCGAAAGCGAGCAACAAGCAGTTTCTTTCTCTTCAGACATAATTGAGAAGAGAGACTCTTTGTTTACTTTTGCGTGTTTGTGTGTTGTGTGTTTTTTTTTTCCCTTATATGTTCCAACATTTTTTCTTTTAAAATTCGACTTGTGAACAACAACAGCATTGAATAATCAGTGGATTCACACACGCTTTGATCAATCACCGAAAAACACTTAACTGGGTGACAAGAATGGAATATACCAAATCTTCTTAGCTGTCTTTTTTTTTTGGGTGAAGTAACAGCAGCAGCAGCAGCATCATTTGATCAGTGATCATGTAGTTTATGTTCTTGCTGTGGATAAAAGAGAGAGAGAGAGAGAGAGAGAGAGAGAGAGAGAGAGAGAGAGAGAGAGAGAATGAGTGTTTCTTTGACTGTAATGGCTTTTAATCTTCATGAAGATCAACCAGAAGACAGTCCAAATTCATGGGTGAAGAGGAGGGATTTGTGTATCAGTGTTATCACCAGTTACTCTCCTATAATTCTCTGCACTCAACAAGGTTGTTGCTTTTAATGTTTTTTGTTTGTGTGTGTGGATCTTGTTGGTTTTTCTTTCAAATGGGTGATCTGGGTTGTTTTCTGTTTGTCTATTGGAGGTGGGGTTTTGCTCTTTGAGGATTTGATTGGATTTTTTTTTAGTGTTTCTCATGATTGAATATTGATTGAATTGAAGCTTGAGTTGTTTGGTTTAGGTTGCATGTTTCTTTCTTCAAGTTGTTGATCTGAGATTGTTTCAATTGATATTTTTGAGTAGGCTGTTCTTTTTTCTATTTATTTATAGTATCTGCTGTTTCTTGGTATTCATTTTATCTTTCTATTTGGATTCAGGTGTTAAATCACAGTTGGATTTTCTTCAGCAGTGCTTGCCAGGTAACTAGATTTTGGATGATTTACTTCAAAAAGTTTTGAACTTTAAAATGATTTGTGTTTGCTGTTAGTATATTGAAAATGTCCAAATTTGATTCAAGAAGATTTTGTTTAGCTATTCAATCCAGGAAAATGAGGAAGACATGTTTGTGGATATAGTGGCTCAGTCATTTATTGGATTGGACATGTTTACGTATACATAAATCTAAAGTAGAATATCGTTTCCTCTTATGGTTTGTTCGGATTTTATATGTTCTTTTGTGAAATAACGTAATTCTTTTTTTGCTTTATTGCTTGAGTGATAATCTTGGCTTTAATTGTAAATCCAAATTGCATTTATTAGTAAATGCGCTGTCAAAGAATATGAATGAGAAGCCATAAGTAAAAAATTAAAATGTACAATTTAAGAGAGATAAGCAAATGCTTTTCAGTGAGTGAACAAAAAATTGGTGCAAATGTGGAAATATAGGAGTTTTTGAATAAGCTAAATGTAAGATGATATTCAATTAATGAGTGGGAGTTGTTTTGATTGCGGCAGTGGCCGTAGCCATGAATCTGCTACATGCATGTGAGATTATTTAACTTACGACACAGTTTCAAAGAGAGTAGAGATTGTGTTTATTTTGAAGGAGGATGAACAGTTCTAGAATCGTTGGAGATTCATCCATGACTAGCACCTTGAGAGTTACAAAATAAACTAAACCAAAATGCTCGAAAGGGAAATAGTAGTGAGTTTCCTTGTGTAGTAAACATTTTCGTGAGCTATTTTGTACTCGTGAAACTGATATATAATTTAGTTTCTTTTTTCTTTTCTGTTTCTATTATGAAGTCACTTTATACATTATGGTTTTGTTGGCCTTTTTTTTTTTTTTTTGTAATTTTCAAACATATTAATTGTTACAGTCTTACAGACATAAAAAGCACGCTAAATACATACATACAAGAGAAGGGATTTGGATTAATAGTAGTACCATTTCTATATTGAACTTTATAATTCGAATTCCTTTATGATTATATGATTTCTATGGGCAAATAGTACTGTTATATATAATGGGATTTTCTGTCTTTGTTTTGTCCAAACCTTCCTTGCTCTTCTCATCCTAAACGTGAAAGTTTTATTTATCCATTGCTTCTTTCATATCCTTTAGGCTATGATCAATTTGGAACATCGAGAAAAGGATCTGAAGACATGTCAGATGAACATTGCACCATCTTCTATGACAAGGAGAAGGTATTTGATTTGTTTGTTGAGATCATCTGGCAGAGATTCTAAGTTTGTTTTATAAAATATATCATCTGGCAGAGTCCAATTGGCCTGTGTTAATTCCATCTTGTTTTTAAATGAAGGTAGAGCTGTTAGAAGGTGGAACCTTTTGGTTGTCCGAGTCACCTTCTGTACCTGGAAGCAAAGCATGGGGTTCCGAAGTTCCATGTATCGCAACTTGGGCAATATCCTTTTTATTTTACTATACATACTTAAAAGTTATTTTCTTCTTTTCTTTTTTTGGCTGGATCCTTTTTTTTCCTCCAAATTTTTACCATTAAATATTATAGCAGAGCATTGATGATTTGTTTCTTTGACGTGATGCCCACACATTTCAACTGAAAGGAGTTGAACCGCCGGGTTTCTCATTTCAAATAGTTAATACAAACATGGATGAGTTTAGTCCTCGTGCCCGTAGGCGAAGTGCTTTGCTGACATGGCAGCACATTGCCTCCCTACCTCCTAGCTTGCCAGTTGTATACTGTGGAGGATTCAACACTCAAAAGGAATCAACTACAGGACGTTTTCTTCTTGGGAGATCAAGGTATTCTTTAAACAAATTTATTCGTTGGTTTTCTTGTTATAAATTTTACCCTTTTCTCTGTTTGTTGTGTGTCACCCACATTAACAGCTCATATTCTATTTGAACTGTAAAACTTCTGCTTCTAGAGAAACGGGTTGCACAATGAATTGGTTAGCTGAACCAAAAATATTAAAATCGGGGAACTATTGATATGATTCTATTGCTTTCGCATATTAGTGCTTCAGTAAGTAAATAGTGTTATGGTTTCCTAGAATAATGGGGAATCTACACTTTAATTTCAAGGATAGTAACTTTCAGCAGGTGTGGACCTATATTCATTCATTCAATAAATTGCACTGTACAATGATAATACTTTTTGTTGGCCATGGAAAAATGACATAAAATTTCTATTAGTAGAGTCTTATTAGAAACATCTGTTTCAGAGCACAGGTATCTCTTTTACGTTTTCAGGTGAAAGTTAATGTAGTCTTGGTTACTTCTTCTGTTTATTAGGTTAGCTGCATCACCATTGTACTACCATGTTACTGGTAAACAACCTAATCTCAGTCCCTAGATCGTCCTCTTGCAATCCCAGCCTGATTAACAGCGCCTTTCTTGCCTTTATTTTTTCACTTTGTTGTTGTTTCCTTGATTACTAGAAGGATTTCTAGGTCAAGCTTCATTGAAGAAAGAAAACGGTGAATGGAGTTGCACTTTCCTGTGGGATCTGTGATGCACTACAGATACTTGGAGTCAACTTTGGTTTTTGATTTTTGCTTAGGCTTCTTTTCTTTTCTTTACTTTACTTTTCTTTTTCCCCCCTTCAAAGCAACTCCTTCCGAGATTCCTTTATTTCAATAACTGGAAACAGTTCAAAGTCAACCAATTAGTAGTCATCTTGGATTCTCATATGCTGTGGCATACAGAATGAGAATCATTTCTGACTTGCCCTTTTCAGTTCTAAATCTTACATAGACAATTGAATGGTTTAAAAGGATATGGAGCCAATCTCATTTTTAAGATTGCAGCTTGGAACTGTTAATTGCAACGTAGTTTCTTTAAGTTAGTGTGTACTGGTTCTGTTGGTCTGGAAGGAAAATGGAATTAACAGAAATGATATTCAGTTGCTTTTGGGTGAAATATTTATCGAATCATTTGTTAATTTAGGATCATTGATGCATGCATTTCCTTTATCTGGAAAAATGTCCTATAAGCTAATAGAATTGACCTTGCTTTTTTGGTAAAAGAAAATGGCATTGGAGTATGGAATTTTTTTTTTTCTTTGCATTCTACTTAAATATAATACTAGGCGGCCAAGTGTAATTTCCCTAACTTTAGTTTGAGAGAATGTTTATATTCTAGTATTCTTCATAATAGCTTGCTGATTGGTTGGCTGCTGGCTTCTCTCTATGCGTGTCTGCAGAGAGCATGGTGTGGTGGGAGACATGAGGGATGCATGGCCTAGTGCCCGGGTGCGAAAAAATGTCTCTCTGATACGCACTTACCATGGTTTCAAAGGTATCAGTCTAGCAACTTTTACAGTTGCTTTATTAGGCGCATGGTAAAGCCAGCTGTGACCTAACTTCATTCTTTGTTGGTGTTAGGTGACAAGCAAGGAGCTGTAGAATTCCTCAAGTTGATTTTTAGAGCGCTCTGCCTCTGCTGGGACCGCCAAACTCAGGATCTACACATCGATTGGATTCTCTTTAGAGGTAGATCTCTCATTCCTGTTTTGTCCGAAGTGGTCAACGATAACATTGATGGGTACTATCCGTCCTCTCACTATCCGATATTTGCTGAATTTATGCTTCCTCGTACTGTGAGAATCATTGAACAACCCAATCCTACCCAAGAAGAAAACCAATAACATTCCCATTTGTTTGGAGGTTCATCACCCACACGTTCATCGTTAATCTACTTAAAAAACACGAATGCTTCATGTGGTTATAGCGGCCCTTCACCTGTCAAAAGAGGAAGGAGAGATTTTCAAGGTGGTGGTGTTTTTCAACTTGTTTGTGAAGTTATTTTAAATTTTGTGTTGCATCTAGAAATACTCTCTGGGTGCTGCTTCCCCAAATCGAGTCTTGTAGGATAGTGGGGAGAAATTTATTCATTTTCTTGTGAAGTTTTATTGCTAGTGTTTTGAAAATTGTTTGGGAATGTGCCTCATATTGTTCTACTTGTGATGATTAGTAACTTTTGAAAGGATAATAAAGTTTGAGATTTATGAATGTTTTACTTGGGTCCGGCTAAATCAACTTAAAATCTCGACTTAAATTTATGACTTCAACATCTATTCATCTATTTCCTTACAATCCAAGGGTTTTCATCTATTTTGAAGTCGTTTGCTCTTCTTTATCATTCGATTGCAAAGAAATAGATGGATGAACGGATTAATGATTAAGTCACGAACCAAGATTTTGAGTTAATATAACCTGACCTGCTTTACTTTTCATCTTTTTTGTTCCAAAAACCTTTGTTGTTAGTTTGAATTGAACACTCGGTACAAAATAGGTTATGTCATGAGCCAGAAACCCACTAGCCATGACATAAAAAAAAGAAGGAAGAACACTTCCATCAAAGGGAAAACATATGATAAAGCACTAATAGATGTTTTACTGTACAGAAAAAGTCTTCAACATAACGGACATTTGTACGTACATACATTTATATGATGATGTGATGATGAATATATGCGGCGCGATTCATTTTACATGTTTACACTTCACATTGCCATCCGTAAGCATGTGTGGACTCTGAAGTCTGGAGGCTCCTTTTGTTGATAGATGTATAATGTATTACTAGAGATTAGTCATGTTTCTATAAAGATTTAATCATGCATCTATAATTAACATAATCCTAATAATAATAATAATAATAATAGCATAATTATTTATTGAGAGAGTCAAGATCGTCGCGTACGGCTTCAAAAAAAAGGCAGTAAACTCTTCACAAAGCAATGAATTAATCAAACTAACATGATTAATTAATGTATTAATACCCAATTAAGTTGTAGAAAGGAAACATCATGAATAATTATTCTTTATCATAAATATATATATATATATATATATATATATAATTTAGGTGGTTCTAAAGGGTCCACACTCCACACCCACCTTGCAATCTCTGTTAGATGGTCACTGTCACTACCATATTGCCCTCCTACTATTTGGTGGGTGTTTCTTGATCAAATGTAAAATGATACAAATATATATATATATATATATATATATATATATATATATGAATAGTAGTCATATAGAATTTAAATCATGACGAAAGTGACTGAAAAAGAAAACCCACTAATGCTTCATGTGGTTGTAAAGTTTATTGTCAAATGACTCAAATCTTGAAAGGTATAATTTAGGTTATAACTGAGTATTACAAATATTGTTTTTGATGGTATCTTTGTTATTTATGGAATCTAACACCAATGGCATCGGAGATATTATGAGATATTATGAGATCTGGTGAGATCAACTGCTATAAATACGGTTTGGAATGCAACTCCTACCGTAAGAAATAGTTCGCTCTCCACACTTTATAATTTAATGGATAAATGAGATACTCAACTATCATCACAAAAGTGAAAGGGGGGAGATACACAACTACTTTTCTAATTTTAAAAGGAAAATGTTAATGTGCAGTTCCTGCATAAAATCCTATATCCCAATGATATAAAAGTTTTATTTTTATATAAATTTATACCCATACAAAACCTCCTAATATGTGATGGTTTTTTTTTTTTTTTTTTTTTTTTTTTTTTTTTTTTGATTTCAAAAAAGCTTCTATTACAGAAGACCAACAAGAAAATTAGGCCCAGGATTGAACCAACAAAACTCCTCCTTAGAGGAAAAGGCTAGGGAAGCAAGAGAGTGTGCCATTCCATTCCCCGAACGAGGAATGGCATGACAGTTGGAAACTCCCACAGCCCTAAATAGAGCCTTAACATCAGAAAAAATAGGGTCCATAACAGAACTAGGAAGAGAATTAAGCAACCTAGCCACGACAGAGACAGCATCTAACTCAACCCACTCAATAATCAGGTTGAACTCCTTCGCCAGCAGCAACCCCTCTCGCAACGCCAGCAGCTCGCCAAGCTCAGCAAGAAAAAACCCCAAGAGGGGCTTAGCAGAAGCTACAACCACCATGCCCTGAGAATCACGCACCACTGCATAAGAACCCATCACAGAACAACCAGGCTTCACTGCTGCATCAGTATTCAACTTCAGGGAACCTGCGGGAGGAGGCGACCACGGAGGAGAGCGAGACTGCCTGGGGGGCTGGAGAGGAGAGCCAAAGACCTTCTGGGTACCCTGAAATTCACGAAGCAAAGAGAGAGACCAAGAAACCAAATCAGCACTAACCCTGGGGGATTTAGAATGACAGACAACATTCCTTTCAGACCAAACCCCCCACAGGATCATGCAGAACTCCTCGAGCTCTGCTCTCTTAGCCCTAACAAAAACCCACAATATCAAATCAAAACAAGAAATATGGCACTGCAAATTGAGAATGTCCCAGAAAACAGTGGACTCCCAAATAGTGCGCACGGAGCTGCACCAAAAAAGGGCATGGGCTGAACTCTCGGGAGCTTCACCGCATCTAGAACAACACGGGTCAACCACAATCTTCCTAGAGCAAAGATTACAAAGAGACGGAATGGCGTTGTGGCAAACTCTCCATATGAAAATTTTAATTTTGGGGGGGATGTTGAGATTCCAAAGTGCAAGTCACCATCTCGAATCCGGACACGAGGAAGAACCTTTGAGGGAGAGTTTTTCCTGCGCTGCAACTCTATACCCACTCTTCACAGAATACTCCCCAGACTTATCAAAATGCCAGATTAAGGAATCATTACAATCACCCAAACTCAGAGGAATTTCCAGAATAGAATCCCTATCCGCTGCCACAAAGACCTGATCAAGCTTAGCCAAATCCCAAGAATGGGACGAAGGGGAAATGAGAGATGTGACCATGAGATCATCCACAGGGGCATTCGAGAAGGGTCTGAAAGTGGACTCCCTTGGTATCCAAGGGTCCTGAAAAGCACTGATATTCTTACCATTCCCTACCCTCCAACGAAGGCCCTTAATAAGAAGACTCCTGCCCCAAACCAAACTCCTCCACAGATGAGAACTCCCCTGTTTCAGCGAGACAGATAAAAACTCCTCCTGCCTGAAATACTTTGCCTTAAGAACTCTAGAAACCAACGAGTCTTTATTCATAACAATTCTCCAAGCCTGCTTGCCCAGAAGAGCTTGGTTAAAAAGAGATAAATCTTTGAACCCAAGCCCCCCACAAATTTTCGGAGAGCACAACTTGTCTCTAGAGACCCAGCAGATTTTCTTATTACCATCTGAGGCACCCCACCAAAAGCGCATAATCATAGAGCACAACTCATTACACAGAGCAGAAGGCAACTGGAAAATACTCATTGTGAATGTAGGGATATGTGATGGTTTTTAAAAATGGCTTTTAAGCCTTTTTAAATTATTTAGGAAAATAGCTTATGAAGTTTAAAAGTTCTTTGTACATCCACTTGTAGTAAAGTGGTTAGTGCAACTCTCTCCTACCTTAGTAGTGAGGAGTTCGATTCCCACCATGTGTATATGTGGGTAGTTAATCTCGACAGGTCCCAGTTGTTGATATTATAATTGTACCCCCTTAAAAAAAAAAATTCTTTTATGGGAAGTCAAACCTCATATAGTTTCTAAGAGAAGAGCTTCCAATTAAATAAGTTTTTTTTTTTTGAAAAGCAATTAAATAAGGAAAGTTAAAATCCTTTTTATGAAACTTTTGTACGTCCAATTTTATCATTTTCACGGTTAGTAACAAAATAAAAACTTTAATATTTTTAAATTTGTCCCTTTTCTAAATTTTATTGTTTTTTTAAAATGCTGCTATTTTTAATTATTAGAATTCCATTTGTTTAGTTTATTTTTAAAATTATAAAATTGCTACTATTTTTAAGTTAATCAAAAATCTTTTAAATATAAATGAAATTAATATATTATTGAATTTTAATAGGGTAAAAATGATGAAAGTACCTTCTCACAATAACTACTAGAAAATTAAATTTACAATATTGTATAGTCATATCATAATTAGAAGAGATTTTAATTTTTTTAAAACGGTAACTAAAAAGTTTTAATTTCAACTTCTCATCTTTTATAGGCAAAATGTAAAAGTAAAATTATTTCAAACGAGAGCACGTGATAAAAGAATTTTATTTTAGTTATTATATAAAATTATAGTAATTAAAAATAAATTTATCAAAATACATATAGATTGATTTTGAGTCTTATAACGATTTTAACATCAATATTCACCAAACAGCTGTTTGATTAACTTTACAGCAAATTATTTTGTTAACAGAGTTCACATTAATTATTTTAAAAGTTACAGCAATACCAACTAGTCATACAACATGAAAAACTACTCTTATATTAAAAAAGTTTCTCGCACTTGCCATATAAAATTAATATGAGAGTTAATATATGGTTGAAGTATAAATGGATATCGACCAAGTTAAAGTAGATGAATCTAATGACTTACGAGTCATGCTTTGACTTTATTATATCAGTACGCACTAAAGAAAAAATGACTCATATACATATTATACGTTTCACATATGCATAAAGTTAGGTAATTGGATATGTAATATTATAAATTAACAAAATATTTATTAATATTTGGAAGTCTGAAATTAAGATAAATCTCTCCCTTTCTCTCTCTCTCTCTCTCTATATATATTCGTTTATTTTTTTAACTTAATATTTAATGGGTATAAATTGAAAATAATAAATTATTTTTATTTATTTTCTTAAATTGTCAAACAACTTAAAAATATTAAAAAATAACTTAAAATAAAAAATAAAAAATTCTCACCTATCACTCACACATAATTATTGAATTATAATTTTAATATTTTTTTAATATTTATTATTTTTATATTAATATATTTCTAAATTTATTTTTATTTAGATATTTCTGTTTTAAATAAACAATTAATATTTTTATTCAAATATTAGAAAAAAAAAATAAACATATCATTTAAATTTTAGATTTTTTTTCCTATTCAATTTTTAGAAAAATTCAAGCATATTCAATCTTCACATAAAAAAATAAATGACCTGTAAGTGTAATATATTTCACGGTGATGTGATTTAGATAGAATTTAAAGACTCCTACTCAACCAATTATAAAAATTAATTTTCCATTTTAGTCAAATTTATAGAAATATCTTATCTGAATTTCCTTATTGAATTTATTACAAAATTAACCAAAATTAACAACTCAAAAATAAAATAAAATTGTAAATTCAAGTTAGTCGGTGGTGATAACTGTCATCTGATGTACTTTTACCTCCAAATCTTCCGATCCCATCTCCACCGCACATCTCACATCGCTAACCTCAATCCAACGGCCACCAACAATTCACATAATATATAAAAATAACCACCATCTGCTTCTCGAGGCCCTTTCATCTCGGTATCAAAAAGAAACCAAACCAGAAAAAAAAAAAAAAAAAAAAAAGCAGAGAAACCTCCAACACCCAAGAACACATCACCAGTTAGAGAGAGAGAGAGCTAGAGAAAGAGAGAGAGGAAGTGGGTATTGGGTATTCGGATCTAGATCCGTTGAAGTCATGGCGGGTCTAAAACGGCCGGTCGTTTGGATCTCTGTTTTTGCTCTGTGTTTTGTCCATTGTCATTGCTTCTATCTTCCTGGTGTGGCTCCTCAAGATTTCGTGAAGGTCAGTTCTCTTACAACACAACACATATGCGTATGATAATTTTTATCCGTGTATATTTGTTTGCATGTGTATGTGGTCGTGTGCATGGAAAAAGTCTGGTGAATTTCTGTTGGTGTAGAGGTTTTTTTTTCTTCCCTTTTGTGATGTCAGTGATGGGTTCTGTTTAGATCTGTGGTTGGGTTGGTGATTTTGGTGTTTACGATGTATAGTTTATGTGGGTTTATTGAGATCTGTTTATGGTGTTTATTGTTGATGCTTTTTGTGTGTGAAGGTAATGGTGTGAGATCAAGCTTAGATTTTTAATGGTGTGGTTTTTTTTTTCCCCCTTTTTTGTGCATGTTTAATAGCATAAAAATTGCTATTTTTTGGAGGCCTGAATGTTCAAATTTTTGAGCTTGAAATGAGAAATAATTGGGAAAAAAAAACATAAGAAGATGGTTTTATTTGTCTTTTAAAGTTACTTCAATATGTGTTTTTGTTTTTATTTTGTTTATTTTCATTTGAGCATGTATGTGTTTTAGTTGGATGTTTCATGCACAAAAAGTCGATTTTTTCTCCCATGATTTAGGAGGCTAGAAATGGTTATAAGATGAAGCTCGATGGACTTTTGAATCTGCAGAGAGTTACTTGGATCTGTAGAGTTAGATACTTCTTTGAGATCTAATTTGTAGACCCTGCAATTTTGATTAGTATATGTATGGAATTGTCCCATCGAATGGTGGATTGTGCTAATCCCGTTTGTTAAGTGGGATGATTGTAGATCCAACCGAAATTCTCTCATATTAAGCATGCTTGCGGTCTTTTTAAGTTTTTAGACTCGTAACTATATACAATCGTGTTGTATTGCATGGTGCCGTGAAGGTGCTAATTTGCACCCGCGTGAGAGCAGTGTATCTGAATGGTGATGCATAGTGTGGATCGTAAAGCGTTAAACCTGTCCAAGTATTTGATGTGTTTTTAAATTTATATATTGGTGCAGGGGGATGAGTTGAAGGTGAAAGTGAACAAACTGACCTCCACAAAGACACAGCTTCCCTACTCCTACTATTCCCTGCCTTATTGTCATCCAGATCGTATAGTTGACAGTGCAGAGAATCTCGGGGAAGTTCTTCGTGGTGATCGCATTGAAAATTCTCCTTATGTGGTTAGTTAAAATTCTTAAACAATTTGGTTCTCTCTTTGTTTCCACTGTTGGTTATTGAGCGGTTGACCAAATTTGTTTGTTGCAGTTTAAAATGAGGGAGCCGCAAATGTGCAATGTTGTATGCCGCATCAGGCTTAATAAGAAGACTGCAAAGGAATTCAAGGAAAAGATTAACGATGAGTACCGGGTGAACATGTGAGACATCTTTTATGGATTTTTCAATAGTGTATGCTTACTGGTGTTTATAGCATAATCGTTTGACGCATCTATCTATGACAGGATCTTGGATAACCTTCCTCTGGTTGTTCCTATAAGAAGACCTGATCAGGAAAATACCATAGTGTACCAACAAGGATTCCATGTAGGTCTTAGAGGACAGTATGCGGGGGTAAGTGCCAGACCAATCACCATTTTTGTTGAATAGTAACCAAAGTTCTGCTAAAATTAATTGGTTTTTGTACTATATTGTTTCCAGAGCAAGGAAGAAAAGCATTTTATTCACAATCACCTGGCATTCACTGTCAAGTATCACAAAGATCCTCAGGCAGACACAGCAAGGATTGTAGGGTTTGAGGTCAAACCATTCAGGTCATTATTAATGATTCTTCCCCAGCCTTCATGCATTTATATTGTGATATTTTTCTCTTATTTAGTCATTCATGCTCGTGTCTAATATCAACTATTTTGATGAATCCAGTGTCAAACATGAGTACGAAGGTACCTGGAATGATATGACACGTTTAACAACCTGTGATCCCCATGCAAAAAGAGCAGTTACCAACTCTGAATCTCCTCAAGAGGTCGATGATAAGAAGGAAATTATATTTACATATGATGTTGAATTCCAGGTTAGGCCTTGTACTTTTCAGTAAAGAAAGAACCTGTGCTGGTTGTCCCTATGGGTTGAAGTTACAATGTTGTTTCGTTATAACTCCTACCTATTGTTTAACCTTGCAGGAAAGCGATGTTAAGTGGGCATCTCGGTGGGATACATATCTTCTGATGGCTGATGATCAGATCCATTGGTTCTCAATTGTTAATTCTTTGATGATTGTTATTTTCCTCTCGGGGATGGTTGCTATGATCATGTTGCGCACACTTTACCGAGATATCTCCAAGTACAACCAGCTAGAAACTCAGGAAGAAGCCCAAGAAGAGACAGGGTGGAAACTGGTGCATGGGGATGTTTTCAGGCCTCCATCAAACCCTGATTTACTCTGTGTCTATGTTGGGACAGGTGTTCAGTTTTTTGGAATGTTTCTTGTTACCATGATCTTCGCTGTCCTTGGATTCCTCTCTCCTTCAAACCGAGGTGGGCTGATGATGGCCATGCTCCTACTCTGGATCTTTATGGGTTTGTTTTCTGGATACTCTTCTGCTCGTCTCTATAAGATGTTCAAGGGAACAGAATGGAAGAAAATCACTTTGAAAACAGCTTTCATGTTCCCTGCAACTTGCTTTGCCATTTTCTTTGTACTGAATGCTTTGATATGGGGCGAGAAATCCTCTGGTGCAGTGCCATTTGGAACCATGTTTGCTCTGGTGTTTTTATGGTTTGGTATCTCAGTCCCACTTGTCTTTGTGGGTAGTTACGTTGGTTTTAGGAAGCCAGCAATTGAGGATCCTGTGAAAACCAACAAAATTCCTAGGCAGATCCCTGAGCAGCCCTGGTATATGAACCCAATATTCTCAATTCTTATTGGAGGCATACTCCCATTTGGAGCCATCTTTATTGAACTGTTTTTCATACTCACCTCGATATGGTTACACCAGTTCTATTACATATTCGGTTTCCTCTTCATTGTCTTCATCATTCTCATCATCACTTGTGCGGAGATCACAATTGTGCTCTGCTACTTCCAGCTGTGTAGTGAGGATTACCTCTGGTGGTGGAGATCATACCTGACTTCAGGTTCCTCGGCACTTTATCTCTTCCTTTACGCTGCTTTCTACTTCTTCACAAAGCTCGAAATCACCAAGCCGGTGTCTGGAATCTTGTACTTCGGGTATATGCTTATTGGCTCTTATGCTTTCTTTGTGCTTACGGGTACAATTGGTTTCTATGCATGCTTTTGGTTCACAAGGCTTATCTACTCTTCGGTGAAGATCGATTGAATCAGTCAATAGCAAAGCAAATTCAATACGCAAGGAAGCACAGATTATTTCAGTGAAATCTGGGTTATCCTTAGAGAACTTCCAAAAAGGTAAAAACTTGGATGAGGTTTTGAATCATAAAAGTGATAGAAAGAAATTCTTATTCTTAGCATTCTTGATACGAGGTTGTTCATTTGCAGTTCTAGTTTTTTTTTTTTTTTTTAACCTTTTTGTTAATTGTTTTGTCTTCATTGTTTTGTATTGAGACAAATGAGAGGATTGTTAATCAATCCCCTCTGCCATCAATGTTTATTCTATAAAAATGGAAGAGGAAGAAAAAGGAATTCTTGTATTGATGATCTCACAGTTGTTGAACTGCTTGATAAATAAATAGTTATTCAATTTAGATGGAGATTTTGTTGTATCAAATCTTTAGTTCAAACTTTCAATAAAAGAAGATGTTATATGGTTAAAATCCTTTTTGTTGTCATTTGTTTAAGATGTTTTATGTTATATATATATATATATATATATATCCCTCTCAAGTGTGTTGAATTTTCATGTTTATTTGGTTGTCTTTTGAGAAATTCAAATTATAATACACTCATAAACAAAAAATTACTACACACTATGTTAATAAAACTGATATTAAATACGATAGCTTTCAATATTTTTAGCATCCACTTAATACTTAAAGCTTTTCCCACATTCCTTTTCCCACATTTGTAGTAGGGGTTTAACTTTAGAGATTTCTTTCTGTAGTAGATATATTCTAGTATTATTAGAAGTATATATTTAGACCGATTGTATAACATTTGATCTGATAGATCTGATAAATTGCTGACTAATGATATCAGATTTAAAACAACCCCTTTTAATTTTTAAATTCTTAACATGCTTAATCCTCTTGAGTCTTGATAGGCCCACATGATGTTTTTTTCTTGGGAATTTAGCAAAATTGTTCAAAAATCAGAAAACAGTTGCAAAATTACCCAGACTTCACTAATTTTTGCAACCTCTACCCAAAGACTTTGTTTGGACAAAATTGCCCTTACTTTTACATTTGACCCACTGCACTTTCTTCTTCTTCTTCACACTGTCTTCTTCTTCTTCTTCATCTAGGCAAATTTCTTCACCTCACCCGGTTCTCTCTTCGTCTCTTCTTCTCTTCTCTTCTTCACATTTTTTTATTTTTCCTCTCTTATCTTCTCCATAAATCTCTTACCCATCCTAAACCAAGAAATTCTCAAGTTATCTCTTGCAAATAAACTATCGATCCATCACACAAAGTCTTTTTCTCCGTAAAAAATTCCAAGATTAGTGTTAAACTTTTTTTTTTAGTCAATGCACACTTTTATGGGTTTTGAATCAGTTGTAGGCATTTCACATTTGTTAATCCTCTATCAAAAAAATGAAGAACGAATTTTTATAAATTTTTTTTTCATCATGCCGACCCGATGCTTTTGGCCCGATGAGTTTGGCCCGATGGTTTTTCTTCATGTTTTTTCATCGTTTTTGGCCCGATGGTTTTCATCATGTCGGCCCGATGGCCTTGGTCCGATGGTTTTCATAATGTATTTTCACATGGCGGCCCGATGGTTTTCATCATATATTTACACATGGCGGCCCGATGGTTTTCATCATGTATTTTCAAATGGCGGCCCGATGGCCTTGGCCCGATGGTTTTCATCATGTATTTACACATGGCGGCCCGATGGTTTTCATCATGTATTTTCAAATGGCGGCCCGATGGCCTTGGCCCGATGGTTTTCATCATGTATTTACACATAGCGGCCCGATGGTTTTCATCATGTATTTTCAAATGGCGGCCCGATGGCCTTGACCCGATGGTTTTCATCATGTATTTTCAAATGACGGCCCGATGGCCTTGACCCGATGGTTTTCATCATGTATTTTCACATGGCGGCCAACTGATCTTAGAAAATACATCGGGCCAAGGACATCGGGCTGCCATTTGAAAATACATGATGAAAACCATCTGGTTAAGGCCATTGGACCGCCATTTGAAAATACATGATGAAAACCATCGGGCCAAGGCCATTGGGCCGCTATGTGAAAATACATGATGAAAACCATCGGGCCAAAAACGATGAAAAAACATGAAGAAAAATCATCGGGCCAAAAGCATTGGGCCAAACTCATCGGGCCAAACTCATCGGGCCAAAAGCATCGGGTCGGCATGATGAAAATTTTTTTTTATAAAAATTCGTTCTTCATTTTTTTGATGGAGGATTAACAAATGTGAAATGCCTACAACTGATTCAAAACCCATAAAAGTGTGCATTGATTAAAAAAAAAAGTTTAACACTAATCTTGAAATTTTTTATGGAGAAAAAGACTTTGTGAGATGGATCGATGGTTTATTTGCAAGAGATAACTTGAGAATTTCTTGGTTTAGGTTGGGTAAGAGATTTATGGAGAAGATAAGAGAGGAAAAATAAGAAAATGTGAAGCAGAGAAGAGAAGAAGAGACGAAGAGAGAACCGGGTGAGGTGAAGAAATTTGCCTAGATGAAGAAGAAGACAGTGCGAAGAAGAAGAAGAAAGTGCAGTGGGTCAAATGTAAAAGTAAGGGCAATTTTGTCCAAACAAAATCTTTGGGTAGAGGTTGCAAAAATTAGTGGAGCCTGGGTAGTTTTGCAACTGTTTTCTGATTTTTGGGCAATTTTGCTAAATTCCCTTTTTTTCTTTTCTTTTTTTTGTACTTGCACATGATGACAATTTTGTCACTAAATTTTTTTAAAAAAATTATAACCCAATGATGAGCGCTATATGGCAGCAACCACAGTAATAAAGAGGCACAAGAATATAAACAATTGTGTCAAGAAAAATTAAGAACCAGTGCAGTGCTGGCAGGAGAGAAGGAAAAAAAAAAAAAAAATTCAATTTGCCATTTCTCATCTAAGGATTAGTTTATGATAGTAGAGGAAAATCAGTGAAGAACCGGCCTCCTCTACTAACAAATTTATTTCTAAACTTGTACAATTCACATCAAAATCAAAGTCAAGTTGTTTCAAAAAAAAAAAAAAAAATCAAAGTCAAGTTTAGACCCATTTCAGATCCAAATCTTCAAACAAAAAAAAAAAAAAATCCTCCAAATTTTATTTCCATAATATCATTTGACGCCGGCAAAGATTCAGCATCCACAGCCGGTTTTCACCCCTCCAGACCTTAGATATAAAGGTATAACTTGTGAAAAGAGAGAGAGTTTGAGAAAGAGGGAGGTATGCTAGAGAAAAATATAGGGTTTGAGTTTTTTTATTGATAATATTGTTTTATATTATAATTCTATCAATTTTTACAAACAAAATATTTGAATGACTAAAATAACCCTCCAATGTTTATGGTTAAAGTAGCATTGTTTAAGTGCAGAGGTGAGGGATCCAGTATATTCAGAAATATAGTGAAAAAATATTCGAGTGCAATTTTTTTTTAACAATTTCAAGTTAATTTAGGAGTTGAAAGAAAAGGTCTACAATCTTAATGGTATAGCTGTGACGGGCATATACAGCTGCAAAGTCTAAAAATACCAACATGACACAGCATAGGACCCTTTTTTACAATCAACAGTTGGAAATCACAACTCAAAACAAAATGAAAACATGATAAAACACTTCCAAACCCAAATGAAAACATGATCAAACACTGTTTTATTCATTTCATAGTTAGCTCAAAAAACAGGCTATTATTTAACTGCAATGCAACTCCAGATAGGAAGGTTTTGCTAGAGAGAATATACCAAACTATCTTCCACCGTTCAACATGGTCCGAACCTGAAAACTCAAGATAGTAAACTTTCCAGCTATGGGGCTAAGCTCTTTGCTCAATATACGACCCGGAAAGACCAGAGGTTCCCAGAACAGAAACCTGCAATCAATAGCACAAAAAAGCGGTTGCATTATGGAATTACAAGATTGCCAAGCACACCAGAGATTTACCATGTTTACCAACACACTTTATAGTGTAAAACCTATACAATCTAGATAGCAGTCAAGGAATTTATAAATTTTGACCTCATATAGCTACATCTGTGTGAAAGCCACAAACAGATAGGCAAAACAAGATAAGTGATACAGGGTGAACTCCCTTTAAAAGTTCCTCACATGATTTTGTGCGTAAAAAGACATGGGGACAGAGGGTGCATCCACACAATAATCAATAACAGATCAACAAGAAGCAAAAGTCAACTTTAGTCGTGGTCTAAAATGGCCTTAACACCGCTATATTTATATCGCTAAACTGGTGGCGAAGATGAAGATATGATGCACATAAAATTGCGTCTATCCAAAATCCATATATAAGTTATCCATCTATTCCACAAACATCATATGATAAAGTACCTTTCCCCACTCAGGACCAAGTCCACTGCATCTCATCTTCAAGTAAATCATCTTGGAACCCAACTCCATCTCTACCTTCTTCCGCAAGTACGATTCATCAGGCCCGAATGCATCCAAATATGTCATGTAACGTTGAAAAGCTGTACTGAGTGCTTTGGATAACTCATCTGACAAGGGTTTTACATTCTACAGATAAATTTAAATCATCAAAACACGAGAATTGGTCACACAGAAAAGAAACAATTCCACATTCTTGTAAAAATTATAATACCTCTCCACTCATCCCGATGCTGTCATCAATTTCCATTTTTATTTGCGTAATCATCCCGCTAAACTCCTCAACTGCTTCAGCTGCACTAAAAACATTTTTCAAGACCTCCTGGCCATCCTTGTCATCAGTGTTTTTCGACAATGCCTGCTTCGCATTTTGGATGACATCATTAGGAAGCTCATTCCAGTCTACAGCCAACAAGTCCTTGAAAACACGATGAATTTCAGAGTCTTTTATGACAGGCATGTGAGTAACATCTTCACTGAATGAACGGGTGCATCCTATGCCCATAGCAAGAGAAGATTGGTAATCTGTGGATTTTCACCATGAGAAACAGGTTCAGGACATTCAACAGAAGAACTCTAGTAGAACATCCAACCGAAGAACTCTAGTAAATCGAAAAAGGTTGCGCCAATCATTCAGAAAACAATTCTAGCCACATGTACCCATGCCTAGATACTCATTAACCAGAAAAATAAAATTGTGTTCAACAGATATGATACATTTTATAGCTTCTACACATATGATACATTTTATAGCTTCTACACAGTTACAATTTTGTCTATCTAAAGCCTGTACCCCCTTCCAAGGCGGGTCTCACTCCTTGCAGTTCCTTCTTACTAATCGTGGTTTAGTGATCATTAGATTAATGCACCGTGAATGGTTGAAATTGCATTTAACATGTTATATTTTCAGTATACATACATTATGCATGTCAGCTATGACATCAGCCATTAAAAGTGTATAATGATCAAAAAATGGTTCAAATATTTGTGTCGAAAAAAGAGAATCTGCTTACATACATATATAAATACTTAAAAACTATGATAACATTGCCAACTATTGTCAAAAAAAAAAAGAAGGAGAAAAGGTATGTAAGAAACTATATGTTAATCATGCAGAGAACTAAGATCAATTATAAAATTTGTGAAGTTCCTTCGCTTAAAACTGGCTTCTGATTAAATTACACTAATCTAGCAATTAGTAAACGAGCAAAACTTAAAGCTGAACTCATAATCAAAATCTCTTCATTAAATTGCTCCAGAATTAACTTCTTATTCCAAAAACTGCTTTACAATTAGATTACTCCTACTGGAAATAAACAACTAAACATTCTAGGTTCTTCATACAAGCAACCCATTAAAAAATGTATAAATAGAATACAAGTCGAAAAACGAAAAAGATCACAACCGAAGAGACTATCTCACAGCTGTTATCTACAGAACACATCTGTCACCAAGAGCACCCTCCCAACCGAGCTGAATGAAGAACAGGGAAACACCCCGAAATTCTTTTGTGACAGAAACCTGTAATGAATCTAAACACCGAATTTTCCATCCCATAAATTTTCAGATTTGTCTATTGCCAAAAAAATTGGATGCCAGTATGCCACACACCACAGTAAACGAAAAAGGCTATTTGTACATTTTACCAATCAATCAATGAATCCAAACAGATTGGAAAATATATATATATATATATATATATATATATAGCTACAGGTCTCTAAATCTGTGTGCATATTGGGGTTCGACAACGATTATTTTATCAGTTTCAACACTGAAAAATCCTTTTAACATTAGCAACTAAAGCCCCAAACTTTTCGAAAACGACTAACGTCTCCAAACTAACACTAGCACTACATTTGCATCCACAGTCAATATGAATCCAACAAAACGATATCAGTAACACTGTGCCAAAAAAAAAAAGTAAAAGATTACATTTTTTTTTTCATCAATCAATCTAAAATGAAGCGTTTTGTCAAAAAAAAAAAAATTAGAATAAGGTGAGTCAGTAAATAATTCTACTAAAATTTCGAAACAATCAATGAAATTAGAAATCAAACAAGCTCTATTGAGTTTGGATCTAAAAAAAGACGAGTACCAGAGGAAGGGAGGGTTTTGATCTTGGGAGGAGCTGAAACCGACAAAAGCGCGCGAGAAGCGAACGTGCGGCGGCTGTTGGCGGCTGCGGCGGTTGCTCGGCAGAGGGATCGCAGCAGAAGCAAGTTCTTCATCGTCTCTCGACTGATTGAATTGGACTGGAAGAATTGATTTCTGTGAAAAAGAATAAAAAAGAGTTGCAGAAATTTTTTAAGTGTGTTGTTTGTGTAGCTGAAAAGTGGCACTAAATACACTCCAGTAGTTGTTTAAACACACTCGCAACCAAATATTGTATAAAACAACTGTGGGTGTTAAAAGGAAGCGTGTGGGTCCATACAGAAATGTACTTACGCAACTTTCTTTGTTTTAAAATTTTGACTTGAATTCTGTAATTTCTAATTTTCATCCATTTATTTCGTCTGAATTTAAGGGTTGTTATTTATTTTTTTCCACCGTTAAAATGCACGGATGTAAAGATATTGAAATTGCATAATTTAAGTCAAATCTTTAAGTTAATTTAATTTAACCCTATTATATTGCATTATAATAAATATATGACTTCAATATTCAGTCATGTATTTAAGTTTAATCTGTGAGTTAGGAAGATAAAATGTAGCTTAATAGTATGTGTGTATGCTGAGCGAAATGAGAAGAGGGAAATTGGGAGGGCAGGGTCCAAAATTCTTAATTTATTATTAATATAAATTTATAAATAATTTATTTTTTTATATATTAAAAAATTTTTTTCAGAAATTTTTGGGGGGGGGGACCCCGGCTCCATTACGGTCCACCCCTGAGTGTATGTATATAATTTTTGGTTGAGTGATATACACCTCTCCTTCCATATTTTTGTAGGGCTTTTAAGTTTTACTATGCATATTTATACTAGTAAATGTGGATAAATTTTCTTCTTGGTGTTGTGAGAATTAATATATCCCAATAACGAGAGTATATGTGTAGTGTTTGAGTAGATTATCTAGTGTTATGAGAGTAAATATATTAAACTGCTTGTAATACCTTGACTCGATCAGTGTTAGATTAATTTCATAAAAAATAAAGTAAATATGAGTGTCTCTCAACCGTTGTTCTAACTATTTAGTGTAAATGGTGAATGGACTTTGAACTCTCTCTCTCTGTCTATATATATATATATATATATATATATATATATATATATATAAAGCAAATAAAATCAATATACATAAAAAATCGTTTCGAACTATAATAGAGAAGCATTCCCAAAATGATTAAATTAGTAGATAACTATGAGTATCAACAACTACATCTGGTTGCTTTTTTTCATCGAGCCAGCTAAAAATTGGATGTCACGTACTACTTTTGCTTAAGAATTTTAACTTATCATAAAACCAAATTTGTAATTATTTTAGTTTATGATTTTATGGTTCATATTAAATTATGATTTTATCATATTTTAATTAAAAGTTAATAGGACTATATTACATTAAACGTACAACTTCAACATCCCACCATATATACATATATAATTATAGTTCAAGAGTTGCGAAGAGAAAAACAAAACATATAAATAACATGTGAAAACGTGTGATTCGATGGAGTTATTATATGGACAAATTTAGAAAGAAGCTTACGTAAAATGTATTAATTTGTAGACAGTTACAAGTAACTACTCATCCCCAATGTGATACAGCTAGATATGCTTGCTTTATTTATCTGATTAGCCAGCCAAATTTGATGTCACATTTCGATAAAATAAATCAATAATTACTCATTAATTTTGAGAATCCAAAAGATAATGAAAGTGGTATTTTAGTAATTTAATCATAATGACTGAGGAGGCTTTTAAACGTGAAACTAAAACCGTTTGTTATATGGGATTGAATACTATTAGACTAGTTTGAAGTCCAATTCTATGTTCGGGGTTTGTTAGTTCAATTCTATCGTCCTTAATATTTAATATATAGTAGTTAAATTAAATTTATTTATTTAAAAATAATATGAATTAAATTATTTATTATTTTAAATCGAATTGAATGTGTAAGTGCTAATTTAGTATTATCCCAACTCAATCAAATTCCACGCGCAAAACACACCCGAAAAGATCACACCAATTACATGCCACATATTCCAAACGAAGGCAATATTTTAACGTACCAAAACGCGGTGAACAGAGATTTTACCACGTGGCATCCATGAACCGCTTCGCAAGACCCGAACCTCATTGGAGAGTTGTAATTTCCAATGGGTTTTCGACACATGGAATGCATGGGCTGCTTCGGTTGATACGAACCTCACTTCACAATCGAACCTAATCGCTATAAGAATCAAAACCCTACTCTCACTTTTTCTCACATTTTGATCTTAGAAAAAACAATTTGTCTGGTTTTTTCAAAACTTTTTATTAAAGCAATGGCATCTTCTAGACCTTTGATTCCCATTTTGGCTTTGCTGTTTGTGTTATTTACCTTCTCTGAAGCCAAAGAGATCCTGGTTGGTGGCCATGAAGATTCATGGAAGATCCCTCCCTCTGCTGATGCTCTCAACAAATGGGCTGCAAGTATCCGCTTCAAAGTTGGCGATTTTCTCAGTAAATTTTCTCATCATCTCAAAATATTTTTATTTATTTTAAAATCTCAGTTTTTTTTTTGTTTTCTTTCATCTGGGTTCCATCCGATTTTCATCGTAAATGATTTTATAATTATTTTTCGGGCTTTTTTTTCCAAGTCTGGAAGTACGATGGAAAATCGGACTCGGTCCTCGAGGTGACCAAGGAGGACTACGAGAGCTGCAAGACATCGAAACCAGTCAAGGAATTCAAAGAAGGGAACACCAAGTTCGAGCTAGACCACCCCGGTCCATTCTACTTCATTAGTGGAGCCGAAGGCCACTGCCAGAAGGGACAGAAAGTGGAGGTGGTCGTCATGTCCGACAAGCACGATCCCGGACACTCTGGCAGTTCTCCTCCAGTGGCTTCTCCAGCTCCGGCACCGGCACCAACCAAGAGCTCTGCAGCTGGGCTTCATGGCCTGTTGATATCATCAAGTCTAGGGTTGGTGTTGGGTGCAATTGTGCTTGGGTTAGGTTTGGTTTTGGTTTGATAATATCTTTTGAGATATGGGAGTTTAATTATGGTAATTTTAAGATAAGATATGATATTTTGAGATCTAGTTTCTATATTTGAATGGATTTTTATTTTATTTTAGTGGTGTGGTGTGGTTTTTTCTTAATTTTATTTTTACATATAAATTAAGCTGAGTGGATTATTCTATTTTTGCATGAATAATAACTATTAGGTTTGTTGAAAATTAATTTGACTTCCAATTTTGTTTACTTTATTGAGATACACCTAATCTCCCCAAGTGTGATAAATTACTTTATGTCTAGTTACAATAGCAAATTGTGAGTCTTAACTATTTATAGTTTAATTATTTTTAAAAACATAAATAAATTGTACTTTAATTTAATATACACACACACATATACACATATAAAGTTTTCAAAATGCACAATTTTAATTTAACTTTATATAAATTACAGAAAGCATGAAATATACTTATAAAAAATTAAAAAAATTAGGATTTTTTTTTTACTTTTTCAAAGATAAAATATTTTTAAAAAATGGGAAAATGGCAGAAAAATTAGTTTCTTTATTCTATTAAAAATATACCGTCTTTATAAAATTTTAATTATAATTTTATGACATGAATTTAAATGGATAAATTTCAATTTAAAACAATAAATATATGTTTTTTATTAAAAAAAACTTCAAGTCTTTTGTTATTGTTAGTTTTGATTACAATAGAGTTATCCGATATTTATGAACATTGAATCACAATTACAATTAGTTGAAATCCAATTCTTATAAGAAAATCTTGGTTCAACTAAAATCTTTGGTATTTTGTTGCCAATAATAGGAGATGTTTTTTTCCTTTCTAAAGAGATAGGGATATGTGGATGATTTTTAGGGAATTTTGTTTTTGTTTTTTTTTTTTTGTGAGCACTGTTTTGGAATATAATTATCAATTGAGAAAATTATTTTATTCTTATTAACCACGAAAAATAGATAATCATGGATAGTCTTGTTAGTATATTATTGTAGTCTTGTTAATTAGTATATTATTGGTATGATCAAATTCTTAAAATTAATAATCATATTATTGAACTCAAGAAGATTACGCATCGTGTGTACTAATTACCAGGAATACTAATGAGTAAAAGGAACTTAATTCATGATTTTTAATTTCAGTGATTGTTAAAAGCAGTTAAGAATCAAATTACATAGACCTCACATATAAATCAGGAAGCCCTTCCACCTAAAAAATTAAGTTTCTTTCATGATCCTTTTGATCTTCATTCCCGATGTGTAAATGTATCGAAAAGTATATTAATATTTAAAAATGGTATTCAAATAACTAAAATTAGGAACTATTTGATGAAGAAGTATCAATTTAATTTTGGTTAATAAGACATAGTACATAATTAGGAAATGTAATCGCATGAATTTTTTTTTTTTTTTTGAGAGATTGGTCAAATATATCACAAAAATCAATTGATTTTATAAGACTGGCACAAAGTTAATAAACGTTCGAGAAATAATACTATTTTTTTCATAAAAATTTAATTTTACCCTTATAAAATGATTATCATCAATCTCTCTTTGAAAAAAATTAAAAAGAAAATGAGAACTACATAAAAAAAAATAATAATAATTCTTTTTATAAATTTTTTTTTTACCGTGATCTAATTTTTCTTTAACTGGTCTAATTTCTTTTAATCGTAATTAGATTACAGTGACTTGATAGGTGAAGGTCACTTCACTTGGCACAGCAAAAATAAAAATTTATACTTGGCACAGAAAAAAAAAAAAAATTACTTGACGTCAAGTGTGCCAAGTGAAGTGCACCTTTTGGCACACAAAAAAAAACAATAATATTAAATTAAATTCTTGGCTATAGATCACGACCAAGTGTGCCAAGTGAAGGAAATCAGTTTCAGTTTTAGAATTAGCAGTTTAATTGAGACCATAGGGTATTGATTTTGATTTCAGTTCTGAAATCAGCAGTTCTACTCCAATTCCGATTTCGGTTCTATAACCGGTTTCAAAACATATATATATATATATATATATATATATATATATATATATATATATATATTAATATTAAAGGGCAAATTATAATAGAATACCCTGACATTTGGTTATATTGCAATGAAATTGTGAGTTTAGTCTTAATTACACATTAGTACATTCCTTTAGTTGACTTTGTCAAAAATAAAAGTTTGACCAAATTTTTTACCTAAAATAATAAAAATACTCATAGTTAAAGTAAATAATATTAATTATAAAAATTTAAAAATTAAAAATTAAAAAAATTTAAATTTTTTAAAATGGATGAATCCATTTAAATTATTTTTTTAATTTTTTTAATTTTAATAATTAATATTATTTTTTATTTTTTAACTAGGGGTATTTTTGTCTTTTTAGGTAAAAATTTTGGTCAAACTTTTATTTTTGACCAAGTCAACTAAAAGAGGGTATTAATGTGTAATTAAGGCTAAACTCATGATTTCACTGCAATATAACCAAATGTTAGGGTACTCCATTATAATTCACCCTATTTTAAAAAGTATATTTAAAAAGATAAAATTGAAAATTAAAATATTCTAAAGAAATAAAAGTGGGAAACTCCGAACCCGAAGTTACGATAAAATTTAAAAAATTACAATAACATCATAAAAGTAAAATAAAATTTAAATGAATAAATAAGAAATTTACAATTGCACTTAATTTTACCTCAATTAAGCTGCCTACGTATTCTCTAGGAGGAATTAAAACCCACGTAGTTCTCTTACCTTTTATTTACCTGATCATGAATCTTCACTCGTTCCTTCGATGCCCGTGGTATCATCATTATCGAAAAAATTGTTGTCATCGGATGGTTGGTCCATTTTTTGTTGCCTCATTTGCGCCTTGGTCCAGTTGTCAACATATACCTGGACCTCAATTAAGTATGGACTCAATAATGATTGTCTCTTGTCCAGAACAATTCCATCGGCTCACCAGTATTAAATTCTTGTTCCACTATCATCGTCGAGATAGGGGTTCTAAGAATTTGTTTAGCTATGATAGCCAAAATTGAAAAATTCTTCTCATGATACTTGCACCACTGTTGAATATTGAAGTCACCGTTCTTCACAAACTCAAATGCAGTCTTTAAGTAAACATTAACATCTGAAGTAGAGGTTGATGAAGATCCAGTCCGCATTTTCTTTATATGTTTTGATAACAAAGTGGACCCTAACATCTTAAATGTAGAGGAGACTTTATTTTAAGAATATTTTTTTAGGATTCTGAACATTAATGTACAGTATATAGTAAGGTATTCATCATATAATTGACAAAATAAATTCTTAACATTATTAAATACAATAACAATATCAACATCATATATCCCTAAACATTGATAATAAATAGTGTAATATTCTAGTAAATTATCTAATTTATATTTAGAGTTAAAACATGAAGCAATTGTATAAATAATAGGAATATTCTTATAATAAAAGTAAATAACGCCTTTCTCCCCTGAGGTTTACTCAAATACAGGCGGAGTCAACATTTAGGTTTATTGACAAAGACCTCTCCTCCCATTAACGAACTTTTGGGTTTTTTGATAAAATCTCCCCTAGTCAATTGTTATATTTAACAGAATTTAACGAAGGGCATATGAGGTGTTTGTTAATAAACGACAAAATTGACTTCGCTTATAGTTGGTAAAATCTCACGGAAGGTCGATGCGATTAGTTCTTATAATAATCTAACCATTTAAATTTCATAATTTGAACACAATTAGCTAATACATCATTATTTGCACACTAAGAAAATGCATCAACAATAGTAAGGGCTTCTATACAAAATAAATGTGTAGTAGGATAGTAAATATTAAATAAAATATTAGTAGCATCATTAAAAACTTTTAATAATTCACAAATTTTAGACAAGCATCCCAATACATAGGATATAAATTAATACTACTAATATTATATTGTATAAAATTAACTAATAATTCTCTATATTCATAACTTTCACAAAACAATTTATACGTGGAGTTCCAACAAGTTGGAACATTACGAGAAAATCTAATTGGATGCTTCTTATGAGATTTGCAAAATCTAGCCCATTATTTTATGGTATTAGGATGTTTCTATAAATAGTAGAGAGCATCCCTAATTGATTTAATATATTTTTGAAGTATTTGTAAACCATTTTGTACACGTAAATTGAAAACATGGCAAATACATTTTTGATGAAAAAATCTACCGCCAAAATAAGGGTTATATAAAGTATATAATTATGGAATAAAAGCAATATTGTTTGCAACAGTATCAATTGCAAAAATTTTATTTCAATCGAAAATTCTTCAAAAATAATTTTCATTTGTTTATATATATTATCAGCAGTATGAAAATCATCAAAAACTCTAAATGCAATAATTCATTTTTGCATCATCCATGCAGCATCAATAAAATGATAAGTAACACCTAAATATGTATATTTTTGCCAATGATCACTCCAAATATCAGCACAAACAGAAACACGACCTCCATAATTTTTAAAATAATTAATTAAATCTTTTTTCTCTTTTTTATAAATCTTACACATTGTACGTTTAATAGTATTTCTAGGTATCTTACATACAGCGGGATTTAAGGTTTTATGACAATAATTTATAAAATCTAATTTTTCACCAAAACTGAAAGGTAAATATTCTACAGCTACCATCCTAACTAATTATTCCCTATTACATGCATCATTATATTTAAATAATAGATGGCTAGGAGATGCGTACCTGTCAATTTGTTGTTGTTCACATGATCGGGTTACTTCGGCTGAATGATTGGTGTTGATGTGTTTCCAGTATGAGTCGTATTCTCCAGATTTATTCCATTTTAACTATTTGGAATAGTAGTTGCAACATACGACCCATTGTCCGAATTCTTTTTCCACCTTCTTCATATAAATTCTAAATAGTTCAGATTTATACTTCTTTCATCAAAATTAGACATATTTTGGGATTGGCTAGTATCAGGTTGAGACTGGGTATGGGGGCCTTGAGGAGTGGAAATGGGTTCAAAAATACGTACAAGGGGATTAGGAATATGAAATTCATTACCGTACAATTCTTCCATATATGCTTGCTGTTGCAGAAAATCGTGATAATTTGACTCATTGCATAAAGAATCACATGGCCTTTGTATATTTTCTTAAATATTCAGAGGACACTTGCTTCTGGAGGAGATTGATTTTCTGGATCCGAAACTTGCCATTGAAAATTTAAAATTTGAAAATAATAAATATAAAATTAAAATTAATATTGAAAGAAAATTGAGAGAATTGAAAGAATTGAGAATTTGAGAGAGTAAGAATAAGAGAGAATTGTGTAATGGACCTTACACATACAAAACAAAAAAAAAAATAAAAAATAAAATAAAAATTTTACTTGGTCGTGATCTACATAGATCACGGCCAAATGTGCAAAGTTAACAAAAAAAAAAATCACTTGGCACGCAAAAAAAAAAAAAAAAAAATTTTTACACCCAAGTATAATTTATTTTTTTTCCACTTGGCACTATTTTTTTTAAAAAAACTTTTTATTTTTTTTCAGATTTATTTTTAAAGGGCATTGTCGTCATAATGCAAATTTTAGTACTATTTTCACTCAATTTACAAGCTCGGTGCTATTCCCACAAACTCAATCCAATTTAGTGCTATAAAAAAGGAACTCTTCTTTTTTGGTGATACCACGCATATAGAAGATAATATTTTTATTTAAAAGTGATATGATATTGTCAAATAAATTAACATATTAATTAATCCAAATGGGAGAATACACGTGCTTGCTAATTGAGAATTCCACAGGAAGGAAAAACAAATTTAATTATAATTTATAATTACAGTGTTTAATATCACAGTTAGGAAATCAAATTACGTGGAACCCTCACATTATTAATAATTAGGTTTTTATTGGAAGGAGGATCCCTACTCACATCTAAGGAGTTAAGTTATTTATTTTTTGATTCCCCTTCTAATATAATTTGATTTTTAATTATTAAACACACACTAATTCAAATTTAGTTCTGTGAATACACCGGTAGCCACTTTTAATTATAATTTATTTTAAAAAAATGATATATATATATATATATATATAATATTGGTGTTATGTAATTGAGTGAGTGATTAATTTATAAATAAAGAAGAAGTAATTACATATAACCTATCTGAGATTTGCCTTTTCATTTCCATATACAACTTTTTAATCAATTTACACAAAGCCCCCTCATCAATAGTCAACTCTAACTTAACTGTTAAAAGGATATTTTGGTCTTTTAACTTTATTTTTATTTTTTTTAAAAAAAATTTAAAAATTTAAAAATAAAAAATTTAATTTCAGATCTCTGTCCATTAGAAGAATGGTGATGATCAAATATAATATTTTTTAAATTCAAATATTATTTTTTTTAAAAACATTAAAAATTTAAAAAAAAAGAAAAAAAAAAAGAAACTCAAGGTGTGAGATCTCCACCTTGAGAAATAATGGAGACCAGATGGTTGATGGTCGATGCAGACAAGATCTCCATCGATCTCGTTTCCATCTGGATACCTCATCTCCATCGATGGAGACTGAACCTGTCTATATGGAGACTAGGTCTGGCCTCGATGGAGACGACGACGATGATGTCGTCTCTATCATCATCGTCTTCATCTGGATGGAGATCAAATCTTCATTCTCCACCAGGTTGGTGGAGACCCTAAATAGAATTTTAAACGTCAATCCACCAACTTGATATTCATCCTCCATCAAGTCGGTGGAGACCCCAGATAGGATTTTCATTGATGGACGGTCCACTAACTTTTTTTTTTAAAAAATTTTTTAAATTGTTTTGATCTCTACCGTCCATTTACTATTTTTTTAGATCATTTTTTTTATTTTATAAAAAAATTATTGTTATTATTATTCTGTTTTTTTTTGGCTAAAATCGTAATTACATGTATTTTATACTATTGAGGGGTATTTTGGACTTTACATGTAATTTTTGAAGTCAACTGTTAAAATTAACTAAAGTTGACTAATGGCGAGGAGGTTTTGGGTCAGTTGACCATAAAGTTATATATGGAAGTGAAAGGCAAACCTTAGGTAGATTGTGTGTAATTCCTTCAATTAATAAACCCTTGTCAAATACACATTAATAACAATCACATGATTATTTTAAACAAGTTTTCAAGTTGTGCGATCTAAATATTTATCTTCATAACAGGGACACATCTGCTTCACAGTAAAAGAATAAAACTACTCATACATGACGGTAAATACACATAGACTCTCACTCACTAAGATAAAAATAAAATGTACTAACCATTTGAGCTATAAGTGAATGTTCCACTTATTATATCATTTAAATGGTAAGGTTTTATCAATTTAAATTTTCAAATTGTACTTTAAATATTAAAACTTTAAAGCCCTTATTGAGGAAAAACAAAATATACAATATCTTATATCTATTTTTCTTCAATTTTTTTTAATTATTTGCTTCACTTAAATTAAAATTTTATGCTCATCCACTCTTAATTGAATAGCCTTCACCTCCTCTCTACCTCAATGACAATGTTTGAAGTTTACACTGCATATAAAAACGCGAGTTCGGGGAGAACTCCCCTTATTGCCGAAGTAAATATTATATTTGTAATACTTGATTCATGCAGGTTTTGGTAGAACTGTGTTTCAGATTTCTAATTCAAGTCATAGTTGGGCCAGGTTTTTATTCTCCAACCTAATGGGCTTTTCAGGCCCATTATAAAACATCTTTTGGGTCACAAATGAATCCATAAAATCACCACCCATCATTCAACTGAAAAATCTTCTTCCTCCTGTGTTCTCTCTCCCTCTATTTATCCAAATTCAATGGAGTTACCAACCCATCTGAAAAGCTTCACAACAAGAAAAATCCCATTAAATTTCTCTTCAAGTTAATACTATAATCACTCATATGCTTCAAGTCTTTGTATCTAACTTGCTTCGTTATCACTTTTTTGTTTCCTGTGTATAAATTGTTCTGATTTCAGGGAAAAAAAAAAAAAGAGGTTGTCCTGGGTGTTTTCAAATTTCTCATTTTGTGAAAATGGCTGCGTTTTCTTGTGGTAAAGTAGCGGTGTTTTTGCCTCCCAAGGTGGAGTCTTTCATGGTTTCACATAATACACGACTTGGTCTCTACCCGGGTCTCAGTTCTCTTGATTCTTTGAAGGTATATATATGCAACATTTTTAAGTTCAGAGCTTTTTATTATTTTTATTTTGTTTTACTGTTTCTGGCACTGAATTTGTATAATTTTTGAAGTTGAAACTATTAACTGATGTCTAATTTATCTGGGTTTATTGTATTTTTTTTCTCTTTGTTCTGTTATTGCTTCTTGTATGAAATAAGTGACATTGCTTGTTAAGGATTTTGGTGAAGTATATGAGAGGGGCTGTTACACAATGGGACTGAAAAAGTAACAAGCTTTTTTTGCTGATTTGACTTTTTTTTTTTGTAAACTATGTAAATAGTGTGACATGAAATTTGATCCATTTGGTCTCACCTAGAGGTTCTAGTTAATCTGAGACATGATATGAGTATAATCACAATGTAGAAGAACTTACTTTCTAGTCGGTTTCCTTGTACTGCAGAAACATAAACGGGTTGTTTTTCGGGTGATCCGTTGCTGCTTTCTAGGCTCCATTTAGTGTTTACTGAAATCAAAGTTGATACTTGCATTGTTAAAGGTTGTTCGAACTATCAACTTCCGTCGCATAGCTCTTTCTTGAGAATCCGAATGAAATGTTTGCATATCTGATAGTTTACTGAGTAGTTGGAAGTCTTGTGAAATTTCTATAAAATTTCTATGTTTTGCATTTTCATTTTTTGCATACTTGTTTCAGCTCAGTAGCGGTAAACTTAAACTTCAATTAAAGTCAAGAGTTCCTTCAAAAAATTTGCATCAACCATATGCTTCGGTCGTTAGATGCGGACTTCCACAAAATGCAGATTTGCCTCGGCACTATTCAAAGAGAGAAAAGAAGCCATTTCCAATTCCCATAGTAGAGCTGAGGCGAGCTGCTAGAGCGAGGGCGAAGAATCGGGATAATCAACCCCGAAGACCACTCCCACCTCCGAAAAAAGGGTTGCTGGTTAAACCCTTAATACCGGTGGCTTATGATGTGTTTAATGCAAGGATTGAACTAATTAACAATCTCAAGAAGCTCTTGAAAGTGGTGCCTGTGCATGCTTGCAAGTAATCTTCTTTATCTTCACCAATATATCATCTTTCATAAGTTTTGCTCTTGGCTGAATTTTACTCGCAGGAACTATTTTGGAATTTTGCAGCTGCTTCATGTATTAGGGACTTCTTAATTTGCATTTTCTATAATATGTTAGACATATTAGTTAAACGTTTGTGTGTAGCCTCTTAAGTTACGTGGTGCCTAAACTGCTCAAATTAAGAATTGGTGCAGCCATCATGTCATAGACTACGGATGTCTTTTGTAAATTTGTGACCATCCCCAAAATTTGCATATGTATCACTACATCATAGGTTGGGATAAGTTGTTATATAAAAGGTGGAATGTGTAGTATTACTTGTTAAACATGGATGTTAAACACGGATATAAGGCATGCAAAATGTTATACACCATAGTGGCTCTTAATGACACTGCAATAAGGATAATGAATGAGTTGTCAGCATATTTCTTTGTTGGTAAAAGCACAGAAGGAATAACTTGCATATACATACAAACCAGCGGGGTTCAACACAAATTCAATTACGATTCTTCATGACAAATTCAACTGTGAACATCCAAGATGCTTCAACAGTTGCTCATTTGAAGATTGTTGCTCATTTTATGAGTGCCATGCTAGCAATGTCATGAAGAATTGTTCAAATCAAACTTCATGGCACCTGTGTACAAGTCTTTTGATCATTTCAACCTCATAATAAACATTATCTATGATTTCCCTTCACAAGACATTTGCTCCTTTCAGATGGTGTAATGAAATCCACGTTGGACCTGTTGGACATCCTTTCAAGTCATGCAAAGGCCCAGGTACTTCCCTTCGCAAGGGTCTCCATGAGTGGACAAATGCAATCCTTGATGATGTGCTCTCGCCAGTTGAAGCATACCACCTTTTTGACCGGCTTGGAAAGCGTATTCGTCATGATGAAAGATTCTCAATTCCCCGTATTCCAGCAGTTACCGAGCTTTGTATCCAGGCTGGTTTGGATCTTCCTGAATTTCCCACAAAGAGGAGAAGAAAGCCAATTATTCGCCTAGGGAAAAAAGAATTTGTTGATGCTGATGAAAGTGATTTACCAGACCCTGTTCCATCAGGTCCCTTGAAACCAATATTAACTGAAATACCCAATTCAGAAATAATAGCCCCTTCCAGTGAAGAAGAAACAATCTTGCTTGCGGAAGAAACACTCCAGGCGTGGGAAAAGATGAGGCGAGGATCCAAGAAGCTAATGATGATGTACCCAGTAAGGGTTTGTGGATATTGCCCCGAGGTGCACGTTGGTCCCTCCGGGCATAAGGCACAGAACTGTGGTGCCTTTAAGCACCAACAACGGAATGGACAACATGGTTGGCAAGCATCAGTTCTCAATGACATGATACCGCCAAGATATGTCTGGCACGTACCTGATGTGAATGGGCCACCATTGCAGCGGGAGTTGAAGAGCTTTTATGGGCAAGCCCCTGCTGTAGTGGAGATCTGTGCGCAGGCTGGTGCAGCTGTCCCAGATCAATACAAGCCAACCATGAGGTTGGATATTGGTATCCCCACCAGTGTTCAAGAAGCTGAAATGGTTGTATGAGTTTTATATATATATTAGTCTCTTGTTCTTGTTCTTCTCATTTAGACAAAATGTAAAGTGTATGTGGAATACCATTTGTAATAGAATGCAAGTTGCTGGAGATGGTTGTAGTTTTCAACTTCTCATGCTGATTATCCTTGTCCAATAAGGGTTACAGGACCTATTTCCGATTTGCTAGATCCTTCCTTCGTCTGTCTTGCCCGGCTTTGGCTTCTGTTTGAAGAATTTGAACCCGAAAAATCAGTCTCCTGATTTTCCAAACTGTCAGAGAACTTAAGTTACCATATTTATACAGTGAGTGAACCCTGAATTCATGTAGCAGAGTTGATGAATCTTTACTTCATTTCATGTTCTTAACATATCCTATTTTTTTCATATTCTATGTATGTGCCTGGGAAGTTGGTCCGGAATTTGGGACTTTTGCATGAGAATATCTGCTGAATTTTCCAAGGACCAAGTTGCTGAGATATTCAAGAGGATATTCCTAAGATCAGATAAGATTATGATAAAAGCTAATTTGGAGAATCTAATGCTCTCTTCCATTTTTTATTTATTTATATAAAGTGATGTTCTCATGGTTTTAAAATGTTAAATTCAATTTTTTTTTTCTTCAGATCTGACACCTTGCGGGTCAGAGGATTATCAAAACCGTACGGTTTGGACATCTACTTCTATAACGGAAACCGTCTATTCTTAATACGGGAGAGATTTACCCATACTAATTACGCTTTTATGTGCAATAGTAGGACAATACGTACACACTATGGTTAGAACCTCGGTAATTTGAAAGAGTCTTTGACACTCTACCATTAAGTCAAGTGAGCATTGGTAAATTCAATTTTACAACCTTGGTTTTTTATTTTAAATTATATTTTAATAAAAAAATAATTGTAAATTTGGAATTATTAGTATAATTAGCTTTTCTTTTTCAGCAAGCTGTTCAAGTTATTCTTCAACTTAGTTTTTAAATACTCCAAATAATAATTTTAATTGAATTCTAATTGTAATTGTTGGATTAGAGTTAATGGAAGGTTGTATATATGGAAGGTTATGTTCTACCCTTTAATAAAATATTATTCTAGAATTCATAAAAATGTTTTGGAATTTAATAAATTAATTTTTATAACCTAGATTTTAAATTTCATTTTAACTTTAAAAATCAGTTTGAGACAATTAATAAGAAATAATTGAAGAACTCAAAAAATAAATAAATAAAAAATTATAGATTATAAATAAAAGGGTGAATTGCACTCAAGTACCCTGACTTTTATCATAATTGCACGTTTAATGCCAGTTTTGCCATAATTGCACTCTAATACCCTATAATCCGTTGACCACCGTTAGAGTAACGGTTGACCAAACGGATTCAGGGGCAAATTGGTCTTTTACGTTTAAATTTATTTTTAAAAAATTTAAAAAATTATCCAACCAATAAGAACATGCCACGTCATATTTTAATTAATTTTAAAAAATATTTTTTTAAAAAACCAAATCAACAAAAAAAAAAAAAATTTTGAAATTTTTTTCGAAGAACACGAACCCAGTGGCTGGGTTCGAGCACGAACCCAGTTGCTGGGTTCGCGTTCGAACCCAGAAATCTGGGTTCTCGATCGAACCCAGTTTCTGGGTTTGATCGCGAACCCAGTTGCTGGGTTCGCGATCGAACCCAGATCTGGGTTCGCGTTCAAACCCAGCTGGGTTCGATCGCGAACTCAGTTCATCTGGGTTCGAAGATCATCTGATTTTCAATTTTTTTTTTCCTTTGAGGGGCATTCTCGTCATTTTGCCTGAATCCGTTTGGTCAACCGTTACTCTAACGGTGGTCAACGGATTACAGGGTATTAGAGTACAATTATAGCAAAACTGGCATTAAACGTGCAATTATGATAAAAGTTAGGGCACTTGAGTGCAATTCACCCTAAATAAAATAAAAAACAAGTCCAAAAGAGTAAAAGAAGAAGAAGACAACACTATTGGCGTTTCCTGAGAAAAACCAGGGACAAAAAAAAAAAAAAAAAAAAAAGAGCAGAGATAAGAAATACTGCTTCTACTTTTCTGCTTACCGAGAGAGAGAGAGACACATATCTGCTTTTTTCTTCAGTTCATGGAACTCGCTTCTTATCCTTCCCTCACTTCGCTCCATCTCCGTAAGCGCTTTTTTTTTTAGCTCTATAATTTTATACGTATCTGTTGTGACTTTTTTTTTTTTTTTTTTTTTTTTTTTCTGATTCCTTCTGTTTTGTTTTTTCAATCTGAAGACTGCAAAGAATCGAAGGTTTCTTCTTTCTTGTTGCCGGTAAGTTGTTTTCTCTGTTTCTTTTATTAAATGTTTGACGTTATGTGTTTATTTATTTTTTTAATTATAAAAAAAATGCTCTTTACGTTTCAAATTTTAAATTTTCTCAGTAATCTTTGTTCAAGTTACTTGCCTGGTTAAAAGCTGTTAAAAGCTTTGCTGTTGACTGTTGTTATAAAACAATTTGCTTTTCCTTTTCAGTCTTGTGTAGTAAATTTTAGGGATTGGTTGGGTATTTTTTTTTTAAGTTGTATATAAATTAAATTCAATCAAACAACTACATGTCATTCAATGAAAAATATACTACATGTTTGTTGTTGACAAATGATAGCAGAATCACGGCAAATTGGTTGACTGTTGAGTGAATTCTGCTCTTTAAAGGGTGAATTTTATTGGAGCCTTGGTGCGGGTTACTGATATCTCAGAATGTAGGAGATTTCCTTTGCCTTATTATTCTTGTAGAAATTCCTAGAAAGATTTCCTTCTGATTATGTTGGTTACGTTTTTTTTGGTTCGTGCAGTTGAGTCCTTGTAAAGGAGTTTGCGTTGGGTGCTCTCCATATAAACAAGCCTTCCTGAGAAATTCTTATAGTCGTAAGTGAAAAAATTCCGTGGCTTAATGGTTTTGGTTGAAGTTTCGTTCTTGCCTGATTCCTTGTGTACGAGTAAATAATATGTTGCATTTTACATATTGACTCGATGTTTTGATCATACTTCATTTGTTTCATGCACAAAATATGACAAATGAAATATTGTGGAGGTTCTGGCTGAGCGTAAAGATGGACGGGTGAGGATTATTTTGAAATGTATCGTATCTTTCCATGGTGCTGGTAGAACTACTTTGTAGTTTGGCTTTCAATAGGTTACTAATAGAAAATCAATCATTTATTCATTCCATTCAATCCATAATTTCATTGTGTTTGAAAAAAGAACATTACTCATAATATCTATGCGAGGCTCTATTTAATGTTGCTTTTTGTTTTTTTCCCCTTTTTTGTTTTCTGCTTAGTTTTAGGTTTATATTTGTGAAAGAAATATACTTGAAATTTTAACTTTGTTCCATTGAAATTTTCATAAAATCTACTTCAAATTCTTTCTGCTGTGAAAATTTCATTGGTTTTCCTTTTTGAGTAAGAAATAGTGATGTATGTTTAATATCCATGATAATGATCAGTTGGAATCACTGTAGCTTCAGAGTCTTGCCCATGCTAGTAGCTATATAGTAGTCCGAGGAATATAAAAGGATTTATTCAATGTCATACTTGTTCCTTTTGTCTTTGCTAATACTTTGATGGTTTGGCAGCTTGTAAAATTTGATATGCAAGAGTTGTTGCAAGTTTGGTTGGGGCATTCCTGTTATTACCTGGATTTTAACAAATTGCTGCATAACATGGAGTCTTTTGTATTGTTGATAAGACTGAATCTTTTTGATCTTTCTGCTTTGCGTTTTTCCTTTAAGCTGCTCGAAATGGCTTTCTACGCGTCCCAGAAAAGCAGGTTGGTGTGTCGTGGCTTTACTGTCATCCAAAAGAGGAGGAGTTCAATCGACCATGTTATGATAATAAACAGTATAACCATAAGAAATTGCCCAGATATGTAGTCGTCAGATCTGAACTTGCTGGAACGGGGAGTCCTGATTCTGCCTATCCATTATCAGGTTCCTTGCAACTCCTTTTCTATCACTCCCCCCATTTTGTTTTGATTTCCAAATAATTAATTATTATTTGTCAAACTTATGAAGTGCAGAAGTTAAGTTTGGCTCCAAAGTTAGAGGAATGTGCTTTTATGCTGTTACTGCCGTTGTTGCCATTTTTCTGATTGTGCTGATGCTGGTGGGACATCCCTTTGTGCTCTTGCTGGATCGATACCGAAGAAGATTTCATCATTTTATTGCTAAACTTTGGGCGCTTTCAGCTGTTTCTTCGTTTTTGAAAGTTGAGATTGAGGGATTGGAAAATCTGCCTCCACCAGGTACTCCTGCTGTATATGTTTCGAACCACCAGAGCTTTTTAGATATATACACTCTTCTTACCCTTGGGAGAAATTTCAAGTTCATCAGCAAGACTGCAATATTTCTCTTTCCTGTCATTGGATGGGCCATGTCTATGATGGGTACTATTCCTTTGAAACGCATGGACAGCAGAAGCCAGTTGGTATTCCATTTACTTCCCATTCTAATCAATGTCCTTGTGGTTATTTATTCTGTTTAGGATAGATCATAGATTCCAAAACTAAGTAATAGCAACTTGCTTCTTTCCTTTCTTTTTTTTTTTTTCAACTCTGTATTTCCATCGACTTGAAGTCTTATTGGCTTTCTGGTATAGGAATGCTTGAAGAGGTGCATGGATCTTATTAAGAATGGGGCCTCTGTATTTTTCTTCCCAGAGGGAACACGAAGTAAAGATGGAACATTAGGTGCTTTCAAGGTGAGGTCATTTAGGGTCTTTCCTGGCCTGATTATATATTATCCTTTAACAAACCATTATGGCAACTTGCCATGCATTGTTTTTGAGGACAATGAAGAAAGGTAAGTAATACGTTTTTTCCTGTATTCTCTACTACCAACTGGAACATGATAATATCTCTGAAGACCTATTACGATCACTTTTAAAGCTTGCACTTTAACATGCAACTGGGATCCCATAATATTAGCAAGGGGTGTCATTTTGTTGTCCGAAGTAGTGTAAAAGTAGAATTTTTTTTTTAATATATTTCGCTTAATCATGCTATCTTACTTCCTACGCCTCTCTCCATCCCATCCCATCCCTCATTATTATCTTCTCTCATCACCTTTTAGTAAATATTAGACCCAGTTGGTTGTGTGGAACTCATTGTTTCATCTTGGCTGATGATATGTAGAAAGGTGCATTCACTGTTGCGTCAAAAACTGGAGCCCCTGTGGTACCTATGACCCTTATGGGAACTGGCAAAATCATGCCTCCTGGAATGGAGAGTATCTTAAATTCAGGATCCGTTAAAGTTGTTATTCATAAGCCTATACAAGGAACTGATCCAACAGTACTCTGCAGAGAAGCAAGAAAGGCAATTGCAGATACACTCGATCTACAAGGGTGAAGTTTTACTATAACAAACTAAGTTCGTTTTCTACAGCTTTATACCTAATTTTTGGTATGGATCGGAGAAACATATTATCAGAAAGGTACAGATAAGTGTTTCCCTATAATTTTTGCCATAGTTTTATTGGAATTAAGTGACTTGTGAAACTGAATTTCAGATGACGTTGTGATAAACTGTCTGCTGCCGAGTTTGATTGTAGTGTTTTTGTTATCATCGCATATGTCGCAATCTGGCTTTATTACCGAATTTCTTCTGTCTAACGAGCAACTGCTTCTTCGAGTACCTTATGTCACCGTACTGAACATAGCATGTGGATGTTGTTCTTGCTCTTCTTGTGCAGGTTATGTTTTTGCCAAAGCAGAGCCATGTGCATTGTGTCTTTGCATGATAGTAGCTGTATAGCTGTTGATCTGTGCTTATCCAACTTCGGTGTGTTTCGAAGTCATTGTCCCTCGGAATCAATCAACGGGCATTTTTGTGAGTGTGTCACATGGTCTGGCAATTGACTGAGGGCTTCTAATTTGCTGTCTGAATATGGGCTCAGATCATCCCTAACAAAAATTTTGCTGTGACTGATTGGAATGTTGATTGATTGTTCTTTTATATTAATTATATTTCTACTAATTGAAAATTTAAGGCATTAGAGTTCAGGTTTGCTGTAGTCTTAAAGTTAAATATGCTTTAGTTTTCGATAAATTCATTGATCTTTATTAAGGTTTAGTCCAATTACAGGCGGATTTGTATAGCTGGGGAAATAAACTAGGATATTGATAAATTTTTCGAAGCTTCAAGAGAGGTTCCGGATGAATATCATTATCAATGTGAATCTGTCTGTATTTAAGACAATCATGAGGGGAGTTTAATGAAATTTTCATTATTTGAACCAGTTAGAGAGAAATTATAAACACTTTTTCTTAAAAGTTGATTAAAAAGTAATTGAATTGAGTTATTTGGTCTTTGTTTTCAACTATCTTTTTCATGAAAAACCATTTTTCAGAAACTTTAGAAATCTAAAAAAAAAAAAAATATGTAAAAAAGAATTGATGAATGTTTAAAATAGAAGCTGTAAACAGATTTTGAAATTTGACGAATTTGATGAAATCACTTTAGTCAAACAATGTGTAAACAGAAGAAGGATCTATTGTGAATTCTAAATTAATTTAAAGTTTGATGGAAGAACAATTTTTATTTGTTTTTATTATATGATATCTTGCAGGTTAGAGAACTATTGGGATTTACTGAGATTAATCTATACGAGTACTGTTTGGACATCTACTTCTATTTTAGAAGCCGTTTACTCATAATTACACTTTTATGAACAATAGTAAGAATAATATATATACTGATAAAATATTGAATGACTTGAAAGAGTTTGAGACTGTAGAGCTTTGTCGCATAAAATCGTAACAAAAAGACATAAATGGGCTCAATTTTCATATCACCTTTATTAGACAAATCAATCTATAAAATTACTTAAGAGTTGTTACATCTCACTAAGATTAAATAAATAAAAAGTGACTATCGTTGTACTGGTCACTGATTAGAGATTTAAGAAATCTATTTATACTGGTCCATAGTCAAGAGATGATATATTCTCACACGAGATGATCATTACATACGCGATCTATATAAGCGAATAAATATACATATGGTGGAATTTAAACCTCCACCATTAACGTAGATAAGATCAAGAGAGAATGTTAAGAGGAGATTTGCAGACAAATATTATATTATTATAATATATTTATGTTGGTCACATCTTATTGACCCATCAATTAGGACAAATACATTGGATAAATTTAATTCAAAACATTTATAATTAAATTAATAAACTCATAGAATTCAATTAAAATAAATGCATTCTTATTTATACGAAAAATGATGGCATGAAAATAAATTTGTTTTTTTTTGTTCAATTCACATTCGTTTTGTATGAAAATAAATTATGCGGATGTCCGTATCCGTATAACTAGTTTTACAATATAAACAATTAATTTCGTGAGTCACATTCTTACAAAAATAAATATAATACAAAGTGCACTTTTTTTTTTTTTTTTTAACAAACATGAATAAATCAAATTATGGGTCACGACGGTTCGGGTCGGTCTGGACCGCTCTGGGCCCTATAATACCAATATGCACTGATTCAAGGGCAAAATCGTAATTATAAATTTTGACTCCTTCAGTTTTTACGTCTATTTTCGTTAAACGATATTTTCTACTTCGTTTTCTCTCTCTCGGGGTCTTGTGTGTCTGAATATCGAATCTATCAATTTTTTTTTTAATTTTTTTTATTGAAAAGAATTCTCATTAATTTGATGAATTAAGCTCCAGCTATTTCACTGTAAGTATCATCTTTTTTTGTTTTGGTTAAAAAAATATAATAAAATTCAATTCTACTCCTCAAATCTCATAAAAATTAGTAATTGTTTTTCACACGCATGTATATATATTTTGCTTTTGCTGTTAATTTTTTTTTTAAAATTTTTTTTTGGTTGCATGAGAGTCGAATTTGTGTTCGATTTTAGTTTTAATTTCTCTAGTCGAGTTTCCAAGTATTGTGCTATTTCGTAATATGTGAATGGAATTTACTATGTTAGGAATCAGTTTTGTAGTTTTGGTTGCTGCTTTTGATTTTTGTAGTAAATTATTTGAGCTATAGTTGTGGAATTAATGGTGAATTAGTAGTAGTGGAGGTGGTTTTTGACAGTGAACAGAGAATGAAAATTGTTTCGAAAAAAAAAAGAAGCATAAATAATGATGATAATCTATAATCGGGGCTGTTATGATTAGTTTTGGGGATCTACTGTGTTTTTCAGAGGTTGTAAATATTTTGATTCTTTGCATTTGAAATGCAAGGTGTGAAGTGAAAGACTCTAAAGGATCGAAAATTTTTGAATTGTTTTGTGAAAACAGGGTTTTGAATGGGTAGTCGATAAGAGCGTGGGATGGCTAGGCGGACCCTTTTTTTGTGATGTTAATGTTATTTTCAAAGAGAGGAACTGTTGCTGGGAAATTCTTGTTTGGGGTCGGAATAGTTAGTTAATCAATAGCCTTATATAGTGTTATGAAAACTTGTTTATTGGTTTGAGCAACAGCTTGAGACGATTCTTTTGGGCTTGCTCGGTTGGGTCAACGTCCTGATCAATGCATCACAACCATGTTGTTTATGCTTCCTTTCGTGTTACAGCAGCCTTTTTCTAGAAACTTTAATTCAGTGGGAACTTCAACCTTGACTGTTTCCGAGCCATGAAATTGATGTCATTTGGTCTCACTAGATATTTGTTTTAATTAATTTCTTTTCATTTGTCCAGGGATAATTTATGTTTTCAGTTGTAAAAAATGTTTGACTCTAGTTACAGATCACAATATATGGATGGCCAGCGGGAGAAGTTTGTCAGGTACGATATGTGCTTAGCCTTTTTACGGTTGAACTATTATGAGAATGTTACGTTTTTGAAATGTTTAATTTTTTTTTTCTTCTTTACTTGATCTTCTCTTCTAGATTTCTTTCTTTCATATATATATGTGTGGGTATGAATATTATCTGGTGTGGATGTCCTTATTTTGATAGAATGCGGATTTTGTCTTTTATTGAACTCTTAGGTGGAAAGTTAGCTCCTCATGTCATGCGGTTTAAAGACAAAATAACTTGTTTCATTTATAGTCATTGGATTGCATGTAACAAGTGATACCTGACATCTGGATGGAAGTAAAGTGTGGACATCCGCATTAGAGGAGTTCTATGCTGTGAAACAATGACGTGTTAGCCATGGGTCACAATTTCAAGCAAAGCTGGTCCACAGTGTTTGTTTGGAAGAAACATAGAGATCAAATATTGACTAGACAAGTGATTTGTTATTAAACTCTGGTACCAAGTTTATGATACACTAAATTTGCAGACTTTTTGCTTGAACTAAACCTAAAAAAGGATGGAGTGAACTTTAGTAAGTAGACAGGGGATGCGTTGGTCAGTTTGTCTGCTACAATCACTCTATTGTCCACTTCATATAAACAGTCGAGTGCAATACAGCAAATAATGATACAGCAATCAACATCCTGATGACATAAACATTTCTGATGAGTGCTACCCTTGATGTTGGTGATCTCTATTTTGAATTTTACAGATATACAAATAAGTTGTCAATACTGATGAGGCACTCTGTGGCATTACTTAGGAAATTGCTTTGCATGGTTGTTTTCTTACCTTCATTGTTTTAGTCTCTGGTCAAGTACAAATTACAATTATATTATTTAAAGGCATTTATTTTTGTTTGGTTGATGCTGTTTATTTGGTCTTTAGGTTGGATGACTTGGACTCCAGATTATCATCATCTTCTGATACTGGAATAAGAAGATGTGGATTTAATATTGAGGGATTAAGTCGTGGTGGTCATGCAAACAATTCAACATCTTTTAAGAGAGGAATTAGAAAAGGATCTGCTGGACTTAAGTCAATTGGTCGATCACTTAGGTTTGGTGTTTCTCGTGCTGTATTTCCGGAAGATCTTAAAGTGTCGGAGAAGAAAATATTTGATCCTCAGGACAAATTCCTCTTGTTGTGCAATAAACTATTTGTTATATCATGTATTCTGGGAGTATCTGTGGACCCGCTATTCTTTTATCTTCCAGTCATTGATGATAAATCGAAGTGTGTTGGTATAGATCGAAAATTAGCTATTACAGCTACAACATTGCGGACAATTATTGATGCTTTCTACCTTATTCACATGGCTCTACAATTTCGAACTGCTTTTATTGCCCCATCATCTCGGGTTTTTGGACGAGGTGAACTTGTGATAGATCCTGCACAAATAGCCAAGCGATACTTGCGGCTGTATTTCATCATTGATTTTCTTGCTGTGTTTCCTCTACCACAGGTTTAAACATTTCTTGTTCAACCCCACCCTGTATTTGTTGACCTGAAGATTGCATGCTTTTCTGTTGATCAAATGTTTTTCACTTTTAACATGCTTTTTTATTGGTTGTTATTGCGTTGGGTTTGCCATACGCACCTTTCATTTTTTAACACTAGATCTGTGAGACACAGGAGAAAGCTACTGGTTTTCTTTTATTTCCATGTAGTTTTCTTGTTTTTTTTCATATGTCATCTGCTTTATTGGAGTTTTAGTAGCTCTCATCCTTGTTTTCTTGAGATGATTTGTGCTTATAGGCCACTGTTAAATGTGATCTAGCTTGGTTTGCACTGAAAATCTGTATTTGTATAGCTGGCTGCCAACTGCATAATTGTTTATTCACATTCATCATTGCTTTGAGAAGGGTGATCACTAATATTGAGAGAGTCATTTTAATTTTAGTATGCTGCCAGTGTCATGTCATGGCTGCAAACTTGCAGGAGGGGTGTGTGTGTTAAAGTTTTCTTAATGATATGTTTTTTTTCCCCTGAAATGTGCAGATTGTCGTTTGGAGATTTCTACAGAGATCAAATGGTTCCGATGTACTGGCTACGAAAGTGGCCTTGTTTTACATTGTCTTGTTTCAATATGCCCCTAGGTTTCTTCGAATCTTTCCTTTAACATCAGAACTGAAAAGGACAGCTGGTGTCTTTGCAGAAACTGCTTGGGCAGGTGCTGCAGCTTATTTGCTATTGTACATGCTTGCCAGTCATGTAAGTCCCTTTTTTGGTTTGGCATCCTTGTGTGACCGATAGATTCTAATGTTAATTGTTCCGAGCCTTGTTTACTTAATTATTGCTGTCTGATATGAGTGTTCTTGCCAAATTAGTTTTCCAGTGTATAACTTGTTAACGTTTTCGGCCATATTTTTCCATATATTATTTTTAACTGACTGATAATATCATGTTACAGTATTTTTTCACTACCTAGTACATTCCTTTGGATTTAAGAATGTGGTGTGATTGATTTGTACTACAAATTTTGGTACATTTTTTACAAGTTGGAAATTAGCTTTGGTTTTGTTTTAATGTCCTGAATGTGACTATTTTCTTATTTTTGGCATTAATGAATTGACGTACAATTTTGAGGTCTGATATTCATTACAGCAGAAGATATTGTGCAATCTCATTAAATTTGTCATATTCCTATTTTCTGCCATCAGCTTGCATCAAAATTTGGTTCTACTCAGCAGAGTTTGATACAATGTGTTTTTGTTCTTCGTATAAGAAATATGTGTTGGATGAATCTTTGCAGATAGTTGGAGCATTCTGGTACTTACTAGCAGTAGAGCGCAATGATACTTGCTGGCGGAAGGCTTGTACTGTTGGAGTAAATTGCACTGATAATTTCCTATACTGTGGAAATCAGGGTTTGAAAGGTTATGATGTCTGGCAGAACGTTAGGGACTCTGTCCTGCAGGCAAATTGTACACCAACTGATGATAATCCACCATTTGATTTTGGAATCTATACACAGGCATTGTCATCTGGGATTGTTTCATCTAAGAAGTTTTTCTCTAAGTACTGTTACTGTTTGTGGTGGGGGCTGCAGAATTTGAGGTAAGAGAACTAATTTTCATGTAAGTTTTACCCAATTTACAAAACAAATGCCCGGTGACCTCTGTCCAGATTGGAGGTTTAGTTTATGTTTGTTGTCTTATTTTGAGGTTTGTGTGTGTGTTAGATTGTGATGCACTGTAAAGTGGCTTTGTAGAGGCAGCAATCTAAAATTGAAATTTGGGCAATGATTTTGTCTGATAAAGGATTTAGTTTCTGAGACCTTAAGGAAACTAAATTTGCAAAGTTCTGTAGGCTGTATGTACTATTGTGAGTGTTAAAATCTTATGAAGTGTATTATTGTTATGTAATGAAATGGGTAATTTCGTCCGCGGTTTGAAAAAGCATTTTTGTTACCAGGCTCCTTTTTAGATAGGTTTTTGTTCTTTTAATCAATCTACTTACCCTTCAATCTCTATTTTTGTCACAATTAGCTCAAAATGATGGGTGCTTTACAAATTAATATTTGATTTAATAAATGATAAGTTTAATACAATTACTCTAAGACCGGCAATATAATTGTCATAAAGTGATTGATAAAGGTCATGCATGATCTTAAGCATAAGGGACAACATCATTGTGTTTTACAAGCTATGTTCGTAATTGGTTACACTGATTCTCTATATGGTCTTGAAGTCCTTGTATCAACTTGACCACTATCAAATCAAATCTTAATTTGTAAATGCCAAACTAATCTTAGCTAATGTGACAAATTGGAGATTGAGCTCATCGTTGAGTTTAGTTTTCAAACACTCAAAACAATTTATAGATTCATACCAAAAGATCTGCTCTAAAGCTTTTAGTTTTCAAACACTCTCAAAACAATTTATAGATTCATACCAAAAGATCTGCTCTAAAGCTAAGTAATTAAAATTTTAAAGAAATCTTGAATTGTATGACCAGCTCATAACATAAGAAGGATACATTTTGTACAGAGTCTTTTTACTTTTATAGGAAATAAAACAAAAGGAAGAATATAAAGTAGACAAGTGGTCCTCTGTGGTAACAAGTGCTAGAAGTTCATAACATGTGTTTGCCATTTGGAGGTAGTTTCCTCCTCTTCTTAACTTCTAGCACTTCGCCAAAAAAATGTATTTCTATATCATGTTTGAATTTGGATTACATACACACTAAAAATAGTTAGTATAATGCCAAGTTTGCTCTCTTTACTTTTTGATTTTGAACCATTAGTGAACTTTACATCTTTAAATACCTACATTCCCTTTATTTATGTGCAGTACACTTGGCCAGGGGCTTGAAACTAGTACCTTTCCTGGAGAGGTCATATTTTCCATTGCACTAGCCATATTTGGACTCATCCTCTTTGCCCTTTTAATTGGCAATATGCAGGTGAGCTCACAACTATTTTGATTATAATTTTTTCTCTCTCTAGTAGGTTTTAATTGCTAGAAGTTCTTCCAAATAATAAATTATTTGTCTATACGAGACTGCTGAAGCTCTTGTGTAGGAGTACTGAATTTAATGACTGAGATCCCTGCTTACACTAGTCATAAATCTTTAGTGTAGGCCAAAGAATTTTTCAAGTCCATGAACTGGGCAACGAGAGATCAGATCTTTTTTCTGAGAGTAATGCTACACAACCCAAACAATTAGCCCAAAAATCAACCGAAATGATGTGAAAAGTAATCTGTCATTATCATATAAATCATGAGATGATATGCTGAATGACATGATAAGGACAGATCACTTGTCGTGGCATTTGGTTAATTTTTTGGGTTTTGTAGCATACTGTTTTCTTAATATGATACCAATGCGCTAAATTTTGAAATCTTATATTCAATTCTATATTCATATGAGGGGTAATTGATGTTTCATTGCTTCATATAATGTTGCATCAAGAACTTATGAAGAATAACTGAGGTTAAAACTAAGTTGTTTACTGTTATTGTGCCTAGAGAAGTTCATACAATTAAGTCAAGCATTGAACAATGGTGGAGGTTGGTTGGTGCAAAAGCATGATATTGTCTATTTTATAAATTCCATAGGGTGGTATAATATCACAAGAATACCTTGACAAATTTGGGGAATATATTCAAGTATATGCATGTATGCAAGCAAGATGTAAATGTAGGAAAAATTTATGTGCACTTTGAAAGGAAAAAAATAAATGGTCCTGAAATTTTTAAACTTCTCCTATCGTGAACAGACCTATCTTCAGTCATTGACCATTCGACTTGAGGAAATGAGGATCAAAAGGCGTGACTCGGAACAGTGGATGCATCATCGCTTGCTCCCACCAGACCTTAGGGAGCGGGTGAGACGGTATGATCAATATAAGTGGTTGGAAACACGTGGAGTGGATGAAGAGTATTTGGTTCAGAGCCTACCCAAGGATCTTAGGAGAGACATCAAGCGGCACCTTTGTCTGGCTTTGGTTAGGAGGGTAAGTTATTTATTTATTTATTTTTTTATGTTACCTTGATTTTGTCAGTCTTTTTTTACTTATAATGACAGTGACCAAGAATTTGTAGATAAATGACATAGTTCACATCTCATTTGCCATGAATATTGCTGATACTCAGTTTTCAGTAAATGAATTGATAGCAAGCCTACTCTTAAGTTCTAATACATATTGCTTTTCTTTTTTACCTTTTTACCGTTTTCTTTTTTGAAATAATTACACATTGCTTCTTATTCTAATGCTTAGTTGGTCAATTTATGCATACCTTAAGTGATTTGAATTTTGGACTCCTAAATGGATGGCGAATGGATTTCGACGAGGGAATGGATTGATAAAGCCTTCCCCCTTGTATTCTACCGCTTCGGTGGTGTCACATTGGCAGCTCCTTCAGAGATCGCTTCAAAGAACTATGCTGTGGTTGTGGCTGGTCGTCCTAAAAACGACCAACGAGTCTGCAATATATTATTGAGGAAACCGAGGTTTGAAACCTGGAAGGATTTATTGAGTTGTGTTGGTTGGTAGAGTAGTTTTTCATTTTCATAGGATTTGATATTCTATTAAAAGTCTCTCTTCACCCCCTTTTTTCCAGTTCACATATTTTGCTCTCTGTCTCGGTATCCCATGGATTTCATCATAGTGTTTTGCTGTAGATTTCAAACTGTTTCTGAAGTCATGAATTGTTTTGCTGGTGTTTTATAGGTTCCCCTTTTTGAGAATATGGATGAGAGGTTGCTTGATGCCATTTGTGAGCGCCTTAAGCCATGTTTATTCACAGAGAGCACTTACATAGTTCGAGAAGGAGATCCAGTTGATGAGATGCTTTTTATTATACGTGGTCGGCTTGAGAGTGTAACCACAGATGGTGGAAGGAGCGGGTTCTTCAATCGAAGCTTCCTGAAAGAGGGAGATTTCTGCGGAGAGGAGCTCTTAACCTGGGCATTGGATCCCAAGTCCGGTGTTAACCTTCCATCCTCTACTCGGACAGTGAAGGCTTTAGGAGAGGTCGAGGCTTTTGCCCTAATAGCCGAAGAGTTAAAATTCGTGGCTAGTCAATTCAGACGCCTTCACAGTAGACAAGTTCAACACACCTTCCGCTTTTACTCACAGCAGTGGAGGACTTGGGCTGCTTGCTTCATCCAAGCCGCTTGGCGTCGTTACTCCAAGAGAAAGAAAATGGAGCTTACTCGGAAGGAGGAAGAAGAAGAAGCAGAAGGAGTTCAAACACACACCGGAGGAGGTTCTTATAGCATCGGTGCCACCTTTTTAGCTACCCGGTTTGCAGCAAACGCTCTTCGTGGCGTTCACCGAAACAGGAATGCAAAGAGGAGTGCTAGGGAGTTGGTGAAACTACAGAAGCCTCCGGAGCCCGATTTCACCGCGGAAGATGCAGATTGATTGATCTGTTGTGATATATGAACATCATGTGTCCTTTTGAAATTCTGTGATAACTTGCTACCTTCTCCGATTTTATTTTTGCAGAATGTATAATATACACTGTTCATAAAGTTGCAAGGCTTGATGGAATCAACTGTGTTATAACCTTAAAAGAGTGCCATTTTCTGTATGTTGTGATTGTAAGCATGTACATGCCAGTATCGGCCATACAAGCTCACCTCCATTTTTTCATATAAATATATCAATCAAATTTTTATTTTTATATATGAAGGAACACAATGTAATTATAACAGTCATGACAAAAACAAATAATTTATCAATATGATATTTTTGGACTATATACTATTACTCTAGAATCAGATGCACAGTTTCTGTTACTTGTATTAGTAAGATTTATCAATTGATGGACATGGCAACTTTACATGTAATAATACTTTATTTACTCCTCTCCTTAACTTTCTCCTCTACCGCCGCCACCACAACGGCTGACGCCACCAGACCGAAGAGGTAGTGGCTCGATTTCTTCACCGTGATTCCGTGTTAAACATCCCTAATGACTCCATTGAAGCCAGCGCTGAACGCATTTTAAGAAGTTCAATTGCTCGCTCTATCTATTTATTGTCGCAAAAAACTTCTAAAACTCATTACCATGACCATGATGATCATATTCAACCTAGTCTTATTTTTTTGGGCACCATTAATTCTCTGTTTTACGTGAATTTCTCCGTTGGTCAACCGCCCGGCTCCCAGCTGGCGGTTATGGACACAGGGAGTGACCTCATTCGGATCAACTGCAACCCCAAGTGCGAAACTGCGGTCCTGTTTTGGATCCTTTGAAGTCTTCCACATTCTCTAAATCGCCCTGTAACTCCACTTTTTGTGATGCATGTAGCCCGAAGAAAGAATGCGAGTACATTATCGAGTACGTAGAAGGAACAGATTCGGATGGAATCATTGCCACGGAGCAATTTTCTATCGAGACATCAGACGCAGGTAGAACTACTGTAAACAACGTAGTTTTCGGATGTGGTACGTCTCGAGAATGGAGATTTCAGAGATGAATCTACAGGAGTTTTCGGACTTGGGTTGGAAGATAGAACTGAGTTCTCCATTATAAAACTCCTGGGTGCTACTAAATTTCGTAGTGTTGGAAACGTAGATGATATGGAATACAAACACAACAGGCTAGCTCTCTGCGAAGGGGCAATGGTCGAAGGCTACTCAACCCCATTGGAAATCAGTGAGGACTTGTACTACATCACTCTTGAAGGGGTCAGTGTAGGACAGAGGAGGCTTGAAATTGATAATTCAGAGATATTGTTCAGGAGAACAAGGAGCAACAATGGTGTTTTCATAGACTCAGGAGGTGCATACACTTGGCTGACACCAACTGCTTGTCAAACACTTGGAAGAGAGATTCAACAGCTTGTTAAAGGGATCCTGCAGAGAGAAATGGCTGGTCTGATATAATGGGAAAGCTAGCAGAGATCTTGAGGGATTTCCTGTGATGACATTACATTTCTCAGATGGGGCTGATCTGGTTATGGATGCTTTGAGCATGTTTGTTCAGATGATGAAGTCTTCTGTGTTCTGCTTGGCTGTTGGTCCAAGTGATGTTGGTGGTGAAGACAAGAAAGATATGTCAATTATTGGAATGTTAGCTCAAAAAAACTATAATTAATTCCTAATTAGTTAACTCACCAATACGGTTCGATAATAAAGAACATTCATTCTACCAGCAATGTTCCAGTTCGAGTAGTTCGCTTCATATAAATGCTATTTTTCTTCTCCACTTGTTATTACCTTCAAATTTCAATAATTACAAAAGTCACGTCACATTCTTTATCTTCCCAATATATCTTAAATTCATTCTCTTGGCACTTTATGACTTTACATGCAATAATATTTCTTTTCCTCTTTCCCTTGACCTTCACCACCACCGTCGCCCCTAGTCTCTTTCTTGGCAATGGAACTATGTTTTTACGTAAATTTCTCCATTGGCCACCACCTGTTCTGCAGCTGGCCATCATGGACACTGCTAATGAGCTTGTCTGTGCTAACTACAACCATCACAGTTGCAATACCCGTGGCTGGCCAGTTTTCTATCCTAAGTCATCCACATATGTTAAAATGTCATGAAAAATTTATAGACAAATCAACAGGAATTTTCAAACAATATATTGACTGTAAGCTTCTTGATGATTCATAGAAAAAATACAAATCACAAATTTCTAATATGTAAAAATACAAATCATAAAGTGGATAAAAATAGAAAAACGTATTATTATTTTAGATATTTGTAGTGATTTCCCTGTGTGTATAAGTAATTATAAATAGTACATTATTCTCATCTTTTATTGATAAATTTCACGTACGTACACTCATTTTTTGTAAAAAATTATTGATAAATTTCACGTACGCACACTTATATTTTATAAAAAAATAACACGTATATATATAATATTCTTTTTCTCCTCCAACTTATTACCTTCAAATCCAACTACAAAATTAAAATCACATTCTTTCTCTTGACAATATTTTTATTTGTTTCATTTCCTTGGCACTTCATGATCATTTATGTATTTTATTTTTTCTTTATAGCTCCTTGCATATTTTAAACCAAATATATATCTTCTAAAATATTTCTACAGACCCAAGAAACTTTTTTCATTACTTTGATATGGCAACTTTACATGCAATAATATTTCTTTTACTCCTCAATTCCTTCTCCTTCACCACCACCACCATGGCTTCAACCACCGAACAAAGGCGGCTAGTGACTCGACTTCTTCATCGTGATTCCCTATTGTTACACAATAATGCTAATAATGACAAAACTACTGTTGCGGCCACTAGAGCTGAACGTCTTCTAAACAGTTCCATTGCTCGTATTATCTATTTGTCAGAAAAAACTACTTCTGAAACTCATCTTCTTCGTGACAATAATAATGCTCAACCGAGTCTCTTTCTCGGCACCGAAGCTCATCTATTCTATGTAAATTTCTCCATCGGCCAACCACCTGTTCCCCAGCTGGCCATCATGGACACTGGTAGTGAGCTTATCTGGGTTAACTGCAACCACCACAGTTGCCATAACTGTGGCCTGAAGGTTTTTGACCCCTCCAAGTCATCCACATTTGCTAAAACGCCTTGTGATGACACGTTTTGCGACGGCAATTGCAACTCATCAACCATTATCAACGAATGCAAGTACAGAATTAAATACGTTAAAGGCACCGGCTCAGAAGGAATTATTGCAACCGAGGAATTTTCTTTCGAGACATCCGACGAAGGTAGAACCACGATAAACAACGTAGTTTTCGGGTGTGGTCTCAAAAATGGAAATTTCATGGACAAATCGACAGGAGTTTTTGGACTTAGCGTAGTATCCGGAAAAGACAACTTATCCATTGTTAAACTATTGGGTTCTAGATTTTCTTATTGTGTTGGGAACATAATCGATCACGAGTATAAATTCAACAGACTAGTTTTAGGTGAAGGAGCAGTAATGGAAGGCGATTCAACCCCATTTGAAATCAGAGATGGAGTGTACTATCTCATTCTAGAAGGCATCAGTATAGGAGAGAAAAGACTGAATATAGAACCAGAAATATTCGACAGAACAAGCAACGACGATGGAGTTTTCATTGATTCTGGTTCTACATTTACTTTTCTAGCACTAGCTGCTTATCAAGAGGTTAGAAGAGAGATTGAAAATCTCTCAAAGGGGTTGTTGAAACGATACTGGTGGGTGCCGAGTGGGCACCTGTGCTATTATGGGAAGATTAGCAGGGATCTTGAGGGATTTCCTGTGATGACATTTCATTTTGCAGATGGGGCTGATCTGGTTTTGGATATTTGGAGCATGTTCATTCAGGATTGGTCTGATATGTTTTGCTTGGCTATTGCACCAAGTGAAGTTAGTGGTTCTCGCAGGATAGATCGGTCTGTTATTGGAATGATAGCTCAACAGAATTATAATGTTGCTTATGATCTTGGTGAGAATAGATTGTACTTTCAGAGAATCGATTGTGAGCTTCTTGATGATTGATTGATTGATTGAATACAAATTAATCACTAGTTCTCAAACTCAAATACCAATAAATCACATACACAGATGAAAGCACAAAAAACAATAAAATAGACACAAAATTTTTACGTGGTCAGGCAATCAATGTGGTTCCTACGTTCACGAAACGTACTGATTGATACTTCACAATCCAACAGTTCTAATATAGTTCTTATGATAAATTTATTGATAAATTTCGAGTACCTTCATGATTGTTAGGCCGAATTTCAATTTATGAAGCAAGTTGTAGCATTTGAGAACACTAGCAGTTAACTTGGTTGGTTATTAAGATCTCTTTTGGATGTAAACAAGATTTTGAGTTTAAATTTCGCTGACAACAGGGTTGAGATGGTTTTAAGTTAAAAAAGAGAGAACGATTTCATTCTCTCTTATGCACATTAATGAGGTGATTAATTAGAAAGCCTCTCACACTCGTATGCACATTAATGATATTATGGGTTCCAACGTCTCTTTCTCCCAACTTCTAATTTGTAATAATTTTTAAAAAAAAATATTATTTGTTCCTGATTATAAAATAAAACAGTTTGCTTGAGATTGAAGAGATAGTTTAATTTGAAAATAAAATAATTAGGAAAAATTATTTAACATAAAGCTAGCTTATGACAATCTTTTCCTTCATAATAAATTCTACTAATTTATACTGGTAAAATATCATTGTTAGTTTTCTTTTGATGCTGATATTGACACTTAAAAATATGATTTATACACCGTATTTTAATAAAATATTTTATTACAAAATATTGTTAAACCCTAACTTTATAACTATCAAATTTAAGAAAAAAAAAAGGGGTAAATTGCAATGAAGTACCCTGACATTTGGTCATATTGTAACGAAGTCTTGAGTTTATCCTTAATTATATCTTAATACCTTTGACTAGCTGGTTGACCGTTAGAGTTGACGGTCAACCAGTAATCAGAAGAGTAATATGGTCATTTTTTTCTCATTATTTTTTTTAAAAAAATTAATAAAATTAAAAAGAAATTAAATGGATCTTCATCGTCTATCATGGTAGATGGACAATAGAGATTATATTAAAAAAAGAAAAAAAAATTGGCAGAGATCCAATCTCTACCGTCCATCAAGACTGATGGACAATGAAAATTCAATATGGAGATTATATTTCCACTAAAAAAAAAAGGGATCTCGCAATGAAGATCAGTTCTCCATCACTGAACCCAGTAGATGGAGATCGAGTCTCCATTGCTAAACCCAACAGATGGGGATCGAGTCTCCATCACTAAACCCAGCGATGGAGATCGGTCTCCATCGCTGAAGAGCTGATCTTCATTGCTGCCTCGCTGGAGATCGAGATCCAATTTTTTTTTTAGGAGGAGATCCAATCTCTATATTTAATATATATGAACTTGTATGCTTTACCTTCAAATTCCAACCACAAAACTCAAATTACATTACAGCACAATGTGGCTCAGTGGTAAGAGTTTTACTTATTTAGTATGGTAATGATTCAGGTTCGAGTTGTCTCAATCATCATTACTGTAAGTGGTATGTCAAAGAAAAGAACAAAACTCAAATCACATTCTTTATCTTCACAATATCTTTTTTTGTTTTGTTTTATCTAACATATATATATTCCCTTGGCACTTCTTCACGATCTTTATGTATTTTTTTCCTTTCTTTCTCGTGCATTATTTTATAACCATATGATCTTCTAAAATATTTCTACATACCCAACAAACTTTTCATTTATTAAATTATGGCAACTTTACATGCGATATTAATATTTCATTTACTATTTTCCTTGACCTTCACGGCCACCACCATCGCCACCGCCACTGTGTCTTCAACCACCAAACCAAGGCGTCTAGTGACTCGACTTCTTCATCATGATTCCTTGTTACACAATCCTAATGACACTACCATTAGTGTTCGAGCTGAACGTTTTTTAAACAATTACATTGCTCGTTTTATCAAATTTTCTCTATTTTACGTTAATTTCTCCATTGGCCAACCACCTGTTCCACAGCTAGCCATCATGGACACTGGTAGTGATCTTATCTGGGTTAACTGCAACCATACTTGCAATAACTGTGGTCCAGTTTTTGATCCGTCCATGTCAACCTCATTTGCTAAAACACTGTGCAATTACACGTCTTGTGACGGCTGCAGCCCCACCAACGAATGCAAATACGATATGGAGTACGCTAATTTTACTGATTCAAAAGGAATCATTGCCACCGAGCAGTTTTCTTTCGAGACATCAGACAAAGGTAGGACCGCGATAAACAACGTAGTTTTCGGATGTGGGCTTAAAAATGGAAACTTCCTAGACAAGTCAACAGGAGTTTTTGGACTTAGCATAATACTTCGAAGGGACAACTTTTCCATTGTGAAGCTATTGGGGTCTAGATTTTCGTATTGTGTTGGTAACATCTATGACATGAGGTACAAATTCAACAGGTTAGTTTTAGGTGAAGGAACAGTAATCGAAGGCGATTCAACCCCATTTGAACTAAGTAACGGGCTGTATTATCTCACTCTCGAAGGCATTAGTATAGGAGGAATAAGACTTGATATAGACCCAAAAACATTCAAGAAAACAAGCAACAACAATGGAGGAGTTTTCATTGATTCTGGAACAACGTATACTTGGCTAGCACCAGCTGCTTACCAACAAGTTAGAAGAGAGATTGAAGATCTCTCTTCTAACGGGTTATTGAGACGACACCGGCAGGAAAAGAAAGGGCAGCTGTGCTATTATGGGAAGATTGGCAGAGATGTCAGGGGATTTCCTGTGATGGCATTTCATTTTGCAGAAGGGGCTGATCTGGTTTTGGATGTTTTGGGTATGTTCCTTCAGGTTCGGTCTGATATGTTTTGCTTGACAATTGCTTCGAGTGATGATATTTTTGGTGATAGCAGGAGGAGGATGGATCATTGGTCTATTATTGGAATGATAGCTCAACAGAATTATAATGTAGCTTATGATCTTGGTGAGAATAGATTGTATTTTCAGAGAATTGATTGTGAGCTTCTTGATGATTGATTGATTGATTGAGTACAAATTATAAGAACTTCTAATACATTCAAAGTATATACATTTATAACTCATGTGATTAATGCACATCCATCCCTTTCATTTCAGTGGTGATAATTCAAATTTTATCGCGCACATTAACAATATATATGGCAAACTACCCGCAATAAATGTCAAATATTGTGGATTGACTTTTGAAGAAAGAAAATGTGCACCGAAAAATAATTGGTCTGATTTGTCAAAAAGATGATTGAAGAAAAATATATATGGTGCCAAAAATTGTTGAAAGCTAGCTGCTGCATGCGCCGAAAGCAATCACATGGTGCCAAATTTTTTTTCTCCTCATTTGCCTATAAATAGGCTTATAGAACACACAGAGTGGGTGAAAAATTAGAAAGAAGAAAAAGAGAGAGAAAAGAAAGATTTTTGTGAGAATAAAATTGAGTGCTATGAGAAAATTTTGGAGGTGTGAATTATTGTAAAGGGTATTGTGAGTGATCCTCTTGGGGTATTAGAGTGTGATCTCTAATTGTGTACACACCATAAAATTTTCTAATATAGTGGAATCGCTCATCTTGGTCTATGGATATAGGCTTGCATTTTAGTCAAACCACGTAAATTCTTGTGTCATTTATTTTTTACTATTTTAATTTTGTCGTCCATTTTAAATACATATACTATCCGATCCTGCTCCAAACATAACAATAAATAATAATTCATATTATGTCCCTATTCCGACTTATTATTCGTATTGTAATGTTACTTTTAAAAACAAATTAAACTACAAACATCAAAACACATTTTTTCAATTCACAACATTTTTTTTTTTAATCTTACATTCATCCCCATAACAACATGCAATAACATTTCATTTGCTATTTTCCTTAACCTTCACCACAAGTCCACAACCGCTACCACCGTCATTGCCACCGTGGCTTCAATCACCAAACTAAGGTAGCTAGTGACTCAACAATCCTCCAAATGACACTATTATTGCCCGAGCTGAACGTCTTCTAAACCGTTCCATTACTCATTTTATTTATTTATTAGAAAAAATCTTATACTCGTCTCATAATAGTAATAATGTCCAACCTAGTTTATTTTTTGACAACGAAACTCCTCTTATTCGCGTGAATTTCTCCATTAGTCAACCACTCGTGCCCCAATTGGCCTTAGGCCTCGCGCTAGCCCAGGGTAAGCTGGATGACTATCCAAGGCCCAACAAAATTGGAGGTATCATTCCTGATCTAACAATTTTACAATAAAATATTATTAATATAGGCCAATAATTTCAGCTACTGGTAGTGTTATAATACAGTCCCATCAATTTTGTAATATAATATTATTAACATAGGCCTAACTGCAAACACAGTTGCAGAAGCTGCGGCGGCCCAGTTTCCGATCCTTCAAAGTCGTCCACATTTGCTAAAACGCCGTGTAATTACACGTTTTGCAACGCCTGCAGCTCAACTGAAGAATGCAACTACAGTATTAAATACGTAAGAGGTTCTGATTCTGAAGGCTTCATTGCCACTGAACATTTTCATTTTGATACATCAGATGAAGGTAGAACAGCGATAAATAATGTGGTTTTCGGGTGTGGTCTTAAAAATGAAAATTTCAGTGAAAAATAATCAACAGGAGTTGTTGGACTTAGCTCATGACCTGGAAGAGACAACTTCACCATTGTAAAACTATTGGGTTCCAGGTTTTCGTGTTGTGTTGGAAACGTACTTGATCATGCATGGATATAAATATAACACACTAGTTTTAGGAGAAGGAGCGGCAATGGAAGGCTATTCGACCCCGTTTAAAATCTGGACTGATGGGCCGTACGTACTATCTCACTCTTGATGAATTAGTATTGGGGAAAAAATACTGGATATAGACCCAGAAATATTCGAGAAAACGAGCGATTACGATGGAGTTTTCATCGATTCTGGATCTGCATCGACATGGCTAGCACCTGCAGCTGCTTACCAACAAGTTAGAAGAGTTATTGATAATATCTGTAAAGGGTTGTTGACACGACACCAGGGTTGGCGAAAGGAGCAGCTGTGCTATTATGGGAAGGTAGGGAGAGATCTTCAGGGATTTCCTGTGATGACATTTCATTTTGCTGATGAGGCTATCTGGTTTTGGATGTTTGGGGCATGTTCCTTCAGTATCTGGTCTGGTGTGTTCTGCTTGGCTATGATTGCACCAAAATTCAAATGATGCTGCTGGTCATGGCACGATGCTAGATCGGTCTCTTATAATTATAATTTGGCTTATGATCTTGGAAAGAAATAGGTTGTCCTTTCAGAGAATTGATTGTGTGAGCTTCTTGATGATTGATTCCATACAAATCACAACTTCTGATCGATGCACTCATGAACGATACATATATGTGTAGCTTTCATTTTATTACTTATGTATATACTGAAATATATATATATATATATGAAGAATAATTCTCTAGTCATGATTCATATCTTGACAAAAAAAATTTAAAATTTTTATTTCATAACATTGTGGAACTTCAACATTTGTAACGCTATAAAATTAATTAAAGTTATGAAAAAAAAAAAAATTCAGAGCCGTTCTGAAAATAGAATTAGGACCCTAAATGTTACCATCTTCATTACTTGTAAGATGAAATCTTTTTTTTTTTTTTTTTTGTATAGAATCAAACCAGTGACTATTTATTAAATAATAATCTGCAAACTTTTCAGTACTATATAATGAATTTATTTTCCAACATCACCTAGCATTATTTGAATTTTTCTTCTCTTATATTTACTTCAAATCACATTCTTTCTCTTCCCAAACTTTTTTTCTTTTTTTATTTATTTATCTTACAATCATCACCTTGGCTTTTCATGATTTTTATGTTTGATTCTCTTTGTCTCCCTCAAACCATGAATTTATAACCCTACAAATCTATCTATATAGCCAAGAAATTTTTTTATTACTTTGCTATGGCAACTTTATATGCAATTGCAGTCCATGTTCTTCTATATGTAACTTTCTTCATCACCACCACCACCGCTGCTGCAACCACCGAACCAAGACGGCTAGTGACTCGACTTCTTCATCGCGATTCCTTGTTTCGCAACCATAATGACACCATTGCAGCCCAAGCTGAACGCCTTCTAAATAGTTCCATTACTCGCTTTATCTATTTATCAGAAAAAATCTCTGAAACTCATCCTGATGATGATAATATTCAACCTAACCTTTTTCTTGGCACCAGTGCTCCTCTATTTTACGTAAATTTCTCCATCGGCGAACCACCCGTTCCTCAGCTAGCCATCATGGACACCGGCAGTGACCTTATCTGGGTTAACTGCAACCCGGTATGCAGAAACTGCGGCAAGGTATTTGATCCTTCCAAATCTTCGACATTTGCTAAAACGCCATGCAATTACACTTTTTGCCTCAGCTGCAGCCCCACCAACGAATGCAACTACAGTGTCAAGTACGTAAAAGGTACTGACTCAGAAGGGATTATTGCCACTGAACAGTTTTCTTTTGAGACATTAGGTGAAGGTAGAATCGCCATAAACAGTGTGGTTTTCGGATGTGGTATTAACAATGGAGAGTTCATAGATAAGTCAACAGGGATTTTTGGCCTTAGCATATCTGAAAGAGAAAATTTCTCTATTTTAAAACTACTTGGTTCTAGATTTTCATATTGTGTTGGAAACATAGTTGATCATGAATATAAATTCAACAGATTGGTTTTAGGTGAAGCGGTAATCGAAGGCTATTCGACACCACTTGAAATAATTGATGGAGAGTATTATCTCATCCTTGAAGGCATTAGTATAGGAGAGAAAAGACTGGAAATAGACTCAGAAATATTCAAGAAAACGAGCAACGACAATGGAGTTTTCATTGATACTGGAACTACATATACTTGGCTGACACCAAATGCTTATCAAGTAGTCAAAAGAGAGATTGAACATCTTTCTAAAGGGTTGTTGACACGATTCCCCTACCCATGGGCGCCGGATGGGTACCTATGCTATTTTGGGGAAGTTAGTAGAGATGTAGAGGGATTTCCTGTGATGACATTTCATTTTGCAGAGGGGGCTGATCTGGTTTTGGATGCCTACGGCATGTTCCTTCAGGTTCAGAGTCAAGTGTTTTGCTTGGCTATTCTTCCAAGTAGTATTGCTGATGATGGCATTAAAGATAGGTCTCTTATTGGAATGGTAGCTCAACAGAATTATAATGTGGCTTTTGATCTTGGTACAAGTAGATTGTATTTTCAGAGAATTGACTGTGAGCTTCTTGATGAATGATGATAAATCCCAACTGCTCATATAATGATAAATGATAGATATTTTCTGCGTTGGTTTCTTGATTCCAATCAAGTTAGGTCTCAGATGGTCTGACTCTGGGTCCTAACACAAAATTTAAAGCTCGACCCTCCTCAAGCCCGGTTGGGCCCTAGAAATTAGGACTCGGCCCCAGCCCATTGACAACTTTAGGTTCAACAACAACAACAACAAAAATTGAGGCAAGTTGTTTGTTTTTTTTGCTTAAAATTTATTGGGTCTTGAATCAATTAAATTACTTTTATATTATTTTTTAAATAATTAAATAATTTAAAAATATAAAAAAATAATTAAAAAAAGAGTAAAAAAATCTTAATTTTTCACTTAATTTTAAATTACTGAATTATATTTAAAATATTTTCTTCTAAAAGTATCATCTCAAATATAATATACTTTCAGTTTTTATTTTAATTTTATATCATACAAGTTTCTTTCTTTTATCCTATTACTTATGCTTTATAAAAAAAAAAAACTCTAATCACTTTTCATGCTCAAAAACTATTTGAAATTGGAGATTGAATTATCTCCGAGCAAATTCCGCTAAGAATCATTTATTTATTTTCTTTATCGAACTACTTGTAGTTTATAATTTTACAGTTTGTAATGAAATTTTATAACTTTATTTGTATGTATACATCAGATTTTGTACTTTATTTGATAGTTATATAGGTTTATCTATTTGCAAAAAAAAATTTTATTATTTATTTAGAAAATTATAATTTTTTACAAATATCAATTTGTTATTTTATTATTTGTTTTTATCATTTTACGTAAGTTGTTCTTTATTTTCTTATTTATTTTTATTATTTTATACAAATTATTCTTCCTTTTCTTATTTATTTTGATCATTTTTATATTTTATGAATATCCTCACTACTTTACAAACTTTGTAAATCACTATTTTATTTTTGTTTTTATTTTCTTATTTATTTTTATTATTTTATTTTACATAAATACAACATTCTTCTTTCACACGATAGAATTTTTTTTTATTTTTTTTACAAGTATTTGTAATATTCTTCTTGTAAATAAAAATACATAAAAATTAATAATAATAAAAGTATAAATATCAAATTATGACATTTTTATTTTTAAAAAATAAATAAGTTGATATGAGAAAAAAAATAACAAACATACTATTCAAATTTACATTCAATCTTCAATAAAATTCAGTATTATTCCATTTTCAGATAAAAAATAAACGACCCATAATTGCTGCCTTGTGAAATCTAGTCATAGCAATGTTTAGCAACTCAGGAAATGGCTATCTTTAAATGAAAAACAGAGAATGCCAGAGAAGTTCAATGCATCCAAAGCTCAAATGCACGTAGACAATCTAATGGGAACAACCATTTTTCAAATTCATGTACACGTGTTAAAAGGGTGAGATAATTGAATAAGAATCAAAGAAACTAGTTTGAATGGCAAATATAGCAGATCTCCTATAGGTAGAAACAAGTCGCAAATGGTCAAACGCAATGCATAATCATCCACCTGAATGTGTATAAACATGTCAAAAAAGATTAAATATCAATTTACAGCCGCAAGGGACTGATTTGCCTCCACAACAAAGTAAACAAGGTCATAGCAACAGATTGTTCACAACAACGTAGCACATAACTGGGTTGAGACAGTGATACATTCACTTCAAAAGTGTTTTAACTATTGACTTGACGTTGAGCTTCTTCAAATCAGTATAAGACTGACCGCATCCAACGAACATCACTGGTGATCCAGAAATGTAAACCATTGACAACGCTGCCCCAACCTACATCAAAGATTCCAGTTACACACAAATGTCAGTGCAAGCAAAAAGAAAATGATGCTCAAAACAAACTACAATGCCATTTTTCATACTAACATATCCCTCCCTTATAGAACCAGCAGTTAATAACAAGCACAGGGTTTATAACAAGTATACTAACATATACTTTTGTTTCCTAATATCAAAGAGGTTTGTGAAGTTTGCCCCACCAGTGGATCAGGTTCAGGCTAGATATAAGAAAAGACAGACTAGTGACAATTAACTTGAATTGCTGCACATGCATAAACTTCCCTACCTTATCATCAATTGTATCGAACTTAGTGAGCAATATCCCATCAATCAACCTAGGATTAGGAGAAGTGGACAGATCGGCTAATTTCTGCAAGAAGAACAAGGTATGCTTAATAATATAACAGAGACATAGTAAATAACAATATGTAAAAACTCAGAATATTAAAAAAAAAAACCTGATTGAACTTTGACAATTGATCAACAGCATCATTCCCGACTAGAGCCTCTCCAACAAACAGGACAAGGTCAGGATTGTTGAGGTTGATAAGCTTTGACAGTGCCCTCATTAAAGGTTCATTATCCTAACAAGCAATAGCATAATATATATTAACACAACAGCAGTAAAAGAGCATGCAAAATAAACCATGACCCTAAATTATGACATGGGAGTGTCCGGATTCGATCAAAATTCAATGAAGTTTCAAATAATTATTGCAATCAGTTCAACAACAAATCCAATTTCACAGGGTAAATTCAAAATTTAAACTATACTATTTGGAAAGCTCAGTGTCTTAACTATCTTGCACATTTTATGGTTTTAAATTTTAAAAATTTCATAAAAAAGTTATGTCCAATTTTGTACTACATGGTAAGAAGTCAACAGTGCACAAGAATTGAAGAGTTTTCTGAAACTTTTCATTATTTTCATGTATCCGCGCATTGAATATGAATTACTTTGCTAGTAATGTAATTTATTTTTGTTCCTACTTTATCTTGGAACAACACTCCAAGGTAAGGGACGAAAATAAATGCATTACAAGTCAACTGATTTATATATAAAGCTTAGATACAAGAAAATAATAAAATATTCAAAAGACTTTCATTCTCGTGCACTGTTGACTGACCATGCTGCATAAAACTAGTCATAATTTCCTCTAGAAATCTCCACATTCAAAATAGTAGAAAATTAACCAATGATACAAGGCACGTCTGCTAACTCAACGTCAACTAATATAGATTAAATTCCGAAATTGCCCCTTGAGCTGAACTTGCTACTCAATTGATTAGAGTAAGAACTTGACACTCCTTCGACTCTTGGTCAAATTTCATGAAGCAGGACACTCGTAACTTCAATGTTATTATGAAAATAGACTGATCGGGTATCCCAAATGAGCACTTGTGAAATCTATTTACAGAATAATCTATGATCTTGTTGGTTACTACTCAAAAGTACTTCCAGTGACACTTCCAAAGCAGTAATAATACTTAAAAAGTGTTCCCCAAACAGTATACATATACATATACATTAAAACAGATCAAATTAGATAGTACCTGCATTCGACCAGCAGTATCAACAAGAACAACATCAGAGCCATTGCGTGTGGCCTCCTGGATTGCTTCCTTTGCCACAATTGCAGGATCTTTTTCATATCCCTTCTCAAATATAGGGATCTGCCAAGCGCCATTAGAAACAAGCCGCATATAAGTGTTCTATTCAAATAAAGAGGCCAAATAACCCTAATGACATTAACATTTAAGTATTTAACCAATATTATACCTGGAGTCGGCGTGCATGAGTTCGCAATTGCTCAACAGCTCCTGACCGGAAAGTGTCGCAGGCAGCCATCATAACGTTGACCTTATGCTGAAGAAGCCAGTAAGCCACCTACAAAGTTGAGTTTGAAATGAGCTTTTTTGGTAAAAAGATATACCTAAATTATCTAGACATTAATCAAGGTGATCTTTAACCTTAGCTAAGTTGGTAGATTTTCCAACTCCATTAACACCAACAAAAACAACAACATATGGCTTGTTTTGTTCCTTGGCAGCATGAACATCTCTCAGTATGTCAATAGAACGCCTAGGAGTTAAGATACGAACAAGAGCTTCTTCCATTGCTGCCTGCAGTTGTAATTTTGACACATGATATTGCTCTTACAAAAAATTAGAAAGCAATAAAATTTAAGATTATTCAAATATTAAAATTATAAGGAAAAAAAAACACGAACCTGCACTGTTGAAGAGATCCTCGTAAAAGAGCCCAGCTTCTTGCCCTCAAGACTAGTTGCTACTGATTCACAAAGCTTCTCAGCAATCTCCTCTGCCTATAAATGGCACAGCAATTAACTTCACTGTTTGCTTTAAGATTGAGGAGCATTGATGAATTAAAGATAAATAGACATATAGGAAAAAGTAGCAAATAGAGAAACATACCACATTCTTGGTCATGAGCCTATCCTTAAGAGCTTTTAGAGCTGGTTCCAGGTCTGCCTTCTCCAAATTTGCCTTTCCCGCAATACTGAGCACAAGAGAGAAGTAAATTTAATTAACATTTTTAATACAAAATTTAACAATTTCAGACAACAGTAAATGATAAGCTAATCAACAAAATTAAATCATCAAAGAATATATAGAAACAAAATAATTTACCTCTGGAACATATTTGAGAACCAACCCTTCTTCTTAGCATCAGACTTGTTGCCCTTCTCCACCTCTTCATCTTCTTCAGTTTCACTGTCACTACTAACAATCTCTTCTTTGTCCATCATGCTTTCACCATGATCTGCTGCTACAACCTGAATATCCTCATTTTCATTGCCATCCACATGATCGGTAAAGTCCAATTTGGACTCCTTAGGCGCATCGTCCCAAACTCTATCCTTCTTTGTTACCTTTTTCTTTGGGTCCGGTTTGGAACCCTTGTTAACAACAGTATCAGTTTTCTTACCACCTTTACTTTTTAACTTCTTCTGTAATTTAGTTACATCGAAAGCCCCAATATTGGAACTTGCGTTTTCTTTACCATTTACAACACCTGCTACTCTAGACTCTCCAACTTCAACATGACTACCATTGGAGACTCCATTCTCCAATTTACGGCCTTTCACATAATCACCATCCCCATCACCATTTGCCAACCCACCTTCGCTCTTCTTATTTCCTCCTTCGAATCCAACCTTTTGCACCTGCCCTTGCTTCTTAACATTGTTTATGGGCTTATTCAGTTGCTTCGATTTCTTCAACTCCTCCTCCCTAGCTTCTGCCTCCATCCTAATCTGCCTAAAAGTTTCATCAAAGTCATTATAAACCGTGCGTTTTGGATCATATATCTCCGAAAACGAACGTTTCATCATCGCCAGCAGATCATCTACATACAGCAGATGGAGAATCCGCTGGTACACAGCCACAAATACCAGACCAAGCTCATTATGGAAAGTCCATTTGAGGGTGTAGGCAGCACCTGGAGCATCGTAATTGTACGATGCAGCACCCGATCGTTCCTCCAAGAGGCAGGATCGGATCAAGGTGTCTATTGGTGACCCTTTAAGAGCGTTTCCAAGCTCTTTACATGACCAGAGGATTAAACCTCCTCTAGTAAATATCAGTAACTGCTCTAACATGTTTCAGCAACCCTGTGATCACAAAAAAAAAAAAAAAAACTCTATAACTCAAATTCCAGATAATTTGCACAAAACAATCCACATAATCTACCAAATCAACCTAAAATAATCAACAAAATTCAAATTTTGATAGATACCCATTTAATCTGTAACCGCAGAAAAACAAAAACCAACAACTAAAAATCAAAGATCTAAGCAGCAGCCATATCTCAACAAAATCATATAAAAACAAAACACTTATTAATCTTCATGAATTCTCGATCAATTCTACAAAATCAATCATGACATGAAAAGCAAAAAATGGATTAAACCGAAACCATAATCTCTATATAAATCAATTAAAAAAAATTTGTCAGCCAGACCAAACCGCAACAAGATCATACAAAACCTAAAGGCTAATCTTCGTATCTTTTCGATAACTTCAAAAACAAAAATCATGGATTCGAATTAGAGGAGAATCGAGAAGATGAAATTTACCTGTGATTGTTTTGTCAATCTTAAAAGGAAATTAAAAAAAAAAAAAACTAAAAATGTACACAGAAAATAGCTAGAGAGAGAACAAAAAACAAAACGTGAGTCAAATGAGAGTTTTGACGTTGGTGGTGGCTTTTAAATAAATTGTTTTTTATTTTGTGTACTAATTTGATTTTTTTCCAGGAAACTCACATTTTCGAGTTTCCTACATATTTCATATTTGTATACCATTTGTTTTTCCTTTTTTTTTTTTTTAATTTTCTTTTTCTTTTGTTTTTGGTAGAATACTAAATATGGTATTTATTGGCACTTAAAATTTAATGCTGTTATTTTTTTTATATAATTAATGAGAATCTGACTCTCTTATTACATAAAATCCCAATAGAAATTTTAGATATCATATTGTTGATGGTGAATTTTGATTCAAAATCTCCCTTGATGTCGAGAACAATGGTCGTATGGGGCGGAGAATTAGTGAGAGTAGAAAAGTTGTAGAAGAAGTTCTGTGGGAAATGAAGTTGTTCGGTAAACCTAAAAATCACAATAAATTGTTTGGAGACTAATCGAAGTTTATATTCCAATAACCAAGTCGGTGATGAATTCTACGGAGAGAAAGTCTAGGGTGAGAGAGATAAAAATTTTATATACAAAATGTTATATGTTGGTTTTGATTGGCTCCTTTATATTCAAAGGTGATCGAGTAGACATCACTTGAGTATTTTTCTGTCACATTAAACTGGGGTTATTTATAATTTATCTTATCGTTTTGTTTGGACAAAATTTATATTATTTTATTTTATTATTATTACAATTCATAACTCAAACGCTAACATATCCACGCCAAAATAGTAACAAATTAAAAGCAGTATATAGTAAGTAATTAGAAATTCTCATCTCTGCAATCAAAATCACCGTACAAAAACTTCCCCACAAAGTAACAACAAAAAATCTATATGATCCAAGCTATTAGGGTAACAACTACAACCACAACCACGAAAGTGTATCTACTATTGGTACCCACGTCGAGCAATAGTACCTCTCCATCCCCCAATATATATAATATAACTTTAAGGAGAAGTGTTTGGAATAACCGACAGAGTATGCAGTCTATTCATAAATTATATACCTATAACTTCAGAGTTAAACATAAAAAATACGACAACAAAAGTAGAATGATACTTCTTTATAAAGTTCGCCGGATACTTTTCTAATATTTTCTTACAAAGAATATGTAATTGTTAAGTAAATAAATTTCTGATTAATAAATAAAAATTAAAAAGAACTTAATTAATTGCTTTACATTGATGCCTAGCTAGAAAAAACCAGCTAGAACCATATCCATTTTCTATTTTATCAATAAATAAATAAAATCATCTTAATTATAGCAATCAAATGCATTTATTCATTTTATAAAATTGTGTTTGAAATGCATTTTTCAATTAAAAATAAGGGTTTTAGCAAAATTGTCCCATCTTTAAATTGAAATTGCATAATTAATCCTTACATGATAAAAGTTACAAATTTATTATGAATTTCTCAAAATAACTTTAATTAACATACAACCACCACATTTAATTTTCACTAATCAGTATCTAAAAAAAAATAACTCAACTAACTAATATTCGTTACTCATTATTCATTCATTTTATTATCTCATTCACAATTATTTCCATTTAGTACTTACAATTTTGGAAGAAAAATAAGAAGTAATGAAACTGTAAATATAAAATAAGTATATTTATTGATTGAATTGATAATAATTAAAAATAAAATATATTTTAATAGAAATTATAAGCGTTACTTCGTTGAAAATTATTATCCCTACTGAAAATTTTTTTTGAAGTAACCCGAAGTATAAAAAATTATGCTTCAGGAGGATGGGATGATCCCGTGTATAAAGAATCAGCTTAATCTTTTAGATTGAAGTGGTTTTCTAATGTAGCCCCTTTTAAGAATTTTTATCTTTATAGTTCGTTGTTGCTTTTAGTGGTTTTCTTAATTGGGCCTTTCACGAATTTCTGCTAACATAGTTATTGGGTCAAAACCCCAATATTTACAGGCCAAAAGTGCTTTTGGGCATCAATCAAGCGATTGCATACTTGTCCAATACAAGCTGCTTTTAACCCAAATATATAAATTTTATTAAAAAAAGTAATTAAAAGCAATCTTATTTCTTAATATATCGGTCGGTCCGATAAATTATTAATATTATAATTATATTCATAAAAAAAAGATAGATTAAACTCTTTCATATATTTTTAAAATTATTTTAACTATAATTTTAGTCTTATGGTGGCCAATGATCAGCTTTTGAACTATGAATGTATGAAATAAATAATTTTTTTAACGAGCTCAAGTGTCAGAAATCTAAAGATGAGGGGTTTTATTAGGAGTTATATAAACACTTAGGAGTATTTTTAAGACAAATAATGAATTGTTCTAATACACATTTTTTGGGCTGGAAAAGTAATCATTAATCAAATTGTTTCTTTCTTTTTAAAAAAATTAATAGTTAATAAATACTTATTTTTTTTTGGCATACCACTTGGGTGGTGGCGACTCGAATTTGAAACATTATTAGAGTGAATAAGCGTCTTTATCACCGGAGCTATATTAGGTGATTAATAAATGTTTTTTTAAAAAATCATGTAAGTGTATTAATAAAATTGTTTAGAATAGTTTCTCTATTGATTGAAAGAGTATTTTTAATCTCAAAATTTCTTTTAATTTTTTTTTTTTTTTCATTTGGTTGCTCAAATAAAGATTTTAGATGATTGAAGAAAAAAATTGTTTGTGAATTGTGGGAAATACTTAAACTTTAAGTTATTTCAAGAAACTAGTTTTAAGTTTTTCTTTTCTTCTATTTTATTTTATTTTTGAAACACAACTTTAAAACTTAAAAAATAAAAAATAAAAAATAACCTCATTATATTACATTAATTACACTCTACCACTTTTAACATAAAACTGCGTCAAACTTTTATCAGTAATTTAATAACATCAAAGCACTTTTAAACATATACAATCTATTAGATCAAAAGAGATTTTTGTAATTAGCAAAAATTAATATATATATATATATATTTTTTTTGATAAAAACTCTATTTACAAAAGTTCTATTTAAAAAATACTGTACCATAACAACTCTTGAGTGATTAGTCGAAAATATAATTTTCAAACACTTGTATTTCTACCTCCAGGACATGATCTCCAGCTTAAATTAAAGCTACCAAACGTAGCCGGAAAATTCAAATTTGAAAGGACTCAATTGGCAGAAATATATATATATATATAAAAGAGTCTTTTGAGTCCAAAGCCAAAACAGTTACTATATTTGGTTGTTTTTTTTGGACAAATGACAGGAAAATATCATAATGTTTGATCATATTAAAATAAAAATCGTAATTTTAATCTTAATTATAAATTAGTACCCTACCGTTAGTTGACTCAGTCAAAAGTAACGGTTTAATCTAAACTGTACCTAAAATAATAAAAATACTCTCAGTTAAAAATAAAAAAATAATATTAATTATTAAAAATTTAAAATTTAAAAATTTTAAAAATAAAAAAATTTAAATTTTTTTAAATAGATGAGTCCAGTTAAAATTTTATTATTTTAATTTTAATAAATATTTTTATTTTTTATTTTTTAATCAGAGTTATTTTTATCATTTTAAAAAAAAATTTGGCCAAACTATTACTTTTCACTGAGTCAACTAATGGTAGAATACTAATGTGTAATTAAACCTAAACTTACAATTTCATTATAATATAGCCAAACATTAAGAATCTCTATTACAATTGATCATTTTCTTTTCTTTTCTTTTTTTGAAATGCTATTAACTTCTTCTGTATAATATCATGATTTGGCACGCGGTGACTTCTTGTCAATTATTGCAGGTTAAACCTCATAATTTGATTCATGTTCTATGATATTTTTACTTTGAGATAATCTTTCAAGTGTTTACGTTCAGTTATATAAATTTTATAATTAATATTATAGATGTAACATTTAATTTGACAAATTTTATGACAACTCAACTTTAGGTATTAGAATTTGCATAAAATTATGTAAACTTTGCAATTGATATCATATATTAAACAAAAATCTAATATAAGAAAAAAAATTCATCAATTTTATAATCAAATTTGAATTAAATAGGCACAGACTCATTTACTTTAAAATTCCAAACCTCCCTCGAAGTTTTTAAATTGTCATAATTAAACCTCTAATGAAAAAAATTACACTAATATATATATACTTTTAGATATGGGATCCCGCACATTTATTTTTACATGAATTCCACAATTTACATTTGTGCAAGTCTATTTATATTTACTTATAACTCAAATGGTTAGTGCACCTCCCTTCCACCTCAATGGTGAGGATTCAATTCTCACCATAAATATTTATCAGCATGTGTGGGCAGTTTTCTCCCGGGAGTAGATGTCTCTCGTTATGGGAGTAGATATCCGGGCCGCGCGTTTAATGAATGATATCGGCAATTCCCAGCAGTTATTAATCTTATAATTGTACCCCCTTAAAAAAAAATCTATTTATATTCATTTTATACACAAAAAGTAAAAAATAGAGAAGAAAATGTTGGGAACCAAAAAGTTTTTGAACCCTACAATTGTTTTTTTAAAAAATATTTTTCTACTTCTATAAATATAGACAAATATATAATAGTCATCCCAAAAAAACAAATTCACATAATTAATTTAATTAATTAATAATAGACAAAAAAATTTTTTTTTGAGAAGAGAAACAAATTACTAGGTTTGGAGATCACAGAAGACCCTAATCCAGCCAAAAATGAGCATTCTCCAACCAAATAGAAACATTAAAAATAAAAAAAAACTATTACTAGGTAATAAATGCACTATAGAGTTAGCACTCCTAGACACAAAAGAGAACAAAACTTCGGCTCTATTACAGATTGAGCGAATATCAGAAATAATTAAACCAACTTCCGAAAAGGGAGGAACATCATCGGATAAGTAGTTGATAACGTTAAGAACGTCAGATCCAACCATTAGACAAGTAAACCCTAACTCAACGCCTTGGTGTAACCCATTTAAAATAGTGGAAGCCTCTGTTACTTCGATCGAAACCGATCCAACGAGTTTACGTGATAAGCCGGCTATAAACGAGCTATTATGATCACGGATCACAGCCCCTAACCCAATCAGACAATTGGCAGCCCTTAATGAGGCATCAACGTTCACTAGACAACTTTCTAATCAACCATTCCCTCAATGAGGCATCAACATTCACATTGAGGCATCAACATTCACTAGACAACTTTCTAACCAACCATTCCCTCAATGAGGCATCAACATTCAATAGACAACTTTTTAATCACCCATTCACTGCTTATATTTAATACAAATTCAAGCATCCATCCATCCATCTCTCTCTCTCTCTCTCTCTCTCTCTCTCTCTCTCTCTCTCTCTCTCTCTCTCTCTCTCTCTCTCTCTCTCTCTCTCTCTCTCTCTCTCTCTCTCTCTCTCTCTCTCTCTCTCTCTCTCTCTCTCTCTCTCTCTCTCTCTCTCTCTCTCTCTCTCTCTCTCTCTCTCTTCTCTTTTCTCACTTCCCATGCATGCATGCTCTATCCACTGACTTTTTTTATCATATGAACACAAAATGAAAATTAAATAACCTTGTTTAAAAAAAAAACAATATAAAATAGAGTAAAAAATAAACAATATAAAAAACATATGTAATAGCCTTGTTTCAAATATATATATATATATATAAAATATGGCAAAAAAAAAAAGATATGGGATCAAAGTCAGCTGCGGCGGTGCCGTAGCAGTTGGGAGTTTACATATGTTTGGATCCAATAGTGCTTATAAGTCATTCAACTATGTATTATATATATAGGCCAATATTTGTGCATTTAATTAAATTTGTAGAATACATACATAGATATATATATAAAATTGCTGCTTGCCGTAATTTTGTGTTTTAGCCATTAGATATTGGATTTCCCAAGCGACGCATGGTCAAACAATAATATTTCAAGAGGGTGTCTGGATATTGTAGATAATAAACTATATAAACTTTTTAAATTTTACTTGTGTACAGCGTGATGAAAACATATTTAGATCTAAACGATATGTGTAATTTGTCAGTAATTACATACATTTGAAACCGGATGCTATCAAAAAAAAAAAAAAAAAATTGAGATTAGAGTTTCGTCATTAATAAGAAAAAAAAAAGACAGATTTTTGTGACTCATAATGTAACTAAGCTAGCTCTCTCTGTTATGAATTAGCAAATTTGGATGGAAAACTATCCTCCTTATGTGGAAAGTGTTAGGGATGATTTCAGAATTGTTTGAGTAGTGAGTACTTGATGATGATCTTAAATGTTGTTTAAAGCATCTAAATGATCTAATTATAATTTATAATATGCAGCCCCTTAATATATCTGCTTGTCTTTTTTATTCTCTC